>VXAC01001789.1:0-114388 GCA_013399225.1 Rhipidura dahli
AACTTTCAAACCCCAACAGCATGGAGGGCACTCATCTTGGCACTTGGGCTGTTCTGTCACTGTCAGGCTTTATTTCTGGGTTCTGCAGAGTTTTACAGAAGTAGAGCGAGTGCTGCTTGTATTTGGGGCAGCCCCCACATGTGAAGTCTGGCATGGAAGAAAGCAACATACTGGTTGGCAAAACAACAACAAAAAAAATGGTAGGGAGATTACAAGGGAAGAATTCAGGATGAATCCAAAAGGAACAAATCCAACAGGGATGCAGCAGTGACTGAAGGTTAGCTGGGAGGTCTGGTTGTGTGGTAAGATGTCAGGAATAAAACTATGAAGTGTAGATGGATGTTGCTGGGGCCTTGTGTCACTGGGGTGTTTGCCAAGGGTGTTTTAACTTCTCAGATCAAGGCTCTTGGCTACTGAGCATTTAGTCAGCAGTTTAGAGGAGTTTACTTAAGTAATAATGTATATTTTACTACTTTGTATGCATTATGTATATGCTTTATATTATGTGAAATTCTGAATGAGCCTCCCTGGATGTTAGTCACTTGGTTAGCAGAGCTAGGTAATGTGACCATAATATTTCTGTGAAATATTCTAGTTACTTTTTTTCTGAACCTTTTTTCTGTTGTGTGAAGCCTAAATAAGTGCTGTGTTTTCTGTTTCTATAAACCACATGTAAACACATGACAAAACAAACACCCCCACCAAAATGGCAAAACACAAACACACAAAACCCAAACTTGCTCTAAATCTGTTGTGACTTAAGCAGAGGTGGCAGGTAACAGGCTGACTGCAAATGCTAAATTAGGTGATTTTATCACTCTGAGACCATAGTTCATTCAGTCACAGAGGGATGAAGCATTTGGAGTAGCTCCCTAAATCGCAGGGGACTGGTAACCCAGATGGTTCTGGCTTTTTAATTTCCTGCCCCAGTGTCTTGTGTTAATGAAGTTCCAGAGCTGTCCTTTCCTTTTCCCTTAAGGTGAGTGACTGCTTATCCCTTTCACAGACCACAGAGAATCCTTGAGGAGTGAAAATGGGATTGTTCAGAACAGAGACGGGTTTTTGGTACAAGAGCTTAGGCCATTTTTGGTGGTGTTCCAAGTCAAGGAGCTGTTTTTGCCAACCTGCGGTGGCAGTGAGTGCAATAAACTTCCCTTGCTGCCTCTTGCAGTGTGTGGTGTAGATCCTGCTTGTAGATCCAGCTCACATGGGTAGCTGGTTTTCACTTCTGTGAATGAAGTTGTGTCTGTGCTTAAAAGCCAGGGCCCTGATAATCCATGACATCTGCATCCTAAATTGTATTCTGAGTGTGTAGGAAGAAACTCATTTGAGATGAAATGGAAATGATGTTTAGCTGGGAAGAATATGGATTTATCGCTGGTGATCAGAAGGAAAATGGTTTTTGATAATAAAAATAAAGCATTGTGTTGAGGAAACTTAAGCAGATACTTGATGGTGCTTCTGTATACAGTGTGATATGTGCAAATGAGGTTGCCAGATGGCACAAGAGAAACTTGCATAGATTCTAGCAAAATAAATAACACTTTTTTCAGTGGAAGTCAACAACAAGCAAAAATACTTATAATGCATTCTCTTACAGTAATATGATATTCATAAACAAGTAATAGATTCCAGGCTGATCTGTCACTGCCACAGGGAGGTGCCAACATCTCAGGTGTTGACAAAACTTTTCTTCTTGGGTTATGTAATTTTTCAATTCATCATTAAGGAATAAAATCAGTAAGTCAAGCCCCTATTTGAAGGAAGTTGTAACCTGAGTCCACTCTACTTGAATAGAAGCCCTCAAAACAAACATGAATAGAAAATTTCAGACATACATAACTAGAAAGAAGTATAAGTAATCTTGGAAAGCTGCCAGGGTCTTAAAAATCAGACTGAGATACTTATTCCCAAGGTGTCTGCATCAAAAGGCACATCACATTGATTCTTACCACTTTGAGAAGACATTTGCTCTTCATGATGAAATGAAATTTTTACTTATCCAGGGTTTCTATAATTCAAGGAGCAGCCTGCATTATTGCTTCTATTATCACTTGATTGCACTTGCCTGGAAATTACCAGGATGAAACCATTTAAATTCCTATACACTAAGCAGTATATTTGCTCAGCTCAGTCTTAATTCTGTTAAGAAATGTAGTATTTAAAATTAAAACCAATCCTATAGATAGTTAATTTTCCCCCCACAGTCTGTGATAGGCTGGTGCAGCTTTTTTTTTTTTTGAAAGAGATATAGTCTTCATTTCCCTTCCTATGGCATCCCTGTGTGTGGATGTGTTGTGCCACTGGAGGCAGCAGGCTGGGCCTGGGGGAAGCGGTGCTGAACAGTGATATCTGCGTGTCCCAGCTGCTGCTGCTGGAGAAACAGAAGGCTGGAACTCTTCTCCAAAACGCTGGAGTGGCCTTCATGCCAGAAAGAGAAGGCTTCTGGGGAAAAGTGCAAGAATGAGATGGTCTGACTGGCACGCCAGGGCTGGGGAGGCAGGAGCAGGAGCTCTGAGCCAAACTCAGAACACAGGACAGCACTTGCTGCAGGCTCAGATGGGTCCCCTTGTGTGGGAAATATAGAAAAGGGTAAAAGCACTTGTAATGGGTGAGAAATAAAAGCAGATTTTAAGAATAAAGCAGAAAGATTTTAGGAAATAGCTTTGGCTGTGAAAATATTGAAGAAGATACAATTATGCAGCAGAGCAAGGACGTGAGAACAAAGATTTAAGTTTCTAGGCCTAGCTGAGATGGCTTTTAGAGTTGCAAAAAATACTCTTAGCAAGAGAGATAAGGTTAAGCTTAATAATGGAATATTATGCACTGTTATATAAGGTATAAAACAAGCAAGTATTATTTATAATGAATATACGTGCAATATAGAAGATGGCTTGAAACAGCTGTCTGTAACTTTTAGAATATCTGCTATTGGCTGAAAAACTTTTAAGAATGCTCTGTAACCAGGAAATCATCAGTTTCTGCCTGCAGTGTGAGCTTGTGTTATCTATGATGTCTTCTGTCAGTTTATGAGGTGAATAAAATAATAAAAGCTCCAGGAGTGTCTGTCCTGACTCCCCGTCCTGTTTGGTTTCAGTGCAGTCCAGCTCTAGCTGATGGTGCCCTCCTGCGTGCTCTGTGCATTTGTTAGCAACTTTGAGAGGTGCAATCTCTTTTGATTCATTGAGCATCATCACACTGGGGATCTAACTCTCTTAATTCTCGGAAATAATCACAGTGCCTTAAGATTGAATAGTTTCAAGGAAAAGATTCCCAACCTGGAAATAGGTTTTGTGGTAGGGAGTTGCTGTGTTGAAGACCTTATGAGGTAGTTTTTTTGTTCTGGAGTCTGGTGCATTAACACTAGTTCGGTGTGTGGCTCTTCCTGAGAGGTGGAGCAAGATGATCTTTAATGTTTCCTACAACCCAAACCATTCTGTGATAAAGACTTCCGGTGAGATAAGCTTCATGTAATTAAATGTGTAATTAAACAAGAGTGCAAGCAATCTCTAGGGGCTACAGGGACCTGCCTGGAAGTACAAGCTACTGCTAGTGGCGTGTCAGTATGGGAGATGTAGTGCCAGGGGGTGGATTTTTGGGGAAGAGTGATACTGGCAGGTGCAGCCAAGTGCCCCGCTGCAGTGGGCAGACGGTGGCGATTCACTTCAGCACTTGAAGGAACCACTCAGGATGCATTATCTGGGATTTATGTGCCAGCAAATGACCAAGCATCTGATCTTTAAATCTCTTTAAACACCTAAAGATCAGAGAAAATGCACTTAAGATCAGTATGAATTTCTTAGTCATCGAAACCAATGAGATCAGTACCTTTTGGTATCTTAGTCTGATCACTGGGCTCTGCTTGTCACACAATGCTGTGTTGCTTTCCCATGATCACTCTTTTATCGTGACTTTTCCTGATACTGTTCCCCCTGTCAGGGGCTGTTGTTCTTTTTTATTTTTGTGCTTTTTTTTTTCCCTCACAGCAATGATGTGAGCATGAAAATCCAGATGAGCCAGGAACAGGTGTCAGCTGAAAGTTGCAGAGTGCCAGTCTAGCCAAGCACTGCAGCAGCACTCTGAAAGAACCGTGCACTTAGCAGTGTGCAGTGTCCTCTTCCGCCTGTGCTGGGACAGGCACCTGTGGTACTGCACACTGGGACACAGCAGGAGCTGATGGTTCAGCAGGAAGACCCCAGATTTTCTGGGCACACAGCCAAGGGATTCCTTTGTTCAGGCTTCCCCCCTGGAAGCACCAGCTCGAGCTGGATTTGTGTTACTGTGCCATGAGCCAGGGAGGAATCCTGTCTGTGTCAGTGTGGGGTGTGCAGGGAGCCAGGTGGGGACCCACTGGGTCACTGGAGCTGCTGCAAAGGGGCTTTGGTCCCACCAGAGACACTCTGGGGTGGTGCCATTGTAAGCCCAGGAGTGGCACCTAAGGGTCAGACAGGAAAGTTTCCTTAACATCTGGAAATTGTGAGGATACACACACCTCAGAAATGCAAGCTGGCAGGTATGCTATGTCTTGAGGGTGGTTGAGTTTTCCCATTTTGCTCCATTTCTCTCCTTAGCTGTCTCTTCCATTTTCCTGGTTGTCCCTAGGAACAGGGCTTTGTCCCTGGGCTGTTTGCCTTTGGGTGAGTGGAGGTCTTTAAGCTCATTATTGTTCCCTAGAGTCGAGACAGCTGCCAGCACTGCTTTCATACCAAAAATGCAGCTTTCTTATACATACATTATGCAACAAGTAACGTTATTTTCTGTATAAATATGACAGTGTTGAGGATAAGAATACCTCTCATGTCCTTAAGTTCCCTGAATATCCCTATTTCCTTGAGTCTACATGAGTAGGCAAACCATCCACGCACAAGTTTTCCTGCAACATGAGCCCAGTTCCTGTGGTCTACCTGCTGCTCAATGCATGATGTCAGTGGATTATTAATGATATAAATTACTTTAAAACTAGCTGAGCCATGAACCCAGGGCAACAGTTTCTGTGTTACTCCAGGGTCAGGACATAGGGGTGAAATACACTGTGTAGTAATGTGGTGATAGTATAAAGATCAAGGGTACCTGCAATATACTGGAGTCCATAAAGAGGCAGCAGCAGAAATGTAATAAAAAGTAAAAGGAGCAGGCCCTGCTTGTTTCTCTCCTTGGATTTGCTGTCAGGTTTGTGATGAGGCGCCAGGGCTGGAATTTACTGTTTTGCCAGAGATATCAGGCAAAGATCCGCACTGTTTTATTTTACTATTTTTTTGTCTTTCACTTGATTTGCCTCTTAACCTTGCACATTACACCTGCAATTATGCACAGCTGCTAAACTGCTGTTCAGTTTACCCCAAATGCAAGATGTTCTGTCGTATGCTGAAATTGTTCAGCTAAACCCCTGTGTCGTTTCCTAGCTCTCATCAGGGCAAGTTGCTCTCTGTCTTGCAGTGGGGAGCCAGATTCAGAGCAGTATTGATATGTTTTTCCCTGTTTGCAAGGCAGAGGAGACACAGCCAGGCTTTTTAACCTCTTTTCTATGGAGACGTAAAATATAAATAGACAATCTTCAAACACCTCTGGTGAGAGTATCTTGGGAGTTCCTGAATGTATTTTTCTTGCAGGAGTCTCTTGAGTAAATTGTTGAATAAGTTGCATTCTTACACTGTGGTATTGGGCTACTGAATAAAACAACATAACTATGTGCTGCTTTGATATTTTTATTAGTATTAGCAGGAGATTTGGGAGGATTTACTTATTTGTACTTTATTGTTTGTGCTGCACCATGCTGTGCTAATTCAAGAATCCCAAAGTGACTAAAATCATAATGTACTACTTTTTGCTGGAAGTGTCATTGCATTAAGCACCGGACTAATCCCACCTGAGATGCTGAGTGGCTCTGAGTCATGAAATTAAAATGGAAATCTGATGAAAGGTGCTGAATTTACAGAACTCATTACAGTGTTTGCAACCCATCATTTATAAGCCAGCTTTTTTTTTCCCTCTTGAAACATATGGATAACAAATGGAGAGGTTTTCTCTAGCTCTTCCAACAACCGGTGATTAAATTTACAGAACTGCTTTTACATTTCTCAGCTCTAGCTGATATAATAAAACACTTTATCACTGACTGGGTGGTCCCCATGATACTGAGCTGTATGACAGTTTTCAGCCTCAGGCCAGCTGTTGTTTTTTATTTCAGACTAAAACTTCCAAAGATGAATAGCATGTAAAATTAACAGTTTCTTGCCAGGGAAGCTTGGAAAGTTGTGTGGGTTTTTGTGTTCATCCTAGGGCAGATATACAACTTGGAGTAACTATCCTGAGAACACAGGGATGGACTCTCATGTTTGATCACAGCTTTGCATTAAGAAGCCTGACATGATGGGGAATGTGCCTACCCTGAAAGAGATGCTGCACTGGATGAGGAGGGATTTCAAGTGTGCATTTTATTTGTATTTGAAATGCTGCTCTTCAAAGTTTGTTGTTCCTCAGAGGCATCTTCCAGTGGTTCAGGATACAACTCAGGATAAACAAATACTGTCCAATTAATATTTTTCCTTTTTTTTTTCTCTAAGTAAATTCTTGCTAATGAAAACCATCCCCACCTCATTGTCACATTCAAAGATGGAGCTTCTGCAGGGAGTGTCTAGAAGCTGGTGACAGTGGAGAGTGGCATGGCAGAGCGTGCAGCAGGATGTGTTCTCATGCCACAAACTCAGAGATTCTTAAGGGAATGGCTGAGTCAGGAGCTGCTCACACGACACAGCAGGGAAATGGCCCTTCCTGGGGAGTGCAGGGGAGACGGACGTTCTGACCCTTGTTTATTCTGGTTTTCCTACTTGTATAAATTCTACTTAATGAAGAAACTGGAGTGAGTGCCTGTGTAAGGAGGTCAAAGCCAGGGCAGCTGTGGCCTGTGCAGCATCTTCTGTGAGCAGTCAGCCTGTGTTCTGCTGCTTCCAGCTGCCTTGGGTGAGCAGTCAGGCTCCTGGGCTGCAGCAGGGCACCTGAGATCTGCTGTGCCATGTCATGCTAGATGCTCACCCTGGGGGTACAGCCATGCTGGAGGCTGGAGATGCCTGTCCTGGAAGCCTTGCAGGCACTGCTGAACAAGCTCTGCTTCTTACAAGGTATAACATCAACAATTGGCTATGAAGCAATTCCCTGCCTCGGGCTTAGAGCTCCATCTGGATGTGAACTCATCAGAAGCTTTGTGTCTCGGAGGATCTGGTCTCGTGAGAAGCAGCAGCTTCTTGCTGTGTCTGCTTGTTTCCCTGCCTGGAGAAACTATGAAGGGCAAGACTCTTGACTCTGTATTCAAGGGCAGAGTTGGTGTCAATTTTAGTGTTTTAATTAAAGCTTGCTTGATCAGTTCTTAACAGCAGCAACCATGTGGCCTCACAATGAGATGCTCATGGTCAGGTCTTTTTCTCATTGAAACCTGTTGTAAAACTGGGGTCATTGATTATTCTTCATATTGAGGAGATCCTCAGATTGAGGCTGTGCTTTGCACTGGCCATGTGCACAACTCCTTTTCTGTTTAGCATGATATATGCCTGAGGGAGACATTTCAAAAGCAGAGAGCACAGGCTGCTTTATTGCTCCTTACACCTATGGAAATTCCCTGAGTGGTGTCCTGAACAGGATAGTGAGGTCTGGGTGCATTTATCAATAACGAGGTTTCTTTATTTAATGTGAAGTGGCTGCAGCTACTGTCCTTCAAGTGAGGTATTTCCTCCACACTGCACACAAGGGTAATGAACTCTAAACTTGAACAGGTACAGAGAAGGATGACCAAGGAGATGAATTGCCTGTTTCATAAGTGACTGGAAAAGCTTGGCCTGTAAAACTTGCCAAAAGAGGTGAGGAGTACAGTTGCTTTCTTTGGTACATCAAGGAGTTAAGTACCATAGAGAGGAAAAAAAGACAGCATTTCCACAAGTACGGGTGGATACAAATAAATCAGGCATAATTAAATCAGTTAATAATCAGCCTAAAAATAGATTTCCCCAAGAAGGTCTGTGAAAGTCTTCTACTAATGGCCAAGGGGTTACAAGTCTTTGCCTTTGAGTTGGTGTTTGGACAGTTCATGAAACTGAGAGTATGATATGGTGAGGGCTCCTTCTCAAGGGCTGGGAAATTCTGCAGCTCTTTACTGTGACAGCCAGTATCCGTTGGAGTTATTTAAGCTGAAATATTCTCTCTTGATCTTTGAATCAGAAGTGAATTAAACTCCTCAGTGGGGGCTGGGAGAAAAATGTGAAAATTTAAGTGCCTTGCAAATGCTTTAGTTACTATTAAAACAAGCAGCAAAAGATTGTCAGCCCCATCTGGCAACAGCAACTGTGGGGGATGCTAATATCTGTCCCATTCCCAGTAATTTTTTGAAATACCAACATAGAATAACACTACTTAATAAAACTGCATAATTCCTCTCCCTTTAAGCACAGCTGAAACCAGCTGAAGAGTTGCTTTGGGGACAGTAAGCCTTGTTGTGTGGTGTCCCTTTCCAGAGCTTTGGGATAAGACACACAGATCCTGGGATGTTCCCCAGGCTCGCACCAGCACCATGGAGGCTGTGAATGAAAATAAGTGTGGTGGCTTGGCTGAGGGTGTTTCCTGCATCCTGGGGACCACCATGCTGCCATCCATGGGCTTTGATGTTGGAGTTGGCCTCTGAGTGAGGTGTTGTCCCCCAGGTTTAGTGGCTGGGTGTTGAGATGATCTCATAAAAGCGTTGGCTCTTGTGCGTGCAGGGAAGGAAGGCTTGGAGTCCTCGTGGATGCTGGTTTAGAAATCAGCTCAGCCTGCCCAGAGGCAAAGGGAAATGGCTCAGATGTCAACAGCTCTGGAGTGAAATGGCTGATTCTGGCCTGGCTGTGGCTGATAATGCTTTCTCAGGGCAGTGTGGTGAGGGTGAAAGCTCCAATGGCTTCTGACCAGTGTGGTTGTGGTCTCCAAGAACATGGCTTTCTGCAGGGAGAGATGAAATATTGTAAATTTTAGCTTACATCAGCCAGGATGAGGAAACTGCTCTTCCTTAAGAGTGATTTTTGAGTGCTCCCTACCCACCCATGTGTGTGTGGCATTTAGACAAATAAACACTTGCAGGGAGCATCCTTCATCGGGGATTTCCAGGTTGGTTCTACAGCAATCACCTTTTTGCCATGTTTGCTGCTCTCTAGCTCATTCTCTGGAAGACAAAGACTCTCAGTCCTTGCCCAGATCTCTGAATTTCCTTATGTGACAAAAATCAAGCAGGGACAGAGGTGCTTGAAGATGTCAAGCAAGAAGTAATTTAAAAGTGAAAAGGAAATATTATTCTAGGAGCTGGCAAACCTTACACAGGATTCTACTTGCTGATGACAAAAATCATTTGGCCTGATCCCATGGTCTCAAGTGGAGAAGCAGCTTCATCCTGGAGTGACTTGCTATGCTTGAGCTCAGTTTAGTCTGTAGGTGAGCTGGCAGGAGTGCAGGAGCATTGGGAGGTTGCTGTGGGGTGCAGAACAGGACCTTGATTACCCAGCAGAAGTTGGCTGGGACATGGTGCTTCAGGTGCTTCCCAGGTACTCTGTGATAACAAGACAAATACAAAGACCTTGGCTGGCTTAGGTTCTTAATTAAAAAGTGAAAGTTTTGCTGTGGGAAGAGATATAATCAATGTAAAAAAGTTGGAAAGCATTCCTATGGTCCAAGCAGTGACTTCTGCACCCCATGGACACCACCAGGAATGTGCCCACACAGAATGTGCTGCATGGCCTTAGAGGAGAACATCTTTCACCTTTTGGTTGTGCTGATTTTGGGAGATGAGTTATTTATTTTTTATTGAAAGACTTTGTCATGTTTTAAATCTACTCATGGATGTATTTTTGATTCAGTGACTTAATTCTATAAAACTAATAATCAAGGGCACGTGTGTAAGGAAATTTCTGGGTTTTAAAGCTCAACTGCACCTCAGCCATTAGTTGCTTTTAAAACTGCAGATCCTACTTTATTAATTAAATGGTTTTGATGTCTGCAAACATGCAGGTTCTCTGATTACAATGATCAGTCTTATCTCCAAGACTGCTATTTAAAACAAAAATTAAGTAAATTCAAATACATATGTATATTCATAGACCTCATCCATTTCACAGCCAAAGCACCACCATGAAAAAAAAACCACAGAGTGCACAGGGATAAGGTCTTGATAAATAAAATTTTGCTACCAGAGAACAGTGGGAAGACCCTCCTGGGACTAAATATGACCTTGGAACAGGCACACAACAGTGTGTGGTAGCCTACTGTGACTCTCTAGATGTTGTGCAAAATAACTTTACGTATCTGGTAGAAAAAATTAGTGAAACAACAAGGAACAGAAGTTATGCACCACTATTGCAGGATTTGTGAACAGAACTGTAGGTAGAAATTGATGGATTCTTTTGGTTTCTTGCCACCCATGTAAATGAAAATATACAAAACCTGTTAAAGAAAGATGTGTGATTATTGGCCTGAAAGTTGTGACAGACTAATATGATAGCTTAAACATGAGTGAAAAGAATATTTTCATGGGTTTGTATGAAACAGGATGTTTTAGAAGCTTTAAGCTGCTGTACAAAGGGCTGGATTCATTTGATTAAATAGATCCTGATACTTTGAGCTGCCAAGTGTGAGCTGTAGGAGATCCTGCTGCTCTGTGGTGCTCTGTCATAGCTCCCAGTAATGATACACCCCAGGGGCAGTGGATGGGATTTTTTTTTCCAACTGTTAGTGGATATCTTCTGATTTAATTAAATAAAACAGCTTCAGTAGCAGCATAATGTGGTGGGTTTTGATCAGTGTACTGGAGGGTTTTTATTGCTTAAACAGCTTAAGATACTCTACTGCAGGGCTACTAAAACCAGCAGTTCTGCCTTAACTCTAAGCTTGCATAAAATGCAGATTTCTGGTCTTCTGTATTCATGGGAGCACTGTTTCAACATAACTGGTAGTGGTTAAAACCATTTCATGTGTCGAAGGAAAAAGGATCAACAAATGAAGTGAAAAACATGTCTTTCCTTCTAGCTCATTTGGATTGTGCCATGTGGGACCATATGTCACTTGACCTTTATTTCCTCTGGCTAAATAGGATCAGCTCTACTGAAAACAAGTTCAGAAAATAGATCAGATTGCAACACAGCTTTGATTAAAAAAATCAACAAAATTCTTGTTTCATCTCTGAAACATTTCTGCAATTGTATCTGTGCATTTTGTGATACCTTCTTTTCTGTGGCTACGTTTTTCTGCTTCATATACATGGAAATTTGAGGTTATAGGTGCATAGAGAAACACTCTGTTAAGTAACTTGAATTTTTTGTGGGCATAGTGGTTGAGCAGCACCCCATGGTTAGAATCCATGTATTTAGATTATTAAAGATATTTCTATTATGGGGTTGTATAACAAACATAAGTTCAAGAGCTCCCAACAGTTCTGTAATTGAGTATACAAGCTGCTGACTGCTCAAAGGCACAAGTGTGAAATGTGATGGTGCTGTGGTTTATCTCCTGAACTGTAAGAATAGTAGAAAAATAGGCAGACTTCCCTGGGTTTAGAGGTTGCATGGTTCTTTGAAACTTAAATGCTTGTTTTCTGTCTGTTTTTTAGCCTACTTCATTCCACTTTTCTATCAAAGCAATCCTTGTCATAAAAAAACCCCAAACCCTGATGCTGTATTAATGATTTAAGACTCCAAAAGGGACTGCATAACTCTGAACTCCTAAATAGCTGGATAAGTTCTGCCAATCAGTTTTGTCTCATAGCAGAAAGTCTTTTCCAGAAGAGAAATCATGTGGTTTTCAGTCAGGGAAAATACTGTGAAAAAAGTGACAAAGTGGTGTAATCCCACAGACACATCTAGAGAGGCTGCATTGCCTCTGGATATGCTCTTTCCCATCCATAAAAAGCTGCTGTGGAGTTTTTCACCTGATTTTTGGAGTGCTGCTGAGTCCAGAACAATCACGCTGTTTCTGGGGGGCAGAATCCATCTTTTAAATGCTGTGTGTGAATGTCATTATTTGTCTTTAATATCCCGCTTGAACTGCTGTGTTGTAGGTAATTATGTTCATGGGATGGAAGCTGTCACCAGTCACAAACACCTGCTGTTCTGGTGAAATGGAGAATGCAACTTTTTATGCAAGAACACCTCCAAGCTGTGTGTGATGCTTATGGGTTGCTTCTAAACTGATGGGAAGCAATCGAAATGTCAACAGAGCTGTAATTAGTGGCATTGCCTTGACTCAGCAGTTGTCAGGCTGGAGTACAAGAAGGTGAAACTCACTTGGCATCTGCCTTGCTGGAAACATAATGAAATGAAAATGATTCACAGTGCAGTCTGAACTGGTCTGGGAGGGTCATGATGGACAGCAGGAAGTCCAGCTGGAGGCCAGTGACCCATGGTATACCCAGGGGTCGGTGATGGGGCCAGTGGTGTTCCTCCTTGCTGACCTGGGCAACGTGGCAGTGACCCCTTGGCAATTCTGCAAAGGATACCAAGTTGAGAGGAGTGACTGGTGCACCAGGTGGTTTCACTGCCATTCAGAGGAACTGGGAGAGGCTCACGGTCTTAAGAGGCCTCCTAGAAACAGAGCCCAGACGGGAGTAAAGGGAATAAAGGTGGGGATTTATTGGAAAGGCCTTCAAAGGTACCCCTGGGGAGCCAGAGGCTGCTGCCCAGATGGGCCCCGAGATGGACCCTGAGAGGCCACAAATTCTTCCCACTTTTATAGGTTTGGTTCATTTGCATCTCAGGGTTAATTCTCCCATTAAAGCTTCAGTTTAATGATGTAATTCCCCTCAGCTTGCCCCCCTCTCAGAGGCTTTTGGTTGATACTTTTTGGGCCCAGGACAGGCTGGGTGTCCTTGGAGAGCAGCCCCAGAGAGGCTTTGTTGTGTCTGTCCAGCACAGAGAGCAGCAATGAACAGGGAACAGGAAACTCCAGAGTTACACACTGGGCAGGGCAGGGTTTGAAAAACATGAAAGTTAAAACCTAAGGCATCAGAGGAATGGGCTGACAGGAATCTCATGAAATTCAACAAGGGAAAATGCAGACGGGAGTAAGTCCATGTACCAGCAGCAGGTGGAAAGCAGCTTTGCAGATAATAAAAGACACAGAGGGTGCCTGGTGGGTGTCAAGCTGATGCCTGCAGCCTCCTGGGCTGCTTTGGGAAGAGCACTGCCAGCAGACCAAGGGAGCTGACCCTTCCAGTTTGCCCAGCCCTGGTGAGTTTGCATCCAGTACAGTGCTCAGGACTGGGCTCCCCAGCACCAGGTGTGAGTCTAGTGAAGAGCCACGGAGAAGGGGGGATTGGAACCTTGTACGCACAAAGGAGAGGCTGGGAGAGCTGGGACTATCCAGCCTGCAAAAGGGGAGGTTTGGAAGACTCTTACCCATGTGCTTAATGAATTCCTGATGGTGGGAGAAGTAAAGATGATGGAGGCTGACTCTTTTCATTGGTGTTCAGTGAGGCAATAAACACGAGGCAATAAACAATGAAACAGGAAGCAGTGAATGCAAACTGAAATATGGGAAATTAAACAAAAGTTGCTTTTTCTTTTTTTTCTGTGACAGGAGTTGAACGCTTGAGGTGGTGACTCAAAGAGGCTGTGGAGTGGCCGTTTTTGGAACTATTCAAAATCCACCTGAACAAAGTCATGATCCATCTACTCTGTCTGGCACTGCTCTGTGCAGAGGATCCAGAGGTACCTCAGCCATTCTGTGATTCTGCCTGCATACAGCCAGGTGCCTAAACCCTTCTGTGAAAGGCAGCAACTGAGTAGCTGCACTAACAGCCTGAATAATCCTCTGTTACTGTGAGTAATCATCTCTGCTTAGATTTACAAACAGCCCTTAATGTTCCTGAGTGACACTAGTCTATTATCCTGTTGCTAATCACTCCCTTTGTTAGGAAGAGACAAAACTTTAGCTAAAACTTACTTCATTGGTTACCAGTTAATGAGCATTGCAATTAGAATTCTTCTAGCAGAAAGGAACATAGCTTCATTGTGCAAAATACCCAATTGCAGTGACCACGTGAAATAAGAATTCTGTGGTATGAGCATGACGTGGAGGGAACTGTGGCTGAAACCTGACCCCTTCGATTTACTGTGTGAATGACTGTTGGAATTGCATTTATTTTCTGTCATCTGCAGCATTTTTCCCCCTTGGTGCCTGTAGTCTGTTGAAGAGCCTGAAGAGGAGCAAGCACTTATGCACTAATAGGTTATTTCTTATTAAATTAAGCTTGAGTGTTGCAGGAGCACTAGACTAGATGAGATCTCTTGGATTACTTTTAAACCTTCTGCAGTGGTTCACAACTGTTCTGCAAAACTGCTTTGTGGAAAGTGTGTGTTGCTGTGGTGGAGCTCTTTGGTCCTCTGATAGTTCCACTGTGCCTGTCTGGGGAACTCTGCAACTTTTAGGCTAAATCTGGTTAGTTGGTATTCACAAAGTTGTCTTCTATGCTGTACATTATCAGAACACATCTGAACCACTGCAATTCCTTTCCTTGTGCTTGTTCCTTCATAAATGCAGAGGCAGAAGTGTGCTGGGTTCACACAGCCAGATTTGCTGAAATGAACAGATTAATGCTTGCTATTCCAGAAGAGCTCTTGTGGGAGAGCTGTACAAAGGTTACCTTTAATCCCTGTTTCACAGTCTTAATATCTTCTGGATTCTAGTATTTTGCTGTGGCTGGACTAGTGCCCCTGTCGTTTCTCTATTCAGGTTAAGGCCAGGTTGGGAGGGGCTTTGAACAACCTGGTCTAGTGGAAGGTGTCCCTGCCCATGGCAGGGGGTTGGAACTGGATGATTTTTCAGGTCCCTTCCAACCCAGGCCATTCTGTAATTCTCTGATTTACTCAGCAGTGTGAAGTAAATTAAAATTCAGGTCTCATTGTTCATTGGTTGACTTCTGATCTTTATTTTAAAAGAGTCAAGAGCTCAAACCCCAAAAATCTTAGTCTTAAATGTCAGGTTTGAATACAGTAATTCAGGGTTAGTTATTTAAATGTGTTGGAGGCTTAGTTATTTGTTCTCTTCATTATCTAGGAATGACATGGAAGTAAAACATCTGACTCTCTATTCACTGCTCAGGCATTCACAGTCATCTGTGAGTTACTAATTTCATCCAGAAATTGCCTTTTCAACAGAACTTTTTAAATAATGCTAATGAGATTGGCTTTACTGTGTGCTAAATATAACTACAGATTTGAAACTTGGGCCTGAACTTTCTTTTTATTTTTCCCCCCATTGAAAAGGACCCTTTCATTTCTCTCAGATGAGGTGTATTGCCACTATCCAAATGTCACTGGCTTTTAATAATTGTTTTTTAATATAATGGCTGCATGAAAAGAGAGTTTTAGTGCATAAAAGAAATTGTCAGGAAATGCATCAACGTACATTTTTAATGTGTTGAGAAGTTTTTAGAGAGTCTGTAAGGTTACCCGGTTTGTGTATTGTAAGCAAGTACATATACTCACCTTTTTTGGCAGAATTGATTTTGACCAAATTTAGTAAAGGAAAGGCTCAAATCACTGAAAAGTCAGTGAACTTTAGTAGCTTTCCACTTAGCTGTTGTGCTGGGAGCTGAGGCTCTCCCTGTGCTTTTCTGCAGCTGGGTGGCAGCATTTCTGCAGCAATTCATTTGTACCTAAATTAACTGCTCAAAGTTTTTTTTTTTTTTTGATGAATCAGATGTTACGTGCCTTTTCCCTCTCAGCTGTGATTACCCTTTTTAGAGCAATATAAAACTCACCAAATATTAGTTACTTGTCTGTGATGGAGAGTCCTAACGATACTGCTGCGAGCATCAGCAGGTGTAAGATTTTACAAAATGAGCAGGACTTTATAAAACTGCACTGCAGGGGTTCACCTGCTGACCATTCTGTCTCCTTCTGCTTGGACTCCTCCCTTATATTCACAGTCTGTGTTCAGGATTCCGAGTCAAACACCAGTTTGCTTCATTTATTCACTCCTCTAAAAGGTGGATTCAAACAGACGGCCTCCATGGTCTGAACTGATACAGTTTCCCCAATGCATTTTCCACTTACATTTGCCCCTGCTCACCTACATTAGTAAATTAGATCTTAATGTTCATGTTGAATTTTGCAAGTTTAAGCCATTGGATTTCATTATTATTTGCATCAGAAGGAGAAATTACCACAGGGCAATCATACATCCTTTCAAAATTCCTTTAAGCTTTGATGCCCCTCATAGTAAAGTTTGGTTTTCCAGGTTATTTTTACATCTGTCCTTTGAATCCATTCCTGTATTATTCTGCCCTCTGTGCAACTCATTCTTCTGAAAGGATGTGGTTTCCCAGCAGGGTTTTATCAGGGTTATTTACCTAATCACTGCCATTACCCAGATTTTAACAGTTATTCTCCATTTTATGGAGGGTGCTCCAGACATGCCCTGAGGTCAGGCTCAGCAAGTTACTGTGTCTGTAATCCTGCCACCCCTGCCTGGAGCCTGGCTGTGTTAAAACAAGCTTAGATGGATCCTCACTGGTCTGTAGGCAATTCACAAGGTCCTGTATCATTTATTACCTGTCTTCCTTTTTACAATGCTGAACTTTGTGTCAGCTGCAAGCTTTATTAGCAGAGGTTTTATATTGCTCATAAAAAACATTCAATAGCACTTGATCAAGCCTGATCCAGTGCCCACCCACCCTCTGGGTGAAGAAGAAGTTGAAGCCCTGGCTCTGGCACCTGTCCTATAACCATTTTTTGACTTGGCAGATTGGACTGGCCCATTCAAACCCTTTCCCTTTGACTGGAAGGAGAGATGAAAAGGCTACCTGCAGTCCAGAGTCATTTACTGCTGCTCCCAGAGCTCTGTAATCCTCCTTGATACCTCTCAGACTGCATCTGGTGCCAACATTATATGGAATTAAAAGTTTGAAGAAATTCAAATATATGTCAAGATAGCTTGATCTACCAGATGAGTAATCTTGTCAGCTTTACAGGTTTGTTTGAGAAGACTTAGAAAGGCGTGGAAAGATTATGAAACCATGTTGCCTGTCATTAATTACATTTTAGCTTCTAATTCTTTTTTGTTATGAGATTCACAGTAACTGTTCTGTAGACTAATATGTTATACAGACTGTAACTCCACGGGTGTCCTTCTTGCCATTTTTACATCTTTAAACTACCCAGGGAGTCCTCCAAGAGCTGTGAAATTCAACAGCTTACTGGATTTATTAAATATTGGAATTTCACTGAATCAAAGAATTTGCTGGGTTGGACGGGACTCACAAAGATCATCGAGGCCAGCTCCTGGCCCTGCACAGCACATCCCCAAGAGTCACACCCTGTGCCCGAGAGCTCTGTCCAGCTTCTCCGTGAGCTCTGCTAGGCTGCTGCTGTGCCCGCTGCCCCGGAGAGCCCGTTCCAATGCCTGACCACCCTCTGGGTGAAGAATCTGTCCCTAATATGCAACCTAAACCTCCCCTGACACAGCTTCAGCCATTCCCTTGGGTCCTGTCACTGTCACCACAGAGAAGGGATCAGTGTCTGCCCCTTTGTCTTCCCTGCATGAGCAAGTTGTAGACTGCAACGAGGTCTGTCCTCAGTCTCTTCGCCAGGCTGAACAGACCAAGTGACCTCAACTGCTCCTCTCAAGGCTTCCCCTCCAGGCCCTTCACCACCCTTGTGGCATCCTTTGGATGCTCTCTAACAGCTTAATGTCTTTTTTTTACATTGTGGCACCCCAAATTGCCCCAGCACTCGAGGTGAGGCTGCTTCAGTGAGAGCAGAGCAGGACAATCCCCTCCCTTGGTGATGCTGTGCCCGTTCCCCCTCAGGACAGGGATGTCCCTCCTGCCGGCCAGGGCACTGCTGACTCATATTCAATTCAGAAGGCTTCTCTGTTTATCTGAGTGGTGCTTTACAGATTCATAGATGCAAACATTTTGGATGTGCCAGTTGGAAAATGCAGAATAGAAATGGGTTCTTCCTTCTGTCACAGACAGCAATCTTTGTATTGTGTGTGTGAGAGGCAGGACACACATGTCTGGTTAAAAAAAGAGCCCACAGCTATCTACTGTACTTTCCCCCAGTTTATATCTCTGTTTAGGATTCTATCAACTGCATTTAACAATAATCTGTCTGACTTTAGATTAATTTTGTCCTCCCTGTACTTTAAAATGCTTCATTTCACTTGAATGCACCAGTTTTATTTTCTCTAACCATATTGGCTATTGATATCTTACTGGTTTGCTTTTATTTCCTTCCCTTTAAATCCTTCCATTGTTCACATACATTTGAACTCTTAATTCTTGTTTGGCACTGCTCGTTTTCCTGTTCCACCACACTTAATGGGTTTTATATTTGCTTTGCCATTTTAACATCCTCTGGCAGAAAGACTGAGTTGCCAGTTTCTCTCTTTAGTGTGTTCATGACTTTCTAACCCCTTTGCTATTTTTGTTGTGTCTTTTTATGGCAAATAAATGACTATTAATGCACTGCAGAAAAATAGTGAATGTCCACAACAAAACCGCTCAGCTGTCCTAAAAAAATATGTATATTTCTCTTGCACACAGACATATGATTTATTTTTTCTTTTACTAATCCAGCAGGCTGAGATTGTGCTTTCAATTAAAATGGCTTAGCTGAAGTAATTAGTAATTTGTTGCTGTCAGCATGGATAAACTTGATAAAGAAAGAGACTAAATTATCTCGTAGGGTTTGGTCTTGACTGTTTTTGTTAGCAAGTCTAGATAAATAGCTTGGAGCTATAATTGCTGAAAAGCCAGTGAGTGACTTCAAGTTGCTGCTGAATGCTGGCACCGTTTGTACAATATTTAATATTCTACAAAACACTGTCTTGTCTCTGATACAGTGGTCATCCCGTGGCCTGTGGCTCAAGGCAGGATACTTTGAGTAATTGTTGACTTAAATGTCTTAGAGTGAACCTTTTGCTCTGTTCCCACACTGTGAATATGATTCTTTCTGTCTTGACAAGCCCAAATTTCTGTTGGCTTTTCCTCTGTCAGACTGGCTGCTCAGGGATGCCCTCTACTCCAGCTGCTTGCCAGTCACTCCAGAGCTGCTCTGCTCACTGCAGAGCAGCTTTCCCTCTGGGAAATGGGTCCCTCCTGTAACTCTCCAAGCTGCAATGAGGTGCTGGGCAGCCCCCAGCTGCAGTGCTTGGTGTGTCCATAAATGCAGCTGGTTCTGTGAGCGTGGTGGGACCCCACACCACGGCAGCTGTGCCTTCCCCTGGCTGGGCTCTGTGGGGTGTCATGGGTCAGGGTGAGAATTCATGGCACTGCAGGCCATCAGGAAGATGCCTGGCACAGACCTGGGAAGGTGATGGTGGCCCCTGGGGACTCCTGAGGAGCAGCAGTTGGTGTGTTATGGAATGGGCAGGAGAGGCCCATGGGAGCACTGGGCATCGTGGCCAGGCTGTGTTTGCAGGCTGCTGGGAACAGATACAGTGTGGAACATCTGCCCAGAGCTTGAATTCCATGCCACGTGCATTTCAGACTGTGGGGGGCTTTTAAAAAAATTTTTTTTTAATCTTTAAAAAAATTTTTAAAACTTTGGATTAGCTCTAACCTGGGTTTGTGATGTGGCTGGAGTGAATTTCTGGGCCATGTTCAGCTGAAAGGGATTCAGTTCCCACGCTCTGAGATGCTTCAGTGTGCATTAGAGCACTCTAGAGCAGGGTGTTTGTGAGGTTCACTTCAGCAGTGCACTCCTGTGTCCAGTGAAGCACAAAGGTGTTCCCAGTAAAGTTCCTTGGCACTGCGGCAGGGTGCATGATTACCAGGCCTAATTTCTCAGGCTACAGCAGATATGTCCAGTACCTCTTTGTGGCAATTACTGTGAAGTACTGAGACTGCTCTGAAGCTTTTTCTGTCAGGTCCAAGTTAAACTGGGGTTTGTATTTGGTTGTTGTTTTTCGAGTTCATGAAACCAAATTGCAGGAACATAACATTTCGGCCAACAGGCTGTTGGATGAAAGTTCCCCCAGTTTATATTCTAAACCCATGGCAATTAATCTGCTTAAAATCATATGTGCTTCATAGACATCTTGTATGTGTGTTATTCTCAGTCCTGCTCCTATACAGCACCATATCAACCTTAGATCCCAGCCATGCACAGCAAGTAATGAATTATTATACACAGGCAGAGTGATTGTACAAGTCTGTAACTGAGGATGCAATGGATCCTTTACACAAATGTTATTTCTTGTTTCCTTTTCTGTAGCAAATGCGTCCTTGCCTTCAGGAATGTGTGAGATCTGCAAGGTGGTAATGGTGCAATAAATTGGCCTTAGAGTCCTCAGTCCAAGGCTGGCTCATGCTTATAATTCACCATCAGAGCTGCCATCCTGCTGTAAACATGAGACCTGGGTCCTGATCATGTGCTGAATTAACCTTAACTGGCTCCCACACACTCTCCCAGCCTCTTCCTCACTCACCCAGCCACTTCCTCACTCTCCCAGCCCCTTCCTCTCTCACCCAGCCCCTTTCTCTCTCACCCCCCTCAACAGCACAGGGAGGAGGAAGAAGATGAAGCAGCTCGTGGGTGAAGCTCACTCAGCAGTTGCTATAATACCATTTACTATTTCTACTTTTTAATTGAGGGAAGTGGTGGGAAAGATATGGAATACTTTACTGAAGAATTGGAGGCTGAAACTATCAATATTCTCAAGGGCTTGCAAATGTTTTAAATTGACTACATCCTGTAATCCTAACCCAAATATGAAAAATCCAAAACCCTTTATTGAATAAAGGACTTCTTATCCATAAATTAAAGGACTTTAATTAAAGTCCAGAAAAAGACTATTTATCCATAAATAACAGGGCAGATGCCTGGTGCTTCCTGCACCCTTTATGCAAGGGAGAACCTTCCTGAGGACAGGGCTCTGACTCAGGGATGCTGTTTTGCCTTTCAGAGTTGCTCAGTCATGGATTTATTGGAAAGTTTTAACTGACAAATACTTCTCTTGTTTAAACTTTTGGTCCTGTTTCTGGTGCTAGAGCTTTCACTGTTGTCACAGGCTCTTTATGCACCGAATTCTGTCATGAGATCTCTCATAGTGAAGTCTTGGAGCTCCCACTGGGCAATCCCAGTTCTCAAACTGACGACTTCAGTTTAATGGGAGATGCACTTTCATCGACTTTACAAACTTGTCTCAAGTTACAGGCTGCTACAGGGTGTCCTTGCATCTCCAAATGAGTAATTTCAAATAAGTAAAAAGTAAGTAGGCGTTCCTCTCGCTGACAATTTAAAAATTGGGGCGGTAAATTTTATTTTAGTGAAGTGGTTGCAAAACTAGAATAAATTTACAGGGGGGGAAATAAAAGCATCAAACAAAAGCAGCTGTTCTGCAGAGAATGTGCCTGTCATTAAGCTGTTACCTCACATTGTGTTTCTCTGCAGTGCCTTCTGACAGCATCTCAGTCCTCTGCTTTTGGGGCTGTGTCTTTTAAAATGCATTCTGCTCTGGTACCCCTCTCTAATTGCACTTGAACGTTATCAGGATGCTGTTGAGCACTAATGAGTCTTCAAAGAAGTATGTAGGGACTTTCACTTCCCTTTTGTTCATGCTAATTAAGTTAGGGAAATTTTATATTGTGCCTTGATTAATTCTATGAATTAATCTAGAAATAAGAATGCAAATGAACATTGTTTATCTGGGGCTGAGTTATCTTTTGACATGCAAACACACTTTGATATGCTGATTTTCATTAACACTATTACCTTCCTCTTTGGGAAGGACTTTGAATTACAATTACAATTCCATCCAGCTCCTCTCTGCACAGAATCTGTGACTTCTGCTGCTCATGTCTTATAACTGTATATCAATTCCACAGTGTGGAAGTTATCTGAACAAATTTCTTGTTAGTCCAGCAATTCCAGGAATTTAATCTTGTTTTCTCTACCTCCAGCTGTGATCTATACTAATTAAACAGATGACCAATGTGGTTCTGGATTCTTCCACAGCTCTCATAGTCCCAGGATATACAGAGATGACCTGCATTCTGTAGGCCTTGATCTTGGCTGGTTTTACTCAGTTATGCCTAAGTCTAACCCTTTTTTTAGGAGAGTCTTTGATTAAAATAGTCTACATACCTATATCAAAGAATAAACAGTTTTATAAATGCTATATTTAGCTTTTTTTTTTTTCATGAATTGTCGGGAGCTCCTAAGGGATCTGTTAACTGTTTTTTTTTCTGAACAGATAACACAGAATTTATATATGAAAAGTATGCAGTCAGTTTCTTTGTAGGTTCTTTGCATTTGCATGGTGCTTCTCACTGAAAACACATATGGAGGGCTGTTCATGATGCTATTTTTATTCTTGGTTTGTCTCTTACTACATGTTGAGTGTTCTGTTACAGAGCACAGAGCTGGATAATGTGTTCAAGTGTTGTGGATATAATAAAGAAGGAACCCTTAAAGCTTTTGCTTTCCAATTATATTCTGTTTTAGCCCACAATGTGTCCAGACATTTCTTCCTTATTTTGAAAGACACCCTAAACACTAGAAAGTGCCAAGCAAATTAAAGCACCCCATCTAAGTAAGCGACCACATGGCAGAGTCCATATGTTCTAAAATTAGGCTTATTTATGTTTAAAACAATATATTAATTCTGCTAGAAAGGGAAATCAAACCAATTCCCTTGTGTGGAAAGAGTCATGTTGCATTTTGAGTGATGTTAGCACATAATTCACTTCCTGTGATATTTTTCAATTTAGTGTTTTGAAGTAAACCCTGGAAGAGTATTTGCTCTGAAATAATTGTACCACAGACTTTAAATGCAAGCTGCTTTCAGTGATGCTGATGTACCTTTTAAGCTGCCTCATGTTAATGCTCTGCCCCCAAATGAACTCTGCGTTTTGTATGAGAAAGTGAAATCCAAGCTTTGTGTGCCTCATGGAGGTGACCTGCTGCAGATTATGCTTTGGGACATGCATGATTCCCCTGGCATTCCTCTCTGCTGCCCTTCAGTCCTGCTGTTCTGTGTCCTTGCTGGCCCCAGGCAGGGTTTCCTGCATTTATAGGGAGCAAAACTGCTGAGCCAGGGCCCCCAGGCAGAGGCTGAGTTTCCTCGTGGTTCTGGGGCTTTGTGACAAGGCACACCAAGTGGTGTCACTCACTATGTGTTCCAGGGAAGGTGCTGCATCTTTTAAGAATTAGGGCTGAGTTACATCTGAGATGTGGACATTTCTCAGAGAAAAAATCTGTTCCAAACCTCACTGATTGTCACTCAAGGAAGCGTGAATTATGAACTTGGGTTACTATTTTGGCCAATTTTGGGGTTAGGAAGGGTGTTACATTTATATTTAGTTTATTCTCATTTCTTTAGTGTTGGGGTTTGAAAGTTTTCCTTTTCGGTTCTTCTCCGTTGTGGAATTTTTTCCCTGGGTGTGTTGCAGAGAATGATGGCTGGGTGATTACGAGAACAAAAGGGGAAGGCCAAGCAGGCTGCCCGCTCTGGCACCTGGGGGTGGGAACTCAGCTCGGAGGGCCGGTGGGCACTCAGCGTTGGTCACGAGGGGAGGGGAGACTGCTGCCTGCCGTGGTGGTGAGGACAACGCTGCGCTGAACCTCTGCATTTCTGGCTGCTTTCCTTCTGTGGGAGAAGCCCCGGGATTCCCGAGCCTGTTTTGTTCCTGCCCTGCTGGGAGTCGGGCTGTGCCCACCGTGTCCCTGCTGCTGCTCTGAGCCTGTGCTACACTGTAGCCCGTTGCGCCCTGCCTGCCGAGAGTTCCTGGGATTCCTGCTGCGGCTCCGGACTCATCTGCCGNATTTTCTCTATTTCAGGGGAGGTTCCAGCCTTCCTTGAGTGACACCTGTCTTTCAAACCAAGACATTTAGGAAGGCAGTTTTCTGGCTGTAGGACAGATGAATGCAATGAAGAGCAAGACAAGTCTGCCCAGAACAGCTGATGCCAGTGAGCAAGATGTGTGTTCTGGGGTTAGTAAAAACCTGCCTAATACACTTAAAGAATCTAAACATGTACCTGCCTGTAAGCCATAGCAAAATGTATGGAGAAATGTTTTGTGATTTTTTTTTGGACAAGTTCTATTCCTGTGACTTTCAGTGAAGAGAATCCACCTTTCACAAGCAGGCCTTCTAGTGCCCTGCTGCCCCTCTTCCTGTTTTGTGTTAATATTCAGCTTTTAGGTAGGAAAAGTCTTGAAAGGCTTCATTTTTTCAAAGCACACATACCCTTGAAGTCAAGAAGCATTTATATCTCCTTGGCTGACCGGGTGCAAAATGTTCTCATCCTGAGCTGTGCCTCTGTTGTTGTGGTGCTGCCCAAGGTCACAGAGCAGCAGTGCCAAGGTCCTTCCTTTGGCAGCTCTTAGTTTCAGTAGGAAATCTGACATTCTGAGCAGATTTCTGCTGGGCAGAAACCTGAGTAGCAGAGCAGTGGTTTTTGCTGGGATAGTAGGGTTCAGAGAAATGGTTAAATAAAATCTCATGGAAATGGGGAAAGAATGGCATTGTGGTTTGTCCTCTGATGGCACTTAAACCCCCAGACTGAAAG
Source organism: Rhipidura dahli (assembly GCA_013399225.1). Taxonomy (NCBI): domain Eukaryota; kingdom Metazoa; phylum Chordata; class Aves; order Passeriformes; family Rhipiduridae; genus Rhipidura; species Rhipidura dahli. The sequence goes on from VXAC01001789.1 coordinate 24,520, forward strand.
CCCTGCATGGGCTGTCCTGGGCTGCTGGTGTGTTTGTGTATTGGGTTTGTGTGGCCAGGTTTTGGTAGTTGGGGGGGTTACAGGGGTGACTTCTGTGAGAAGCTTCTGGAAGCTTCCCCTATGTCCCATTCTCTCATTTTTTTCTGTACTCTGCTGTGTATTAATTCAGGGCAAGTGAGAAATAACCTACTGTTGGGTCACTGAGTCTTCCTTTTTTGAGTAACTCCTGCCTTCCCAAGACTTTGGAAAGGAGTAGAGGGTTCTATGCTTGGCAGGGGCCAAACAGGAAAACATCTGCTCTGCTCTCTTAAATAGGTGATGCTGTCATGAAAAATGCCATTATAAAAATTTTGGTCACATTCTGACACATCTCCCTTCAGATCTGTCTAAGTTTCTAAGACAACGACCCACAAAGAGTGCTATATTGCTACATGTTTGAACTTCAAGCATACCGTCTAAAATGAAATTGTGGTGAGACATCATCTGTAAATTGACAGATTCACTGAGCTGGCAAAGCAGTCACAGAGAGCAGCACAGAGGCACCCCAGTGTTCATCTTGCACCCAGTCACTTCAGTCACACTGGTGTAAACCACAAGAATTGCTTCAAATAATGTGGAGCTGTTATTCAAAAAAGCAATTCATCCTACAGCCAAATACCTCTCAAAATATTCTTTTTCAAAGCAATAGCATAATATGAAGCAAGGAACACTCACTGGAAAGCAATGAACTTTTGATGTCAGTTTATTTTGAGCAAGAATTTCAGCTTCTGCTTAAGTATGTATAAAATGACAGATTGTTTACTTCTATTTGACATACTGTATTTTTCATTTTAAGTTTGCTTTGTAGCACAATGTTGTAAATGCAATGAATGACTCAGTCAACCTATACTTGCTAAAAGCTTCTTAGCATATTTAATCATTGTCTGTTTGGAGGTAGCACAATTTGTGTGCTAAAATGCTTGTGCTGTGATATCAATTATGCTAAGAGGAACATGCAGTGGGTGAAGCAGTCAAACTAAAAGTTGACCTGTGTAGTGAGTGCTCTGCAGAAAGTAAAAAAACATTTGTTTGTTGAATATTTATGTGATCATATCAAAATGATCCTTTCCCTTCTTGCTGAGAGCAGCCAGCAGTGCATTTGACTTCATTACTCATGAGGTGATTTTCCAAGTGCCCAGCAGAGATGACCAAAACTGAAGTCCAGCTCAGTTTTCTCTGCCTCTTTCCTCCTGTGTGTTTTGTTTCTTAGCTAAAAGAAAGGCACATTCAGTGCTAGTGATAAGAGTTCGGATCAACACTCGAAGGCAGCCAGGCAGAGCTGTGTTTCTGAGCTTGAGCAGGAGGTGGTGAAGTGTGCAGAGCTGCTTCTGTCACTGCCACTGCTCTGCTGAGAGTGACTCTGACCACTCTTTTTATTCCTCATGTTTTAAGCTGCTGCTGCAGCAAAGTGAGCATGCAGTTAGTGAGTAAAATGAGTAAAATCCTTTGAGGACTGGCTTCTTTTGCCTCGTGCACCTGTTATCTCCTGTGAAATGTGCCAGGAATCAGAATTTAATCTAAGACATCTCTTGTGTCTTTGTCTCCTTATTCCCCAATTGGTCTAGCCTGCCAACTGGATGCTCAGCCACACTGGCAGCTTTTTTGACAAGCATGCTCAGCCACACTGGCAGCTTTTTTGACAAGCATGATTATCCACCAAGGACTAGATAGAAATTGCCAAAAAATTTCATAGTATTTGCTGATTAGCCACCTGCTTAACATGGCTTTCCTCACAATTGAAATTACTGTGGTGCTGGTGAGGATACAAACTTCTGTGGAATAGTGAAGATCACTGCCAGAACTGCTTAGATTTGATCTGCTGTGCTGTAGACAACAACACGGAACTAAAAAATATTTGTTTGATGAATAGCACATATATGGCTTTTTGCCACATGATGTTTACTGCATGTTTATCTTCAGCTGAATTATGTGAGTGAAATTTGAAGTGAAGAGAAAGAAATATTTGAAGTCAGCCCCAGTTCTAAAGCCAGTGTAGGTGCTTCTGGGTTTGGACGAGTAATCCCTCTTGGCTGGAAAGAATTTATGTAGTTATGGAGGAAAGAAACCTCAGTGGTCAAACACAGTGTTATAGGAAGCAATGTTCCAGCCTCATTTTCTTCCAGTTCATCCCAAAACAATCCTTAAGCATAATCATCCAAAAGTGTTTGTACACTTGTAAAAGTGTTTTGTATACTCTACAGTGAGTTAAGAAACAGCTTTTCCTTTCTATTATGTGCAAGAAGGTTGAGTATTTAAGGAAATACTTGGTTATTATAGCAAGTATACCAAATGGGGTTATTTAAAAAATGTTGTGATGATTGAGAAGCAGATAAGTGATACCACTTACACATTTATATCAGAGAATTCAGGTGAGATGCAGATTTGCTAGAACTGGCAGGCTGTAATGGATGCAAGGAAAATCACTCTTGATTGCACCACATCCCACATTTATTGAGTAAAGTGCAGGAGAGAGGTGTTTGTTCAATCTTTCTCTAATGGGAGTCGGCTCAGGGAGTGCACTGACGTTTGGCTTGTTTGAGCTGGGTTTTTGTTCACTTCTATAACTCTTCCTGGAGCTTTTCTGTAGGTTTGTCAGAGCAGTCAGTGGCTTTTAAAGTCTGTGTGCTGTCTCCCTCTGCCTTAGGGAGATACAATGTGTTGTTTGTTCCTAATGCCTCCTGCCTGCATTCAGGATCTGATGCTGTAATCTCCAAAATCAAAGCCAGAGATTGCTTTTACTTTCAAGGAAACAGAATATGGTTCTGCTTTGTGTGGTTTTTAGTAACACACAATGTCTGAAGCTAAATGCATGTGAAGTATCTTCACATAGGCAAATGAGAATCAAATATAGATTACACTGCAAACTGGACAGCATTGATTAGGAGATGAAATACAGGTAATCACTTTTGGCTACCCTTGAAAAATGAAATTACTGTTCCCTACTTAAAAGGCGTCAGCTGAGGAGCAGCCGGAACAAAAGAATTGTTATTCCTGTCTAAAACATAGAATTATTGTCAGGCTTTTGTGATCATCATTAGAATCTGCTTTATAGGACAGTACAGCTGTCCAAATGATACATTTCGATCTCCTGCTGAGTTTTGTTAGGGAAAGAATTATTTCATTTTTCCATTATCAACTTTTTTACAGACAATATTTTGTTTTTGCTTTTTGTCTCTGTTGCAGATGTTAATTGTTTAATTATGACCTCAATCCGGTTTTTCACAACATTGAGTAGATTTGGTCTCAGTTTACAGCTGAGATAGAAACTCATTGTTTCTTTGGGTAAGAATGAGCGTGTTGGGTATCTGTGGCAGAGCCTATTGAAAAATCTGAATTGCAGCACGAGCCATTAAAGCAGCTGCAAGATTAATTCACTCTAATCTGTCAGAAGACCTGTCATAGGCTTCAGTTGTCACTGAACTTGTTTGAATCATCAGAAGGTCAGCAGCCTTTCTGAGTTCTGTGACAGACTGTGTATTATAACTGCTTTCTGTAACTTGGAAACAAAGCAGAAACATAACCAGTCCACCACTGTGGTTTGTTTACTGATCAAAACTTATTTTTGATGTTTTAGGTGAACATCTTGTTGCTGGGAATTTGGCTTAATTTACAGTGAGTTGTAATTGGGCTCCTCAGGGGAATCTGATCTTCTACATGTTGAGTGATAAAAATATATTCAGAGAGCTTTTATGCCAGCACTGAAACTTTAACAGTTTGTTCAGTCCTGGAAACAGGAGGGAATTACTGACACATGCAGTCATGTTCTCTGGTGCAGTATTTCACAGCAAAGCAAGAGCTTCTACTGACTTTTATATGTGGAGTAGTTTAAACGTTGAGGAACTATGACAGTGTCTGCAAAACCTGCTTTTAACTTTATCCAGTTTCATGAAAGGGAGCATTGCCATCTGTCCTCACTTTGTAAAGTTTGGTTGAAAAGAAAATATTCTGTTAGTTTCCATAGGAGCCCCAAACAGTTTCTGAAAACCTGCCTGTCTTCCCTGTTCAGAGGGAGGATTCATCTCTACTGACTCTGCTCCTGATGTGGCTAAAAATGAGTTCTCAAAGCCTTTGTGAGTTGCCTTCAGACTCTGGAACTGCTGTTTGAGTCCCAGTGTTGCAGACAAAACTACATTTTCCTGTACTTTTTTCTCTGTCTCAGGGTTTGTTCCCCAAGTTTAGTTCTTGTGCCTTTTTCCCTATGGATAAAACTAAAGAATTGGCATTAGTGTGAGCCAAGGACCTTGATAGCCCATGTAGTAGATTAGCCAAATCTTGCCTCCTCTGCTTGTAAATTTTGAAAAGATTTTGACTAGTAGACAATACCTGATCCTCTCAAAAGCCATAAATGCAAGATTTTGCGGACTTTTCATTGCCTTTTAAGAATTATGAGCAACATATGGTGATTTTGTTTCTGAAACCTTGCCTGATGATCACTTGCAAATTGAGGTTCTTAGATACTTACACTACATTTCTGTGCCAGTTTCATCTTTTCTCACAGTAGTGCCAAATTTTTCTTGATCATAAAAAGTCCTTTAAAATCTGGCAACAAATCTTCATTGTTCCTGTTTCTGAGCTTAAATCAAACTCAGAAAGGTTTGGTCTTTTTTTTTTTTTTTTTCTTTTTAATTATGATCCTGGCATTAGTCTTTAAAAATTAATTGTTAAATTGACTGATTTAACTTGAACCTGAATTTTCCCTCCTTGCTTCTTCACATGGAGCTCTGTTAAGGCAAACTCTTCTTGTAAGAAACATCCCATGGTAGAGGATAAGAGAATATTTACAGGAATCATTACAGAGTATACCCAAACCTGTCAGTTATTTTTGTCATGCTACAGTGCAGTTTCTTGAAGAAAAAAACCAAAACTTTCTAGAACCTTAAAGTGAAAGAGTTGTCATTTTTCCTTAAGTGCATCTGAGTTTGAGAGTTTCTCTAATGTAATTTCAGGTCAGGTGTCAGCATAACACCATGAAATCTCCATAAAAATGCAACCTGGGTTAAAATGGTGTCTAGATTAGACCTGTAAGTCTCTATACTGGTAGTTGAGCAGGTACAGAGGAATCTGAGTGCCTGGGAAGGTTTCTTTGTGTATTTTAGTGTAACCATTCTGGTTTTAGTTCTGAGGTGGTAAGTTCAAGTTTTTTAAGTCAGTTCTGGAAAACTGGAAGACGGAAAATAGATCTCCCCCAGGAACTTTATGAGAGTTAAAGAATCATGCTATAAAAACAAGGATGGAGTTCACCTCCTATGTCAAAGCAATATGATAAGGGGAATATTGTTATAACTGTAAGCTCTTGGTAGGTGGTTTTGCCCTGGGGAAGAAAGTTAAAACCTGAAGTGAGAATACTGATCTTTGCTACAAAGGGGCTTCAACACAAATGCCCCAAACCAAAGGACAGCAAAGTTATTTTGTAGAATGAATGGTTTCATCCACTTACTCTAAAAGCCTATTCTAGGCCACTCTTGTATGTTTTGGTTTTTTATGCCATCTGAAATTTTAAAGATGCATTTTCTCCCACTCACAAGCTTCACCCCTTACTATGGACTTACTGTTGAACTCAGCAGAGCAGTGACAAAGGCTCCTGCAGAATTTTCTCTCTGGCTCACTTTCCAGTGGATTTACACATTTTTCTCAGTTGTAAATTTAATTTCCTCCCCATCATCATAACATGCCTGTTGTAGAGGATGACAGTGTTCAACTGGACCTGAAAAGCAAAAGGAAACACATCCCTTTACTGTGTTACAAGCTTGTATTACCCTGATGTCATTTGAAATGTTCACACCTCTGAATAAAATTTTGATGGATATCCTTGTATCACCAACTTAATGACTTCACATTAGGTTATTAGTCCTCAGGTTTTGACAGGACTGTGAATATATTTTACAGTTCTCATTTGTGCTGGCATCTCTGGGGTCCCATGTAATGTCCACAGAAATCAATAAAAAGACTTCTGTTAATTCTTCCTGTTGCATTTGGATTCCTACATTTGAGGATACAAAGATTGTTTAGGCCTCAGGATTTCTTGTTTTTAGGATTTTGTAACATAGGAGTTGTCACATGAGATAAAAGAAAGGTTCCCCTATCTCTGCACTCTGTCTCTGGTAATAGTCAGGACCAGTTTTTGAAGGGAGAACATGAGAAACATTTCTGGAACAATAAAAGTGGAGCTTCCCCCAGAGGATTTTGCTTCCTCCTTCCATCTGTGAGAAGCTGAATAAAGACTTGAAGCAGGAGAATTTGCACTCCTCAAAGCTTTAAATCTTATGACTAAAAATATTTTTTAATCGTCTAAATGGGGTTAATTTGCCCTCCATTCTTTCCCTGTTGTTAATTAAATCCTCTTCATCTGTCAATAACAGAATGTGAGTTTTTTTTTAGTATCCCATACAAATTGTTAAATCTGTTTATTTTATACCATGTCCTAAATTCTCCAGCATCATTTGCATTTATATCTCACTTGTTTTGTTATGAGTACTTTCCTTCCTCTTTTTTCTTTTTTTTTGGCTATGTATTTTTCATAAGCACCTTTTTTATTCCTTTTTAGTTTATTTTTATAGAGCTTAGCAAATCACAACATGTTTCATGTAATTTGTCTCTGCTTCTGCCGAAGAGCAGCTACTGATTTGATAAGAAGCCAGCACTTTTAAGGTGGGTGGTAAAGCTAGGCTCTTAAATCTATATATAAATGGGGTTTATATGTACTCTTTGCAGGTTGTCTGGTTTCTAAGATACTTGCACTGTTCTGTTGGTTTAATGGTAGCTCTTTATATATGAAAGTTGAAGTTCTTCCTGTGTCTTGTGGGGCTTTGTCTAGAACATCAGAACAAAAAGGCCTGCACGTGGCTGTGCTTGAGAAGACAATGTGGGGCATTCTCACAGGCAAGGCACAACTTGAAGCTCAGCCTGTGTGCCAGTGCAATAGCTCTCCTTCATGGACATCAGTTGATGAATTAGTGTCCTGCAAGGAAAAGAAAGAGATTAATTATGTTCTTCTTTGTGTTTCCAGTAACTGATCTGTAAGAGTGAACTGAATCCCCTGGTGGATGGCTCAGTTTCACTGACAAACGTTATGGGAGCTGACCGAGGTATGATTCAGAGCTGTCATTTTTATGCCTTAGAGGATGCTGATGGGAGCCCAGTGGTGGAAGTGAGAAGAAGTAAATAGCACATAAGTCACTGTTCTGGCCACTGTGGTGGCTTCAACAGGAGCTCCCTGCTCTGTGTCTTCCGGGGTGCTGCTCCTCTCTGCACAGACCACCTCCTGTCAGATGCTCGAGCCGTGGGAATGTGCTTATCATCTCTTTTCCTCCCTCCCTGCTGTCTGTAGATCCCTCCTGTGTGGCACTTGCTGCCTGTGCTGCCAGCTAGCAAGCAGCTGCCTGGAGCTGGGCCAGTTTTTACATTACTGCAGGCTGTTATAGGTGTCACAGAACCATAGAGTGGTTTGGGTTGGAAGGGATCTTCAGAGGTCTCTAATGTACCTCAAAGAGATAGCTTTTTGGTTTTGTGTAAATTAAATAAAGTGTAAGGATTAAGACTTAAAAAATAAGTATTTTTTAATCACGTAGGAATTGACTGCACAAAATTGAGCTGGAGGTTGATCCAGCCCAATATCCTTGGGTTTCTAATAGCAAACAAAAAAATTTTGCTTGGGAAAGACACTAAAGACAGGGCAATGGTGGAGTGGGACTCCCTCGAGGATACCTTCCCAGTCCCTGGAGGTTTGTGGCAACTTAATGGGTAGCCTCTTTCTATTTAATTGGTGGGGAATTTGGTGAGGTGCCACACACAGAAGTTAGAGGATTGTGCTTAACAGGGAACCTCACCACTGAGGTTGATTGTGTGTGCATTGTGGCCCTGGTATTTCTTCCTATCAAAGGAAGGCCGTGTCTGATAAAACCAGGTGATATTGCATGATTTACAGAAAGTTGATTCTGTCTCAGAGAAACCTTGAGTCATGTTTTTCAGCTTGTTCAGAGCACTTACATGGTTACTTTCTTTTATCTTGTTATATCCCATGCAATTTAAAAAGCCTGGACTTTTCTAAAGGGGGAAGAAGTTGATCAGAAGAGCCTGAAAGTGCTGTTACAAGAAAGAAAATGATGCTCTGATCATGTTTTGGCTTTTTTTTTGGTCACATTTGGACATTGAATTTAACAACCTCTTGACTTTTTCTTCTAAATCAGGACTACAGATTTTTTTTTGTTCATTTAAAATATCTTGTAGCTACATGGCTTCAGAAAGGTCATGTTGTAGAGCCTTATGCAGAGCAACTGTCAGTTGATTCTCCATTTATTAACTCTGCAGAAGGACTTTTTTCTTTTAAGATAAGAAAGAAGCCAGTGGCACAAAGTTGGTTTCTCTTGTCTTCTGATTCCAAATTTGTTTTGCCCATAGTATGCAGCTTGTAGCGTTTTCTACAAGCAATCTTGGTGATATGTTCTTTTTTTTTTTTTTCTGTTTTTTTCCTGAAAAACTTTTCAAGTAGTCTTGATATCTCCATCACAAAGGTTTCTTCTTCAGTCCAAGCTCCTTCAGGAGTTAATTTGCACTTCTGGGTCACCACTGTACCATGCATTCATGGTTTCAGGAGCAGCAGTCCAACCCCCCTTGCCTTCCTGTGGACATATTTCCTGGAGAGGTTGGGCAGTGCTGGGTAACTTGTGTTCCTGCCTGAGCTACAACCCTGGGGGTACGAGGGAGACTCATGAGTTTGTTGTCTCAGAACCTCAGCAGCTGTTCTTTAACCAGCTGTCTGTGGTATTTTAATTTGGGGTCAGCCACATTCAATCTCAGATGTGAGATCTTTATAGGAAATATTTATCTTTCATTTGCTTTGAATGTGTCAAAATTATGATGTCTAATGTAGAGGGAGGGTGAACAAGTAACAAATGTTTAGCCTATGGCCTTTTTGCAAGCAGATTAAAAAAAAAAATTACTAGTTTTTTTAGAGGAATATGAAACATGGCTTTTGCTTTTAACCCCTGTTGGTCAGGATATTTTCATTATTGGATTAATTCACTTGAGAATTTTATAACATGGCAGAATAATATATGGCTAGAACATTCAGTTTTCAGATTTAACTGTCACGGGAAATTAATGGCCAAAGGCCTCAGCAGAGCTATGAATCTCTTTATTTTTGCAAGGTAATAGGAAGAGCAGTCACTATTTTTGCTGTGCTTGTGCAATTTTGATTAGCAGCTTTCAGATGTGGATTAACTAGACTTGACAAAAGTAGTTTTTGCCCAGGTTCATTTGGCTCGACTTCTGTAATCCAAAGTAAATGGAAATTTTCAAATACAAAATATGTCAGAGATCAAATCACAGGGAAACATGTAATTTTACATGAAGGAAAACCTGCTGTGACAAATATCATCCGTAAAATGGCATAATATGGATAAAATGGTGTCAATATGTAAAATAGCAGTATTTACTGAGATGTAGTGGGTTGATATTCTTGTCTTGATCACAAACAATTTTCATAATATTTCCCTTGGTTCACTGCAATAAGGGTGCATTTCATTAGGCTGTACATGTTGTTTATCAAATATATTTACCACTTATGGCAGCCAAAGATATCAGTGACATTTAACTGACATGGGTAGATACATAAGAAATATATTCTCTTCCAAACAAATATATTTAGCATAAGATAAAATCCTCTGAAGAATTGAGTCCTTAATTCACTGTATTTGCCCCAAAGCTTTGCTACAGCTCCTGGTAAACTCACAGGTATGAAATGATGAACCACTGTGGAGTAGCAGGTTTATTTTAGTTTCGTGATTTTTTTGTGTTTTCTCACTTCTGCTTTTCTCGTTCTCTGGTGTGGGATTGAGCAAGTGGCTGTGTGGGGCTGAGCTGTGGGGCCGGGTTAAACCATGACACCAGTGCAGAGAAATCCAGGAATTCTTGTCTTCCATTGCTCCCAGTACAGTAAGTAACTGGAACCAGAGCAAATCCTTCTTTGCCCTAAAGCACAGTGAGGAGAGGGGCATGACCTTGGGAAGGATCTTTCTCCTAGCCACAGCTACAGAACAAATGGCCCTTTAAACATCTTGGTTTCATTGGACTGATATTTTCTTCCAAAACCCAGAACATTTCTGACTCACTGTGTTCCCTACTCCAAGCTCAGTTTGCTAACTTTGTGCAAAACAAGTAGGAAACTGGATACCTGCTGCAAATTACTTACTCTTGAATGTAATAAAGTGTGCAGTGACATGAATTCATCTCTTAATATGCTCTGCAGTGCTGAAAAATGCTTCAGATGCCTGAATACAGCATTGCAGCAGGTTCTGCTGACAAAAACATATTGTTCTTCCCATATTTAATCTAATACTTGCTCTGTGACAGAAGGTTGCTTTTCAAGCTGTGAATCTTCTTGGTCTGGAAGATACAAAAATAATACTTTTACTGGTCTCCAAGACCTGCCAATAAATCAATAATAATTGGGTTTTTTTTCCCCTGATACATATGATCAATGAAGTGGAAAAATTCACGAAGTTTCTGTTTAGAATAAATCATCTTTTCAAGAGCCTGAAAATTCACTAAGTTTCTCTTAAGAATAAACCATCTTTCCGAAAGCCTGACCTTTCTGATGAGAAGATATTTTATCCTATCAGAATTTTCTGTGTAAGTGCAGTCCAAGTGTTCTCAATCAATTGCTATAGTTTTCTAATTTAATGGACCGTTGCTGGGTCAATGTCACACTTGTAACCATTGCCTGAAGATGTTTCTTCCTCTTGTCATCAGAGGAAGAAGTTAACTTCATAATATTTACATGGTTTAATATTTTAATTTTTGTTGTAGTAACCCCAGATGTTTTACTCCAGAAAAAAACCTGGGAACGTTATTTTTACTTCTGAATGTGGAGGTCAGGGCTGGACCTGATGAAGTGTTTGAAAATTCCGTGCCAGTTGCTACAATATGCCTTGGGGGTTTTTTGTTTGCTCCAGCAGTCTCTTAGTTTTAATAAATTGGATAAGGCTTTTCAGAGCTTGACTGGTAGAGTAGCTCCATCTGTGATATATCTTGAAATTCCACTGCCCTGGGAATCCCGTGTATCCTAAACAACTCCCTGGCAAGGCCCCTGCGATGCAGCATTGGCAGCTGCTCTGGTTTTGCTCCCCTGATTGTGGGTTTGTTACGCCACAGAAGTTCAGGGATGCTCCAGGAGCTTTGCATAGCGGTGGGAAACTTTCTAGCACTGCCTGGTACAGATCATTTGTGGCTTCCTAATACCAATGGGTTTGTCCTTGGAAACAGAGACTTAATATCTGTCTTTAGTGCACGCTTGCATTACTCTTCTAAATCTTGTTTTTTTCTTTTTTTTTCTCCCCCTACTTATTTATCTTATTTTTATTTAGGAAAAACCCCAAACCCAGAATGTGTTTGACAACCCTTCTTACTGTTTTGTGCCATTATTTATTGGAAAAGCAATGTTTTCTCATCAGTCTCCGGAATGTTTGGTTGTATTCTGTGTTTTTGCTGAGAGAGGTCCAATAAAGCACAGCTTTAGACACGCTGTGGGCATTCCTTGTGCTACTGAGCTGTGAGCATGTGGTGCTCTGACACTGAGGAAATACTGTGGCTGTCACCAAGCCTGTTAATTCAGGTTAGTGGGACACATACGTTTTCTAGCTCGGGGCAGGCTCTTGTCCTGCTGACTCAGAGGATGGATGTGGCCTCAACTAACTCCAGTCTCTGTGTGCTATCCATAAATCCAGCTGCAAATGCATAATTTGGAGCATTTTAGGGTGTAGAAGGAGATCATGGGTGTTCAGTGCCACAAAAGCAGGCGCTGTTTGGAATTTTAAACCATTTCTTCCCCTCTATTCACCAGCGGTGCAAATGCCATTGTCAGGCCAAGGTGCCTCAGTGATGTGGATGGACAAGTAAAACCAGGATAGGAACAAGCATTCATGTAGCTGGGGGATGTGGAAGGTCCTGACATGTTGGAAGGAGGAGGGAGAGGGTGATATAAAGTGGGGTTTGATCAGTTCCTGCAGACAGAATCTATTTAAGGCAGAGGAGTCACCTGCAGCAAGCTGCCACCCCGGTAATTGGATTCCCAAAAGTCTCCCTGTTAATACAAGTTGCCAGAGTGCTTTAGACTTTGGAAATTGAGAGTCCTGGTTCATTTATATTTTCTGTTTTCGGTTTCTGAGGGCTGTGGGGTCAAAGTACATTATTTTGACAGAAGGAGAGAGGAGAAAGTAGTAAAATTGATATTCAACATGCATATTCACAGTATCTGAGAGTAGATGATAGATGCTGTGTGTATATGTGAAACCTGGTGTCAAGAACTCATGAATTTAAACTTGAGGACAAGGCTTCATTCAAGCACATGAGTTTGTTCAGCTTTTTCCTCTGTGCTGAAGTAGTTTGGAGCAGGCAACAATTAGGATTAGTAAGTCTCTCCTCTTTCAAATTAACAGAAAATGGAGGAGAGCAGCTTCCAGTGCCCACTCCTCGAGTTTGCACTGAAAATTTAAATGCTTTTTCCAGTTGTTCTGCTATTTGGCTTTACAACAGAGAGTGTTTGGTTTTGGTAGCATGGATATCTATTTATATATTTATTTAACATGGAATCTATTAATGCTGGAGTTTTATATTATTTATTATTAATTTATAATTAATAGTAATATGGAAGTGCCAGCAGCTCTCAAAAAGAAGCAAATGGAATGCTAGGATTTGTGAGGAAAGAGAACACAAAGCAGAAAGCCCCATGGTCTTGGTGTAGCAGCATCTTGAATACTGTGCCTTGTACGGATTCCAGCTCTGTAAAAAGGATATCAAAAAGAATCTGTCAACAGAAGTTTTTCTCTAGGGAGAAAACTAGATAATGTCTGTTAGGAATGCTATAGGCTTGGGAAATGACAAGGGGAGAAACATAATGGTTTGATTTTCCCAAGGGTTTTTCTTCTGTGTGGATCTATAATTTATATTACCTTTGCAGGGGCTTCTCTTAGTCGCCTTAATAACTGTGGGTTTGTTTACCAATTACAGCATGCAAGGATAAAGCAGTTTGATTGCATTTTATGTCTTCCAGGTTGTCTTCCCAAAGAAATTTACTCTGCTTCTGTTGTCCAGCCTCAGGATTCCTCTTACAAATCTATTTCCTCTTTAGAATTTGTAATCCATTAGTTCAATTCTGCTTTGCTGCATAAGCAGATCTCACCCAGGACCTTGCCTAGAAAGAACTGACAGGATATACCAGTGTTAAATTCAATGTCCACCTAATTAAGGCTTCTTTTGAATTGGATTTATTACTTTCACCAAATGTTAAACTCTGAAACAAGTGCCTCTATGGAAAAAACATTACTTATCAGACACAGCATTTGGTACTTTACATCAATTTTAATTTAATGTAATATGGGACTAATGTTCAGAAAAGTGTTTTTTTGTTTTATGAATTCCTTTCTTTTGATTGCTGTCCTGCATAGGAAGAGGATCTGTTTATCTTTTCACTACCAAACACGAATTATGAGCTCTACTGCCTGTTTTACTGTCAGATCAATATAACCCCAAATACAGGTTTAAGGGCTTCTCCTGCTGTAAAAGAGGGGAATAAGGATATGGAAATATATGCAAGGTATGCAAATACAGAGGACGTACAGAATGTTGGAGAGCTGTGATAGCTCTGTGGTAAGCTACAGCATCTCCTAGAGGTGTCACTGCCAGGGAGCCCATCCTTGTTCCTGAGATTGTGTTGGCAGCTGCCTTCTGGTCTGTGGCATTGGCACCTTGCAATAACCTGAGCCTGTTTGAAAGGAATTCTGTCTTCAAGAGCTCTGAGAAAAATCTGGGAGCTCTTTTGGGCAGCTGATTTCTGAGCTGCAGACAGAGCTACAAAGAACTGGCCAGCACAATAGAGTCAGTGGGAGAGTGTTAGACCCTAAAATCTCTCAGTCTGGAGGTTGCAAATGTGTGATAAGCCATGTTCTGCTTTGTGTGTGCAGCAGTAAGGAAGGGAGTGCTTTTGCTTCTATGAAATGAAGCTCTGACGTGTGCAATGGGAAACTTGTCCCCAGCCACTGCAGAATGCAGCTCCTCACCTCTGCTGGGTGTGCAGAGCTCTCTGCAGTCCTGCTGCTTGCAGGGATGCTTTCATCCCTTCTCTAGGGGCTGCTTTTGTGTCTGCCCCATTATTTTTTGCCTTTGGTGCAGTCCTTTTAGACCTACTTTGTGCCATGTTTCAGAGTAGATCCATCTGCAAAGCCCTGCTAGTAACCTGGAGTTCAGGAAAGTCCATTTTCAAACCTGTAAATATGGGGTTATAGAGTGATTTTTGTTGGAAGAACCCTCCCAGATCATCAAATCCAAGCCATTAACCTGCAGCTGCCAAGCCCACCACTAAACCATGTGCCCAAGTGCCACATCTAGGTGTCTTTTAAAGCTGTCCAGGGATGGTGATTCAACCACTTCCCTGGGCAGCCAGTGCCAGTGTTTGACAACTCTTCTGCTGAATATGTGTCTTAGAGCAAACAAATTCCAGTTTGTGATTCACTGGCAGCAGTGATAAGAAAGGAAGAAGCAGCAATAAATTGATAAAGCAGTTATAATCCTGGCTACCTACAAAACAAAGAAAAATAAAAATTGGAATTTTTTTTGTAGTTTTACTTTGTTTCATTCTTGATTTTTTGGGTCTGGCAGTAAATTTTCACTGCAGATCACACCTCTGACTGTATTTCAGTCGTAAGAAACCTGGATCTGAAAAGAAGTGTGATTATCTGGAGTACTAGAGTGACCTGACTGCAGAATGTGATAGGACTCTCCGATCTCACTTCTGCAGTCAGACTTGCTAGATTTGTGTGATGCCTTCAGCTATTACATGGACATTAAAGCCTTTTTCCACCATTTGATAACTTTCCTAATGGGCGACATGAAGGACAAGCAGAACTAGTTTTGCCCACAGGACTGCTATAAAATGTTGGAGCTTTGCTGTATTTCTACTCTTCTCTCTGAAAAAACTTGTTTGGAGATCCCTTTGCAGAATAAAGTTGCAGGTTGGGTTCTGAACTCTGAATTATTGTTGTTAAGTACTCCTGCACTCGCTTCCTCCTGTTAGAGGCACATGATTCCTCTGGGTGGAAAAGATCATAGACAAAATGGTTTTCTTGACTTCATCAAACTATTCCTTCTAATTGTTTCCAATCTGGAAAAAGGGCAGTTATTATTTTGGTGAAAGGAACCTAGAGATGACACTTGGATTGAATCAGAGAGGAAGGGGAGAAAGGACTGGAAATGAGCTACAGCAAAAGACAAAAATCCATACAAGATGCTTGTACTGGGGGTCGGCCTCTCATATACAGATATTTACATCTTTGTAATTCCAAACAAATATCCCTTGCCTGAGACAGATTACCTGTTAGTTTCTTCAGTTAACAGTGGGGGAAAGCTGAGATGTGATCTAAGAGCTTTTAAATTCAAGGCAGTTCAGCCTGAGAACAACACTTCGTCTCAAGGACAAAAAAAAGAATATTTTCTCCTGCTCGTAGGGGCCCATCCTGATAATGTGCCAGGGCTGCAAGAGGCCCTTATTGATTAAAATGCAATTTTGTTGTGGTGAGTGCAAGCAAGCAGGGTGACTCCTGCAATGACAAGGTAAAGAATACAAATACAGCCCTGTTGAGGAGCACTGTGGACACACAGCATAAATAGAGAGGATTTCAAGCAAAGGGGGAAATTGACTGTGGAAAAGAAAACACCAGGAATAGAGAAATGGGCTTAGTAACACTAACAAAAAATACCTGTCTGTGCTTCTCATCTGGGGAAGAAAGGGAAGAAAGTGGGAATAAACCATTAAAGTTAGAAAGCATTTAATGTTAGATTCTGTTATAGAGGGGATTGATGGACTAATCTTCCCAAATGGACACTGATGGATGAAAGTGACTCTGGACAAACCTCAGAGGTTTTTGTGCAAAAAGGCAGCTCTGACGTTCCTTGCCAGGACTGTAGCAAATGGATTTCAGTGGTTTGTATTTGAAAGAATTGGGATATATGTTTTATTGGTGACCTCCTTTAGAGCAGTTTTGGTTCTGCAGTATTTTAGAAAATCCAGAGAACTTTATATTCATTGGATTTGAAAGCAAGTTTCAAATCTGAATTCTCATGAGTTTCTCAAGAAAATGCTTTAATGCTTTTCTTTTTAAAAAATTACTATTTTTTTTATTTAAGGTTTGTTCATCTCTATAGGTCTTTTACAGAAAAATTCTTTTGCTTACACAGCTTTCACAGCTTCCTGTGAAACCCTGGCAGATTTACTTCAGCTTGCCTGGTGGGGCTGTGGGTCACTGTTGACACCACAGTGGTCCAGGTCCAGATGCTCTCCCATTCAAATACAGTCAGTGCTCTGGACACAGCAGAACTGGGAGATGAAGGATGCACTTGTTCCTGGGAGAGCAAAGTGCTTCATTTACTTGAAAAAGCACCTAAGTTTTCCAGAAGATTATTGCTCTCAATTTTGTTCCTGCAGGAAATAAGGCATCTTTGAGGCTTTATTCTGATTCAGAAATATTTTGAAATGTCAGAATTACTCTCAGAATAAAAAGTTACCAGCATTGTCTGGAAGCCAGTGATATTTGTCTGTATGCTTTATCTCTCTGCATTTGGCATAGCTTTGAGTTGGATGTATTACTTGATTTTTAATCTTATTATTCTATAAAATAGTGCCTTCAAAACTGGATAACTTTCCACTAGTACTTTCCAATCAGTACTTTGCTTAGGTTGGCTTTGTGCTTGACACAGGGCATCAGACTTGTACAAACTTATGCTGCCATAAAAAGCACTTTCACACTGTTCTGGCCTTGCAGAGGAAAGCTGGGTAGGGTATGGTTTGTGGGAGGATCAGTGGAATTAAGCAATGTTTCAATGGGATGTGGTATTCTTGAGAAAGGTTAGAAGGGGTGATGGAAGCACAAGAGGGGCTCTGTCCTGAGAATTTTCTTTGATTTGCTTTTTAAAAAGAAAAGCTCTAAAAAAAAATTGCAGATCCTTGTTCTCATGAACATTTCCTTCCTTGGTAACAGTTTCCAAGCCGAGTTGTTGATGAAATCAAAACTCACTCTAGTCTTTGAAATCACTTGGCAGTTTTTCCTCTCCTGTTTTAAAGCCTGGATGGATGGATTGATCGGTCTGGTTAATGCTTTTTTTTGTAGTAACTTCAGTGCCATGAGGTCTCATTGTGGAGTCAGTGGCCTGAACGTGCAGGGGCTTCTAGAGCAGCGGCAAACCTCTGTCAGAGACCAGACTGCCAGGAACAGTAGCCTGTGCCAGTTAATTCAAGTGTTTGCCTCTTGCTGCTCCCCTGTGCCAGTGTCAGCAGCTTGTGTACAGCAGCACCAGAGGAGGTGTTGCACAAATTCCCCATGCAGGGAGATTGTAGGGGTTTTATTTTTGCCTCGACTGCTTCAGCTCCATCTGTGTTTCCTACTGGAGGTCTGCAGGATGTTTGCAGAGAGTTCCTTGGCAGCATGCAGTCAAACACCAGACAGAGAAGCACACTTTGGTTGGAGGAATTATCCCATCTCTATGAAATTACTTGTTTTCCTAATCTCATGGTACTGAGTCCAGAAGGACACTCGGAGAAAAAAAATCACTGGCTAGCAGTGCTTCTGCTTTGGTTTAAGAGGTTACTAAAAACCATTTTTTTTTTGTTATGGTGGTTTTTTGCATTTGGGTATTTAAATACATCTTTTATGATTCCTATTTCCCATGTGCATGGCAAGCATTTAGAGTTTAGTGCAAAAATGTATCTTTTTTGCTGGCATGCACATGTGCACTTGAAATTGAGATTTTCATTATTCTAGAAGGTAAGGTGAGATGTTAAACAAACAGAAATTGTATTTGACTGTGGATGAGTGAATTTGCCTCAAACTTTTTGTACTGTATTGTTTTTGAAACAAATTTCCCTTTTCTGAAAGCTAGATTTTAAAAAGAACAATTACCATTTTCTTAGTCTGGTGATCCATGTTTGCAGCGAACTCAAAATTATTCCCAAAACAGACACTCATAAAACAGTCCACAGACCTTTGCAAAAGGGAGTCAAGAACATGTTTCCGTCCAAATTCAGGTAATACTTAAATTTTTTGTTATTACAGTGCCAGAGGCATGTGGCAGCAGAAATCTCTGACAGCACCATGGCACAGCAGAAGTCATGACCACCTGGTGACTGCACTTTTAACCTCTGACCAAGGATTTCTGGTGGAGAGGGTGACCCAAAATCTTGCATCTCTGGGAGACTCCCATTCAAAATGTTTTTTTAGGAGAAATAAAGTTTACAGTGATGTAAAGCTATAAATTAAAGAAAAAAAATCTCAAACAGCAGAATTTGATTAAAAGTGAATGAGGCAAACAGGTCTCAGTCCCTGTGTGCCCAGGGTCTCCTGAAAGCCAGGTTATGTGAATTTTATTGCACACAGAGGGAAAGCTGCTAGTGTTTGAGTTGTGACATGGCCTCAGCTTTCAAAGAATGTGGGAACAGGACTCGAGACAAGCAGTGCCTGGGGCAGGGAGGTCTGACCCTGCTCCACAAAAAACTACCTGTTGCTGAGTGCAAATTCCAGGCACTCCCAATTCAAAATGCACATAAAAGCCTGCAGCATCGCTGGTGCCCTCTCTGCAGCCCAAATGTGTTGTCAGAGTCGCTGGGAAGTGAATTGTTTGATGTGATGTTTTACTATCCCTGATAAAATCAAACGTGGAATTCTGTATTTATTGACTGTCCAGCTTCCCTGTGCTTAAACACTCAGCAGAGAAATCAGGTTTAAGTATTTGTCTCTAATAGTATTTGTCTTCTGTATAATTGTGGAGATTAATTGACAGTATTCTATCCCCCTGGGGACAATTCACATGCTGCCTTTGGGCAGTGGGGATGGGTGGTGGGCCTTTTGAGTCCCCCCACAATTGTTTCCTGTAAAAGTGCAGTGATGTCTGTTCTCTATTTGTGAAAATCCACAAGCCTTGGAAGTTTCAGAGAACAAAGTATTCTGGGATGTCAGCAGTGAATTCAGGACACTGGGGAAATCTTTAACCAGACTGGAGTTTTGCTGAGAAGTCCCCAGTGCTGCAAACTGAGGCTTAAATTGACACCAACATTCTACTAGGGTGTGCCATTTGTTTTTCTGGGTGGAAAATACAGAAAACTGAGGAGGCAAAGCATGGAGAAACAAGTGTGATACTAAATATATTAATACCTACTATAGAAGCAGCTTTCCTTCCTCGGGATTAATTTTACTGAGTAATGAATGTGAAACTCTTGTGAAACGGGTCCTTCCATTTGCCAGTCCTAAATTAGTTGGTTTAACTTAAGAAAGCACGTTTTATGTTTACTGATGTAACTACAGCTATGAAGAATGTGGCTAAAGAAACCTCTGTGATTTTACTGGTGGCTAAATTGGAAAATATTTCTACTTGTGACTTCCACATGCATCTCTGCTGGGAGGGTAAATGAAAGCCTGATTGTGCAAGCCCTTCATTGTTTTGGCACACTTTTGAATGGGCTGAGGAATATACTCAACTTTGAGGGGGAAAAAATTTCCCAGCGGTGCTGAGTAACCCTAATGTGCTCCCAGTAGTCTTCCAAAGTGTTACTCACTGGGATTATTTAGAGGCCCATGACTCATTCTCTCTTCCCAGGCACAGAAGACAAACATAATTGTTTTTGTGTAGTTTTATCTCATCTGAGGTAATCATCAGTGTTGAAGAGGCCCTGGCAACAAATGCTGACCAGTGCTGCAGAAGGGCAAGGTCTTCTTGCTCTTTGCACGTTGTAACTGGAGAACTTGATAAAGAGGAAAGGGTGAAAGAGGGCAATAATGCTGCTGTAGTTGTCTCTTCTTCCTGCTCTGGAAGAAAGGTCATCCAAGGTGCTTTTCTTATGGCTTTGGAGTCACAGAAGAAAGGCAGTTTGAGCTGATAATTGATTTTTCTGGAGAACACAAGGCCAAATAGTGACTCATGGGCTAAATCCTGTTTGCAAAGCAATCTTCTGACCTGAGGAAATGACAAATGGCTGGTGGCTGTGTGACTTATAAGGTCCTCACCACAGAGAAGTGGCATTGCTGCCAGTCCTGAGTGGTTCACAGTGCTTCTACTCCTGAAATAAGAAAGGACCAGTCTTGGTTAAGCAACCAATCCCACTTTCTGAGATGTTTGACAGCTACCATGGCATGGAAATAAACTGCCCTGGCATCACTGCAGGTTTCAGTGCAGGTCACAGGTCCTTTAAGGACTTTGTCAATCATTGCATTCAATTGTGCAGTAAAGAACAACCAAACGAGAATAATCTAGCAGAGTATTAGTATTGAAAATGACTGCTCATAAAAATCACACATAGAAACAGAAGCAACAGAGCTGCTTTGATATGGTTGAAATAAAAACAAAACCAAGGTGCTGATAACTCCAGTGATGGACAGAGCAGGAAGCTGAAGGCTCAAAGAAGCTGCAGGATTTGCAGGTGCACCCAAAGCCAAGGAGGGGAATCTGCAACAGCAGGTCCACTTCTGAAAGCTTCTTCAAGTAAGTTGGGTGCATGTGCCTGGCTTTACTAGCTCAAGCTGTAAGGAACAAAACCAAAATAAGCTCTGTTTGTTATGAGTCATTATTGACTAAATAATTAATGGTGTAAGTAGCTCATGCAAGTGACTTCAGGTGCTGGTGGTTTTTACATTGCCTCTCTGGCTGATTGGAATGTCACTTTGTCTCCCTGTGAAATTGGTTTGGATTAATTACAAATTTTCCATACAGTCTTCCATCCTTGAGGTGCAGCATGGTAAGACTTTTGGAGGTGGAATGATTGATACCAAAGAATAGCAAAGTTAAAAGGCATCTTTTTCGTTCCCATCGACAAAAATCACACCCTTCCTTGTTCTTCTGCTTGGCCAGTGCATGTGGGTGGCCTGGAGTTTGAGAAAACAATTTTAGAATTGAAGAGATTTCAGGTATTGGTTCTAAACCTGGGTGCTCCTGCTGTGTGTTGCTGTGATTTTTGGGCAGGTGAGAGTGGAATTGCAGAATGTAACATGAAATGAGAAGTGGTCACACATCTGTGTAGCTCCTCTTTTCTCCATCTCATCTCCCTACTAAAGCAATTTTTCAGGAGTAGCGGAACTTGTGTCCTTTCATTTTTTTTTGCTAACAAGAAAAACAGGAACAGGTCCTTATTTTTGTTCCTGACAACAACAACAGAAAAAAATTGGAAGTTTTGAGATGACTGGAAAAATGAAACAGTACACTGTCATAAAGCACTTTTTTTGCAATGCTTCTGTCAAGTACTGTAGAATCACAATATTTCATTTTGTCATTTCCAAAATGAAACTGTTACTTTTTCTGGTTGGTTTCAATGTTTGTTATATAAAAATTGTTTAGCATCAATGCACTGAAAAATCCATGTAAGCCATTCAAGGTATCAGAACTTCTAGAGAGGAAAGCTATTACTAACTGTGGACTTTTCCCAACCTACATAAATTCTATTTTTGAATATTTTCTACATAATTGCTCATTATGTAATTATGTTAAAATGTACAGCACCCTTACCATGGCTTCCTTCATTGAATGTCATGCTGTGAATTACAAATCTGGTAATGTAGAAGTGTAACTTGCACATTCCAAATGCAAAACTCTATTTTCTGTTCCAAGTCTGTTATGAGACCATCTGTGATTGCTAGTTTGTAAGAAGTGGATAGGAGCAATATGAGCTTGCATGCAGGTTGTACATAAACTCTGCTCTCTTTCAAACTACTGTAGCATGCAGTTTGTCAGCTTTAGAGAACATCGACCAACTTTTTGTCTTAAGTTATGAAAATTTATGCAGTATTTATGTTCCAAAGCTTTTTCGTAATTGCTTTCTGACTAAGAAACCATTAAGAGCCCAAATTATAAAAATCATAATTAACTGGGTATGTGGTGTTGCTGTCTAGCAGAGATCTCTTTATGCAAGGGATGTGGTCTGCCTTACAAATGAGGATTTAGTAATCATCTACACCAGGTTAACATAGGGGAGAGGATCCATCACTGCAGGTTAACCAGGTGTGACGGGCGCTTTTTGGCACTGGGACTGTCCCAGCTGTGTGGACTCAGCCAGCACAAAGCCAGCTGTGAAGCAGAGGAGTCCTGGGGAGATGGGAGAGCTCTGTGTTCAGGTTTGTTGGCTCTGCTGTGACTGCTGATTTGTGCAGCCTACTTGTGGTGGGAGTGCTCTCAGCCAGGCACTGGCACCAAACTGCTGAGCCATCAGAAATTGCAGATAAACTCTGGCACTTCTCCTCCTTTGCACGACAGAATTACTCTTTTCAGAGTGGCAACTGTGCACTGGTTCTCTGAGGCAATCCATGGGTACAAATGTGTTGCTTCTGTCAGCTGGTCTTTATTTTATGCTTTTTCCCCCCCCTTTCACCAAATGACAAAGCTGCAATGATGCTGTAGATTGGCTTGGATTTAAAAGTCACAGTACATGGCATGTTTTAAAGCAAAGGATGTAGGCTGACTCACTGCCTACAGTCCAGCATGTATGTTTCTTAGGGAGGACCAATGGGTTAACATCTCCAGTGCAGCTACGTGGAAATATTTGAGTTAAAGTATATTTTTGCAGAAGGATAAAGTCAGGTTATTACAGAACACTTGCCTGACCTGCCAGCTGGTAGAAGCACTGTGTTTCTCTCCAGCATCTCCATTCAGCTGCAAGAGGTCTCTCGTTGTCTATCAGAGTTCTAATTTTGCTGGAAAAAAAAAATGAAAAATGTGCGTCAATTGTGCCATAGTCTAAACTATTATGAACTGCAGGTTTTTTTTAGCATTTTGTAGTCAGTGTGGGTTACCACAGGTAATAACAGTATCCTCTGCACTGTGCAATATTGTTCTTAAATTTTAATGGTTGTTTTGATCTCGTTGGGAGTTACCAAAGAAGCTCAGTGTGGACTAAGTGAGGTAAAGATGAATTTAGGATGTGTTTTTTTGAACATCTAATCAAACTTCCACTAAAGTTTTTAAGGATTAAGAATTCTGACCTACCACCCCCTAGCTCATCTGTCCATCCAGGAGAAACTCTTCTTATCTGTGGGAGCAGTATTTGCTCTCCCTGCCTCCCAAAAATCAACAAATGTTTGAAGCACTGATACATTTCCCCTGATGTATTTCTTTCTTTGCTTCTTTCTTTTAATAACCAAATAACTCCTGAGCTCTTCATTATATCCTGACAGTGGATCCATCTCTAGAAGCAACTATTAATTATGCATCTATTTTAACCTTGTTTTCTGAGGCAATTAAATTTTTTTGGGAGATGTTGTCAGTCTGTCCTCCAGTGTTCACCCAATAACTTTTTAACCTTTTGTCAGATTACTGTAAAACCTGACAGAGAGATGGATATTCAACTTACAGAATCTGGAGGAATTCCATGAAAGCAGATGGCTAATTAAAGGAAAGCAACCCATTTAGTGTCCATAAAGGAAATGTTTCATCGTGTGCTTAGCACTTGAGTTCATGGAATTTACATTAAATGCCCCAAATATAACAGAACTTTAATTAGTGCCAGCACTGTGTTACACATCATGGATCCAAAAACCTACCAGTACTGCTAGTTCTGCAACTCATATTTTCCTGTTGCCATTAACTATTATGAGGAAAACTAACAAAACTAGTTTGGAAGTTGATTTAATGTTTTTAATTCTAGACCAACTACTTTTTTTCCACCATTATTTTTGTATTATCACAGTAAAATATGAGGCACAGTGTGCCCTGGCAGCCAGGAGGGCCAACTGTGTCCAAGCCTATTTGTGGTATGTATTATATCTTGATTATTTGAAAAAAAAAAATCATAATTAGTCATTATAATTCCTTGCCTTTTGTTATATCTCATTCTTTATTCCCTCTCTCATCTTGTGGTTTTATTCTACGCTGCCCCAAACCAGCATCACCCAGCACCTGTGCTTTTCCAGAATGCTTCAGTGAAAAGTTGTGCAAGGCCACTGCAGTTTAAAGCGCTTTGAAAATGTCTGTAAACTTACAGGGCATCACTTCTGGTGCAGCAGCAAAGATTCGTTTTGCCTGGCAAATACTGGGTAGCAGAAACGGAGGAAGGTTTGTGCTTGCAGCGTGTGGTTCCAATGCTGGTGTTTGAACTGAGTCTCATTGTGTTTCATTTCTGTGACTGTCGCTGCTGCAACGCGGACGGGTAGAAAATCCACACGGAGTCCAGGTCAGTAGAAACAGTAGCAAGGCCCATGTAATGGCTTTTTTTCCCTGAGGTTTTTTTATGTTAGTTCACAAAAAGTGAGTTAAATGGCATAAAGTAATTGGTTCTCTGGCCATCCACCCCTCGAGGGGATTGGCCCAACTCTAAGACGTCCATTCCCAAATGATTTCTTAGTTGAAGCCGTAACAATGCAGCAAAACAAGTGCAGGTGTGGATATTGATAAAACTGGTAACTTTGTTTTAATNTTTTTTATGTTAGTTCACAAAAAGTGAGTTAAATGGCATAAAGTAATTGGTTCTCTGGCCATCCACCCCTCGAGGGGATTGGCCCAACTCTAAGACGTCCATTCCCAAATGATTTCTTAGTTGAAGCCGTAACAATGCAGCAAAACAAGTGCAGGTGTGGATATTGATAAAACTGGTAACTTTGTTTTAATTAGCTTGCATGGGAAAGACAGAGTTCTCACAAAATGCTAGAGAGCTGAAGAAATTCCCTGCTGAAACTCTTTCAGCATCTACATGTGACTGCTCCCATCTCCACTGAGCTGCCTTTGGCCGGGTCCCAGCTAAGGAGATGTCAGAGATAAATTAGTTCCTGTAATCAGGATGCCTGACCTCACTGGCAGAGCAGCAGCTAATGCCTGAGGATTGTACAAGAGTGTACCAGCCCAAGAAACAGGTTTCTTGATTAAACTGCAAATTGTCCACGTGGCAGTGAGGGGAGCAGAGCCTGGGGGGTGTCAGTGCACTTCTGGGCACGGTGTGCACAGCTCGCTGCTGGGCTGTTCTGGAAAACAAACTGCTTGGAAAAGGGGGAGCTTTGAAAGTGCTCTCTGGAGCTGGGTCACAGTTTTGCTGGTCTGATTCGTGTTTCTTTGACAATAGGTGTAAAATTGTATCGGAAACTGTTCCCAGAAACATTCACCTGCATGCCATTGTTTTACTGTTGGTAAAGGCAACAGAACAACAGAACAACATTGTTGTTCTTGTTGGGTAAAGGCAGTCTTGTCTGTGCTGTGGAGATCTACATCTTAATATTGCCTTTTCTTTTGAGAAGGCAAATTCTAGGTGTTATCAGACTGTATCTCCTGGAATTCACCTGATAGAGTATCTCTTTCTAGAACAACTGTAGACAAAAAGCCCTTGAAGACTGGGAGATGATATTTTCCTGAGTTTACCAACATTCACTGTTTTAAATCTTACTGGTCTTGTGATCATTGCAGTGCCCTGTATCTCTATTTATTTTCGAGATTCTCATCAAAGTGATATCTTGTGATAATGAGTTTCAGAATTTAATTGAACTGTGTAAATCCAGATTTTTGTTCATCAAGTTAATAATTCACTTTGAGTGAATGTCATATTTCTCTTGAGCCCTGGAACCTGAGGAACAGAAGATAAAAATCCAAAAACACTTTAAATTGGCTAAGGTGACCTAGAGGTCAGGAGGGCAAACCTCCACAGGTGCACGTATTTGTCAGGTTCTGAAGTGCTATTTAGGAAAATTTACTTCATTTGAAATTATGCAGATAATGCTTTAGCCAGCACCAGAATTCTTCTAATTATTTTGACTGATGATCATACAGTGGTGCCTCTGGGATAGAATAGGAAAACATCTTCCAGCACCAGTACCTGTTCCTCATTTCAGTAGCATCAATTGTTCTTGACTCTTCTGGCATCAGTGGAATTGCAGCTCCTGTGTAAAATCAGAGAGTGGGAAGATGAAACGCTTTGTTTCTGCTTTGGTTTCTTTTTTATTTTCTTTTACCATCCTGATTACTGAATGAACCAGGGCAAGTTTTCTGCTGTTTTCATGTCCCTGTGACAAAGGCAAAAGAAACAAAAAAGTATGAAAGCGGAAGCTGTTCACTTTCAATTTATAATACCTTAATTTACACTCTTTGCACAGTTTTGAAGTCAAAAGGCTTTAGTGCATGAAAGTATCTTGTTCTAGGCTACTCTCCTTTTTTGGTGTTTTATTAAAAAATTATGTTAATCATAGGTCTCCTGACTCCTGTTTCTGGTTCTTTCTCTTTTGCATCTAGGTAACAACAGTGAAGGAACAAAAAATAAGTACAGAGATAAACTTTTTATTCTCTTGATCTCTGTTTAACCTACCATAAACATGTGGAGATTTTTATGACAAGTAATTGTGTGTGGGGTTTTTTTATTTGTTTGTTTGGTGATTTTTGTTTTGGTTTTTCATGTCAAATAGCTATTAGCACCCTTGAGTTTGATTCTTTTCTAGATTTTATACTGCTTGTGAGGAATTTTCATTCCATGTTCTTCTGATATGGCAGCAGAGAAAAATGGGTTAAACTTAATCTGTGTTATTTTTGTAGTTTGAAGTGAACACACTCTCATGGAGCAACAGCAAACTGTTATGGTGCTGAGATTCCTCCTGTCAGGGTGGTTATTTTAACACAAGCCATGATGGCAACAGGGGCATCAAGCAAAGAGAAATTCCCATGAAGTTACCATAGTTGCATGTTTTGTTCTTAACCTGACTGCATAAAGTGCTTATTTTTTTTGGTGATATCTGCAACGTGAGCCTTATCAGCTCTGAAACCTCCTCCCTTCAGAAAGCTTGACAGAACATTTCTTCCCACCTAATTAACAATTCCGTTACCTCAAACTATGCATTTCCATTCTAAAATTTATGTAAATCAAGAGCACTCATATCCAGAAACCAAATTATTGTCATTGCTGTGCTCTGTGGCTGCCTGAAGATGCAGAGAGCTGACACCTGCCTGGGCACAAGAGTGCAGACAGCTTTAGAAATGCAGTTCCAAGCTGTCCCAGTCTGCAGTTGTTGGGGGGACCCTAAAAGGAGCTTTACTGCCCAATCCCCCCAAACTCTAATGTGGTTAGGAGCTGTACAGAATAACAGAGAAAATGAATTTTTCTTATGGGGTCTGTGATGGATTCTCTCTTACAGGCATTTTTCTGAAACAGCCTGATGCTTGAGGGAGTTAGTTCAGAAGACATTAAGCTCCTCTTTTGCTGCAGAAGGGCAGGCCAGTAGGTGGTGGCAGTGCCACATTTTGGGTGTATGTCCTATGAGTGGCAGAACTAGGGGCAGGATGGGAGGGATTAACACAGCAGGGGTTGCTCAGGTGTGCTGCCATCAGGATGGGCCCAGTTCAGTGCCACCTCAAATTCTGCATGGGATTCTAAGTCATCTGTGACTCTGGGATGCTCAGAATTCACATTGGCCACAGCCCACAGATGTGCTCAGACATCTCATGCCTGTGCTTAAAGCTAATCCATGGCTCTTTGCTTGCATCAGAAAGACAAAGGCAAATGCAGATATTTGGGAGTGCTGCAGAACAGACAGACAACCTGGGTCACAAGTGAAAGGATGCCATTTCACCACTTGCTGGTCTCCAAGGGAAGAGCATCCTAGTTTTCCTTCAGACAAGGAGTTTTCAGACTTTTCAGGAGCTGCAGGTTGTTTGAAAATCTGCAAGAGTACCCCAGAAAGTTGCAGGTTTTTTTTGCCAGCACATGAAACTTCATAGAGCCAGGGTGGCTGCTGCTGCCAGTGCTGTTTTTTTCCAGCAAGGGCACCCAAGGAAGCTCAATTTGAGAATGAGGTCCCGAGCTTCCAAGGGGCTTTGTGAGGGCTGGAGGTGCCTGGGCACAGCTCCCGAGCCGTGTGAATCCCCGGTGTGCTGCGCCCAGCGCGCTGCTGGGAAGGACAAGTGCTGAGGTTCCTAATTCCAGCAGATAAAATTTGGTCAATGCCTCCCCCTTGTGCATGTGCTTTAAGATACAGCTTGGATTTGTGTGGTCTCCTGCTGTGGCAGTGTATCCCTCCTTGCTCTGTGGTGCTCCTGGGCACTTGAGGAGGAATTGCCTGAAATGTGCCAAAGACGTGAAAGTCTCTGAAGGGGAAATGGCACCATAGGGGTGTCAGGGGCTTTTTATATTGGAGATGGAACACCAAGCTGAGCCCTTGATCAAATTAAAAATAGGACCCCAGGAAGAAGAAACGGAATTTTTAGTAGGTACCAGAGCCAATAGAACACGCATATTAAAGGTTCCTGGGGGGTGTTTTATAAGTAAAAAGGTTATTAGTGTGACAGGGGCAAAAGGGGAAGGGTTTAAGGTACCCTTAATCAAAAGTGTTCATGCAGAAAGCCCTAACTGTTTTGCAACTGGAGAGTTATTGTTAGTCCTGGGTGCTGGATGGAATTTGTTGGGCCGTGGTTTGCAATTATTATTTGATACAGGGGTACTCCCAGAGGAAGAACAAATGAGAGCAAAGATTTTAACTTTAACTAATGAGGACAATAAAATTGAACCTGAAGCATGGGCATCTGAAAAGAATTGAGGAGAAACATGAAACCAGTAGAAATAAGTACAAAAAAATCCATCACACCCTGTAAGGGTCAGGCAGTATTCAATACCTAAAGAAGGAAGCACAGGGTTAATACCAAGAGTTGACAAGGGGATGAGGAACTTTATCTGGGGCTGAACTGGGGTTTGGCAGCACCTGTGGCTGCTGATCCTGACTTAGAGTTGTTCAAGAACTGGGAAGGCATCAGTGACTGTGGAATTACAGGGGGAAAGGGAGGATCCTGAATACTTTTAATCTGAGCTGCAATTCCACCCAATCCCCGTTCCTGTGATATTTAATGACACGTTTTCAGTGTACGTGCACCTGTGTCATAATGCAGTGAAATGTCCTGAATAAACCAGAAAAGTGTTTTGTGGTGTTTCTTCCACAGTCCTCATAAAATTTTTTTCTCGTGGTCTTATCTGGTCTGCACACAGGTTTTTATTCTTTTCCCTTACTTGGCTTTCCACCATCACTGATTCCTGATGACCAGTGATTCAATGAAGTGCTGAATTCTCTATAACGATTCAGAAATCCCATTGTCAATAATAAATGGGCTGCATTCATGTCCGGAAGACATGTAGCCATGTAGAAATGTGCATTGTCATCCTGACTAGCATAAAATAAGCTTATGAAAGTTTAATGCAGACCTATTGCTCAGAGGAAAATCCCCCTACTTGCACCAGGATGCTGAAATGACACAGATGTTAGTTTATCCAGGCACCTGCTTTCTTCTTTGCCTGATAGAATTGTTGAAATCATGGCTCTGCTCTTTATTTTCTATTTCTGCTAGTAAATCTTCTGTGAAAGGAAAAAACCTAAATGTATTGTGTTGGTGTAGGGAATTAGAGCATTATTTCCTTTTTCTTGTTGTTGCCTAGCTGGAGAAATGTATTTCCTGCCACAGCTGTTTCCAAGGAAAAACGTATTTCCATTATTTGCTTATAATTTCTATTACTATCATGTGAACTGTTTGCACTTCCAAATGCTTAAAGGGCAGTTGGAGATATTTTGTTCTCAGGGCTGAAATTTCTGCATACCTGTTACACAAAATCTGAAACTCAGACATGTTAAAATGAAAATGTATTCTGAAATACAGATGTACATTTAACAGCAAGGCTTTAAGTCAGAGTGTATGCATTCAAATGTTAAAGAGACTTAATTTTAAAAACATATTTAATGTACCTCTGAAACACTTTTCTTCTATCTGAAACTGTCACCACGTTTAAAATGAATGCAATTCAAATTCCTGAGTACTTAAGGTCATTATATAAGTAGAAAGTTGCTAACGTGATTGTGTTTATATTGATTCTGTTTTTCTGAGGATTGGATTCACTGCATTAAAACTTTGCAGAAGAAATCAATTTTTTCCCCCACTTACAGTCCTTTTTAATGACTTTTTTTGAAATGTGACATTAAGAAAAGATTTATTTTCTTAGCTTCTTTTTTAAAGCTGGTTTGTTTTCTCACTCTGATCTTTCCACAGAGATCATTTGGGACTGAAGGGCAAGAGTTAAACTGAAGTATTGGATTTTCAGAAATACAGGACAGACTGAAGTACATCCCTTTGAGCTGTCCTTATGCCTTGTGTGTACCACACCCCTTATTTCATGGAGTGCATAAATCCAGAAAAACATATTTCTGATCCCCTACCAGAACACATGTGTGCTCAGCTGTCATTTCTAGTTATGTATCTCATAACTTGAACATGAATTTCAGCTTTATATCTAGCCCACTAAGGGGAAAAGTAGCGATTAGCATCTCTAATGCATGGTGACACTGTGGAATTTGCATGGCAAGATGATCAGGGGTATTTTGCAACAGATTCATCTATTCCTACCCCTCCACTGAACTTTTTTTTTTTTATTCTGTGGGGTATTTAGTCTGTTCAGAGCTAAAGAATTGCATAATTTAGGAAAAAGGATCCTTGACGGGAAGCTGCATTTCTGAGGCATATATCAGATAAGACGTTGCTGTCAGATCTTGTCATTAGATGGGAGGAACATCAGCACAAAAATGAGTCTTTGTACCCCTTGACATCTGTGTTATAAAGTATTTATGCAAGAATTAAGTTTCTGCTGCAGAGAATGGAGCTGATGTTTGTTATCCATTTATTCAAAAGCGGACTTCTGGTGATGTTCACATCCTCGAGGAGGGCAGGTGAGACTCACCAGCAGCTATTCTGTCTCTGGCATTGGATTATCGATGTCCTGGTGAAAAAATGTAAATATCATGTAAATCACTCTGGATGGAGTTCAGCCCAGTTGCAGTAAGAAGCCTGATTACTTTGTTCTGACTTTTGGTAGCCTCTAATGTGTATATATTTCCAGTAAAATAAAAGGATGCCCACACAGGCTTTGGGCTGCTTAACATATATTTCCTACTTCAATAGAACTGAAGCATTACAAGGACTCTACCCTATTTTTCAAATAAATAGAATTGTCCTTTTTTTTTTTCCCTATCCTCTAGGCTGAAAACTCATTAATAATAACCAGCAGCACGGAGATTTCTTCACTCACCTTGACTGAGAGCAAGAGTCTCCACAGCCATTAGAAGGTCTGTCGAAAGGACGTGAATTTACCTGAAAATACTTTTTCTAAGCATTACAGAATTGGATAACAGCTCCCTTTGGATGAAGTCTTTCAGACATATAAAATAATTCCTCGAGGCTTCATGATGCAATTTGATATCAAAATAGCAGAAATGAGTGAATGTCACACTCTTCCTGGGAATTACTCTTCTAGAACTCAGTAGCTCACAGCTGGAAGTGCAGACTTTACTGTTTCTTTTCAATCATGGCCTACTGGCACCTTTAGCTGCTGCAAAATGTATCTTTCTGCAACTAGATTAATGAATTTCTTAAGCAGTCATCCTAAATTTTAGATGTTATCTCTGTCTTATTTTATTCAGAGGTCTATAGCTTTATTTAGGATAACACTGTTTTCTGTGATTTTTAACATGTTGTGTCTTCTGTCACTCATTCTGTCACTTCCAGTGTTCTGGTTCCAATATATCTGGTTTCCACAGCTAAAATTATGTGTCTTCAGTTGATTTGCATTCAACGCTTGCCCACTTCTTAACTTTAATAATATCCCTGGCAGTGTTAGGTTTGCAGTTGGACTCTCTGGCCTTAAAGTTTTTTCCAACCTAAATGATTCTATGATTAATTCTTCATTGTGAGTAAAAGCTTGTTGCTACTATAGAAAAATGTGTTCTAGAGAGTTGAAATAATTTAATTGCAGGCAAATTCTCTGATTATTTGACCTTTTGAGTTTGCAGATACTGTGCTGATTTAATGTTCATTGTGTACTGCAGGACAATAAATTATCACATCTTCTTCCCTGGTAAAGAAAGGTTATTTACCAAAGTCTACTGAAATTTATGAGACCGAAATCACATAAGGAATTCAGTAGCTACATTTTCAACTTTTAAAAATGAATTTTCATAATTGACTTCCCACAACATGCTTGAAGGACAGGAATGAATTATCTTGTTTAACTGCTAACATGTGCATTTTACAAATATTTCTGCCTTTCTGTGGACTCTCTTTGGAACAGATTCTCTTTTTGGTTGCTCTGGTAGCTTCCAGCAATCATGGATGTAATATTCAAAGTTCACAGCGGTGTCTGTACCACAGCTGAGCTCTGATAACCAACTCCTAGAAGCACCCTTGCGAGAGGCACCAAAATCTTCAGGTCGGACCTACGGAAATCAGTAAATGCTTCAGGTGAGAACCATCTTGTCCTTGTGGAAAGCAGCTGGTGTGGAGACCAGAAGCAGCTTGTCTGCTTTGTTGTATTTAGCCCTGGAGATTAAGAAAGAAACCATTTCTAAGCCACGATGCTTCAGAGCTTTCTCCAGTGCTTTAGCACCATCCCAGCCTGGCAGTTCTTTGCATTCCCCGGGTAAGTGCTAGCAGAGATCCTCTCTTTCAGATGTAACATATGTTTTGGGGGATTCAGAGGCAACCAACTGCATCTTCAGTATTGAGGTGGGAGTAATAGTGTGGTAATACCTGCCTTCTGCCTGGGTGTTATTAATATTTAGCTTCCCTATGTGTGGGGATTTAATTTCCTGAGAAAATATCCTAGTACTGAGTGACTAAAAGGGTCTGGCTGCAGGAGGATACCTCTCCCTAAAGCCTGACCCTTGGCTAAAATCCCTTTGCTAACGTGCTCCAGTGTCTCTCTGAATGGCAATCTGTGTTGGCAGATGCAAGGGATGTTTCAACCAAGGGCACTTGATGGCACTTTCCTCTTTCCTTTTCTGTTTCCGTGGACAGATACTACAGCTCTTGCACTCCCAGCCCACCCCCAGGGACCTGGCCTGTCACAGGGCATGCTGAGGTGGCTGTCTGAGAGCTGACTCCCACCTAGTGCGGGAGCTGCAGCCTCCAGCCCTGTGTCAGTAGAGGGGCTGCTCCTGCCCCAGCCTTCCTTATAATCAGCCCAAGCTGCTGAGCTTGGCCCTTCTGGATGCTCCAGCACCTTCAGCATAGAGGAGAACAAGTTATCAGTGCACAATAACGGTGCTATTAGCCCAGGCAGGTCTGGCCAGCTTGGTCATTAAACAGCTCTGTTGTTTTTTTAGGGGTCATGAGAATTTGTTCCCTATTAATAGTGGAAGTTAAAACTTAAGGGGTGCTCTCCTAGAGAACATGGTTTCTTTTCCTGAACTACGTGAAGATCATTTGGTTCCTGAGGTCTGACCCAGATTTCCACAGAATGGGAGGCTTAGAAATGTTGCAGGTGTTTAGGGACAGACAGAGTGTTTTTCATCAGAACAGCACATCCGCTTTTAATGGAATTACTTTCATTTTTGTGTGTGCATAAGTGTCTGCAGGAACTGAAGGTTTTGGGGACTGCACGTACTGCAGAATGCTTGCATCAGCATCTAGCATGTAGACTCCATATAAAACTCGTGCTATAAAAACTGCCAAAAAAAGATCTATAGTGTTTGCTTTGGGTGGGTTCCAGTTTCTGCTCTACCCTGAGAACAAGATTGCAAGAGAGAGCGAGGGGATTGCATAGCAAATTAGTCCTTGAAATGCAGTGATTTGTAGGTCACGTTACCACCAGGCCATTGTAATAAAAAAACTTAGTCCTTTTAAACTATTTAATCCAAGGGACCCAAGATGAGATGCATTGTGTGATATGCAGTCCATGTAACAAAACTGTGCTAAAGGTACTTGGCCTTTTCCACAAAAACTTTCTTCACAGAGCATTTTGTTTTAATAACCATCCAAGTCATGATAAGTAAGTAAATTTCATCTACTTTCTCTGATATTTGATTGTGGCACTACATAAGGGTTCAATGATAATTTATTTCTGGCTATGGAAAGACAGATATTTAATATGTCTTGCAGAAGTTGAAAAAAAAAATCAGCTGAGAAGGAAATTACAAATTTCTTAGGAGACTCTTTTGGGTTTTAGATACATACCTACTGGGTATTATACTTCATTTAAGTTATAAACCAGAGTAAATATTACAACTGGTTAATATTCTTTCACTTCTATTGAAACCACCAAACTACCAGCTGTGCCTGGGGACAGCAGTGAAAGTCATTTTGAGCAGCACAGCAATTTCTTGTTCTGTGTGCCAACAACCCGGCACTACTTTTTGAAAAGTCTATAGGCAGCAAAGGCCCACAGCCAGGAAAACCAGAGGCAGAAACTGTCTGAGGGGACCTGGCAGTGCTCACAGTTGTACCACTGCATGGGAATCCAACCTAATTTTTCAGCCTACTGCTGTGCTGGCTTTCCTTTATAACATGCCATAAAAACCTCTTGGCATGTTGACTCCTCTCTTTGGTGCCTGTGACCTGTGAGTCTTGGTTTTGTCTTTTCCCAGACTTCCACATATTGGATTTTGCATGCATGGGGATTCTAAGTCATCTGTGATTCTGGGATGCTCAGAATTCACATTGGCCACAGCCCACAGATGTGCTCAGACATCTCATGCCTGTGCTTAAAGCTAATCCATGGCTCTTTGCTTGCATCAGAAAGACAAAGGCAAATGCAGATATTTGGGAGTGCTGCAGAACAGACAGACAGCCTGGGTCACAAGTGAAAGGATGCCATTTCACCACTTGCTGGTCTCCAAGGGAAGAGCATCCTAGTTTTCCTTCAGACAAGGAGTTTTCAGACTTTTCAGGAGCTGCAGGTTGTTTGAAAATCTGCAAGAGTACCCCAGAAAGTTGCAGGTTTTTTTTGCCAGCACATGAAACTTCATAGAGCCAGGGTGGCTGCTGCTGCCAGTGTTTTTTTTTGTTTTGGTTTTTTTTTTTTTCTTTTTCCAGCAAGGGCACCCAAGGAAGATGAATTTGGGAATCAGGTCTGCAGAGATGTCTTTTCTGGTCCATGCCAGAGCATGCTATGTCTTTGACATTGGCTTTTGACAGTGGTTGTGAATTCTGACCTTATCCGTGAGTATTTCTCCTGCTGAGTGATTGAGATTGATATTAAGAGCCTGACATTTTTTCACGGTTAATTAGTTTAAAATGAGAATAGCTCTTGTGTTCACTTCTGACTATCAGAGGCAATAATTACAAGAGTATTTTGTATGAACAATCCATATCCTGTTACTTTGGGCTGCTGCTGCTACCCAGCTTAAATGTTTCAGAAAAGGCGATTTGCTTTTCATGATGATCAGTAAAAATAGATTAATGGGAGAGTTCTTTTCAAAGGGTAAAAAGAGGATGGGCTTCTCCACACAGCACTTGTCATATGGGAGCACATGCTGAGTGGAGAATGGTGCACACAGACTGGGTCTTGCTGCCTTTTTGGCTTTGAGACATGAAGGTTTCCTTTCCAGGATTGTCTCAGCAATTCCTGGGTGAGTCCCATGTGTGGAACAGATAAAACCCTTTTGCTCTTACTGAGGTGAATGTTAGGCAAGGGCTGCCAAATTTCAGAGTAGAAACAAACCTTATTAACTGGGCAAAACAACAGATGTCAGACCCTTTACCTGCAAGGAAAAAGGAAATTCAGCACAAAATCTAAAACAGAAGGATGCAATTTTCTGCCCAGCCATGCGTGCTTCCTATGACTTAATTACTGAGATATTAATGCATGCAAATTAAGTGAGCTTCATTATGTTCAGTGATACATTTGTGAAGGGATGCATACCTTGGGAAATTGCAATTAGTATTTCTGTGGCAGTGTATTTTGACCTGTGGCTAATAAGTGTCCTGGTATTGGCATAAAATTAATGTAGATTAGCTAATAATAATATTTTCCATTTCCTGGAATGCTTCCCATTTGGTTCCTGTGAGTGGTGGGTCTCTATATAATGCTAAAGGGCACTTTAAAATGAGGTGTTCTTAAAGAGCATTTTCTGGTGCCAAGGGGTCCTGGTCATGGAAGTAACTTGTGAGAGAAATGCCATTTTACACAGAAATAAGTCTCTTATGTAAACAGCACCAGAGAGGGTCAGAAATTTTACTTGTCTATATCACTGAAACAGAACTGTCAACTGTTTTTTATAATTGTTTTTTTTTCTCCTACATTTGGGCAAAAGGCAAAGGAAATGGATGACGTGTTTTGTATTGTTGAGTCAGTTTCATCCTTATTCTGGAATTCATGGAAGAAATGATCCTTAAACAGCATTGTGTCTTTAAAAAAACCCCTGCATTTTGATTTAATCTAGGTTTGGGGAGTGTCTGAAAAAAAGGGAGGATCTATTATATATTTGCATGAAATAAAGTGATTTAGCTTGGAACCACTGACCTTTGAAAAAGGAAGAAAAGGAAATATTTGCTTGTGGTTGTCTTCCATATAATGAGAGATCTGGGAAAGAGCCAGTGAACTGTAGTCATCAGAGGTGTTTTTCTGAGCACTTGTTGCCGCTCTGAAAAAGGTGTCAATTTAATTAGAGTAACTCTGAAAGGAGTCCAGGAGACCTGAAATTGTTTTGCTCTGATTGTGAATTACATCTACAATTTCTCATCTTCCCAGCTGCAGGCCAAGCTGGGATACAAGTTTGATGTAGCTCTGTTCACTTCACAGCGATCCCATGGCTGGATTTGACCCGTATTTCAGTTTAAGAAAACCAAAAATTGTTTTGACTCCATCACTGTCAATTGGTAGACAACAAACAAACCTTTGAAATGTTAATGACCTAATAAATGAATACAGGAAAAGTCAAGGCTTTGGTTTTGTTTGTGTTTTTTTTTTTCTTAAACACAGTCTTAAGAGAGCTCTCTATTTATTAATATCAAGAGTTGGCAAACAGAAAATTTGTCAGAGGTATTTTTTTGGAAGATGTCTTAAAACACTTAATTTGAGATACATTAAAATATACCTGTTCACAGCAGAGTATCATTAAGAATGAAGGTTTATTTTAATCTTCATTTTCCAGAATTACGTGCGCATTTTATGAAAAAAAAAAAAATGCTGTACCTGCTTTGGGAGGCAGGAATGGCTTAGAATTTGAACAGAACTTTGAAAAATGTGTTCTGAAAACCTGTCCTCTGGTGCCTTCCCACCTGCCAATCTTAGGTGTAGAGAGAAGAGTATCCTTTGAAAATATTTTATTTCTCAGACTGTGGAACGCCTTGTGTGTGTAACAAAAAAATTCCTTAGGAGCTGAACTGCAATTACAGATTGTGTCTCTGCTGGTGGAGTGGGATTATTTTGGTGGAGCTGGGATTGTTTTTTAAGCATGACAGCAGTTCATTGCATTAAGTAGCAATTTTTCCTTGTGGCCTTTTCACTGAGGTGTTTGATACCACTCCTGAAAGCCAGAAGTGAAGAACACTGGTGGAGATAGGCAGTCCTTTTTCTGCTGCTTCAGTTCCTTTTACACTGGGAGCAGCCCAAGTATCCCTCTAATAAACTTTCAGTCTTGGTCATTTAAATTTAGGTTTTCACATCTGGAGCTAGAGAAATTGTGGTTTTATGCACCTTAGGTAGGGCTGTATTCATACAGCAAACACATTCAGTTGGATGTGACATCACTGCTGATTCTGCTGTCCTGGAGAGGAGCCTCAGTGTGCCTCAGTTGCTTGGGTTGGAGTAAAAGGTTAACATAAATTGCTCTTCTCCTTATTGAATCCAAAGTAATTACACGGCAAATCCTCTGGCCAGTTACATATCCTCCTTAAAGGCAGCTGGATGTTTGTCCTGAACTCCTGCCTGCTTTCCTGGGACCCGGCTGCCTTCTGAAAATGAGATCCTCCTGAGTTTCTTACTCCCTTTCCTAATGAAAACCAGAGATGGCTGTAGGGAATGGGGTTTTAAAAAGCTCTTACATTATCATCTACAACTCTATCAACAAAAACTCATAATGTACAAATCACATGAGCTTCAGTGCAATCTATTTATCACTTCTGGCTGTTCTGCATCCCCTCAGCTGTTACCCTTCAATAATGAGCTTCCTGGATTTCCATGGTGATTTGCATTCTGACTGTCTATAAGTAGTGAGGTCAGATCTTTCTCTTAGCTTGATCTTTTAGCTGGCTATAATATTGCTGCCTGACTGTAAAAGCAAAAGCACACAAGTGTGTCTCTGGAGGGCCAAATCAGAATTGAAGGACAGCTGTAGGGCAATGTACACCTTTTGTAATCACTACTGGAAAAAATGGAAGTCTTTAAAATGTGCTCTTTTTAATGTAATTTAGAAATCAATGGAATGGGAAAGCTCATTCCTTAGCTGGTGTGTGAAGAGGTAAGAATTTGTGGGCCATCTGACATAAGGCACTGAGAAGCAGAGATGGAAAGTTGTGCTGCATCTGCCTAAAGGTTCACTTTGAAGCATGGAGAGTCAACTCACCGTGTGTCCACTTTGAGCACAGGAAGCCCATTGGTGTGGGACTGATTTCTCTCTGAGAATCCCCTTAGTGACACACAGGGAGCACAGAACACCTGGAGCATCACCTTGGGGCAGAGATCAACCCTTTATTTTTGCAAGTCTGATGTTGGGAAGTCTCAACAAGCCTCACTATATTTAGGTTGGCAAATTCATCTCAGGACTTCCCTTCGTGCTGACCTGCTGAGTAAATGTTACTGATGGGGACAAGATGAGTGCCTTTATTGCAGACAAGCATGGAGTGAGATCATACAGCAGCTACTTGGTTGTTGATCAGCCCCAGAGAGAGCAAGTGGGTCCGACTCCTGCTGAGCTCACACTTGGCAAGTGGGTCCATACTTAAAGGGGGGAGATGCTTACTTATATGGAGTTAAAACTTCCAAAATCAGAACTGCAGAGGGTTCAGCTGTAGTCATTTTCAAGCTGATGCTTGCAGGGAAGTTTGAAAATGTGATGTGACTTTCTGTGCATGACAAACAGCATTGCTTTGTAGGCACAAATGCTTTCTGGGAATCCAAGCAACTTGGGGGTCTTTGGGAGATGACCTTTGGAATGGCTTTAGTGAAAAATTATTCTAATTGCTTAGTGTTTCTAAAACGAATCAATAATCACTACTAAGCAGTGTTTTCACCTGCACCGAAAGACCCCTGCCTTACAGAAAGACTAAAAGCACTCTCTCTGGGGATTTTTCGGCATGCCTCTAGATATGGGAGGGTTTCTGGTTGAGGATGCTGTAGTTCCCTGGCTCTCTGTTGCTTTGACCTTCTCACTGCCTCTCCCTGATTACTCTCAGATGTCCCATTGCCACTTCTCACCGGGTGGACTCTTCAGCAGCACTTTCCATCCTGTGCTTTCATCTGGAGACTCGTGGTGTTCATTGCACCCCTCCCTGGGAGGCTGCTTGTGCTCCCCCTGCAGAGGCAGGGAGGCAGCTGGATGGGGAAAAGCCTCTCCTGGCAAAGCACTTCTCTTTGTTCAGACATACCTGTTTAGGAGGAGAGTGTCTCTAAGCCAATAAGAGTGCCCAGGTAAATTTAGTTGCCAGGCTGCCATCCTTACCATCACTGAGAATGGACACATTCAGTGTCTTTGCTGCAGGTCTTCTTTGGAATTTTTGCTTCTCATTTCTCAGCTCAGACACCAGAGAATCACCTTCCCAAGACCTGTTATTATCTCACCCCTCTTGAATCAAGTCAGACTCAAAGCTTCCTCCCTTTAAGCAGAGAAAGGCATAAATTCCTGCCTTGCTCCTTTGCTTTCTGTCAATGTGTGGGATTAATGTTACTTCTCAGTGATATTAATTACCAGAGAGTAAGGAACACAGAGAGCTGGGCTCCAACCATGATAGACAAGACATTTCAAAAATTGACAATAGCAGTTCTTGATTCTTCCATAGCTACGAACATATTTGCCATGCTGGAAGTCCTTTGTCATTTTTAGCCAGCAGGTGTATTATTGAATGACAGGAGTAAGTATACTTACTGAGAATTCTTCTAGGGCTTTTTTTTTTTTTTTTTTTTAATGAAGTAATTCTGCAAAGTCCAACTGCCACTGCATCACAAATATGATTGTGTTGGAGCTCAGTTTTGCACAGATTTGTAGTTTCTATGTTGCTGTGTCCTAAAGTTGTAAGGAGTGCTATATACTGCCCTCCCTGCAGTACTCATGTAAGACTTATGCCTGGATCTCCTGCCAAAAAATTGCCTCAGCAACCTCTCTTGGCATCTGCAGATCTGCACTTCCTCCATCACTCCTCACAAAGGCAAAGTCAGTGCTTATCCCCTTGGCAGGAAAGGGACTTAAGTAATGAGGTGACAGAAAGCGTGGCAAGGACTTGACTCCAGAGGCATGTCCAGCCAGGGGGGTGAACTGTGGACACCGATGCTTCAGGACAGCTTTGCACATAACACCTGCTAAGCAGTTTTAAAAAGATGTACAGAAAGTTTTGTTGGCAAAATACTTTTCTAAAAGTTCTGGTAGGTCTGGAGGAAGATGACCCAGGTGTTCAGCTCAACACTCCTGTGGCTTTCACTCCTGGCAGAGGTCCTGGCCCCCAGCTGCTGCCTGGAGAGACTGCAGGTCTTTGAGAGGTCTTGTTTCCTGCAAGCCCCACACAGATGTCTTGAATACTACATGAAGTGTTCTTTAGCACTGGACAAATGTTGACATTTGAATTTTGCCCACAGTTTGATCCAAGCAGGTGGAAAGTGTTGCTGAAGCTGGTGGGCTCCCTGCCTTAGCTTTGGAAGCTGTTAGTGGCACAGATCAACTGGTATCAACACTGTCACTTGCTAAAAGGGCTTGGATTAAGATTGTTGCTAATACCCTTTGGTTAAATCCTGTGTCTAGATGATACTACCAGGGTCTGAAATCTGCTCCCAAGCCACACACGTTGTGCCTCTGTCACAGCAAATCTCCCTTCTGCTCATCTCCTGCTCTTGTTTCACTGCACTGTGTCTCTTAAGGTATATCTGTGATGCCTTTGTTGGTGAGATGTTGTTCTAAATGTGTGTATCTTAGAACAGAATAACTAGTCATTAAGTAGAAATATCTTTTTTATATTAACTAAGGCAGAATTAGCACTTGTCTATTCAGAATATTGCAGAGCACCTGGCTGCAAAGTAGGCAGGAGCAGGGTATCAGTGCCCCCTGCCCAGCAGCAAGAGGACAGCCTTGACTGTCACCTCCATCATCCCAGCCCTGTGGCCCCCAAAGAATTTTAATGTTCACAGCATTCCCAGCATCCTCTCAGGAAGAATGTAGGGTTTGAAAATTTGGGCAGAGCAGTGTTGAAGGTAATACACATTCTTCTGCAAAGGCAGAAATTTATGTGAAACACAGTTATGAATAAATCTGGAAATTGATTACCACAGAAGCAACTGAAAGGAAAATAGCAAGTTGGTTTGCTTGTTTGTTAGTCTTCCTCAGATAATTTTCAGTAAGAAAGTAGAGGAAAATCTCTAAGAAGCTTTAGAAAGATGATTTCAGATTTTATCAGCTATCTAGAAAGTTAGAAGACAAAGGTTGTCATTTGAAGTGCATATACAGTGACTGTATTTGTGATATGGAAAAATCTTTCAATCTTATACATGTGTCTGGAGTCCTGCTATCAATTTTCAAGATGAAAAATTCTTGAAATTCATGTGTATCAGAAAGATTAGATTTTTGGTTCTGACTGCTTCCTCACATCATTCTTTCTGTCGATATTTGTCTCTAAATTGGGTGCTATAGCTCCAGTTGCCTTCAAATGTGAAGGATTATCAGGTTGGATGTCCAGCGATTCTGTGCTGCACCACAAAAATTCCTGCACAAAATCTGAACACAATTGCATTTCTGATTAGGAAAGTTACATATCCTTGTTACCTAATCCTTCAAACTGAAAAGCTTCATCTAAAACCTGTGCTGTAATACAAGCCAACAGGATGATCTGAGCACAAATGAAATTAGAAAGTCACCTATTGCATCAGTGTAAATTTGCTTACTATGCATCATGGACCAAGTGCTCTGAAATATCAGCCCTGAGAATGAATGAGCTGAAGTCACTGAGCCAAATTCATTCTGGGTACAGTGTCACATTAGGCTACTCTCATTCCTAATGTAGCTGCAAATTTGGCCCAAACCAAAATCCCTCTAAATCAGATGGAACAGAAAGGACAGATGCTGTATCTTGAAAGATATACTCCTCTGGAAACTGTAGTTCCCTCTCCTGCCTTTTCATCCCAAGGGAGCAGATGGTTTCTCACTCACCCAGCTAGGATGGAAGCACAACGGGTAAAAATAAAAGCAGAGGGCTGGATTCCTTCCTTGGCTGCTCTGCCTGTGGTGCCATGAACCCTGGTGGGAATGCAGTAGATGGAAATGAGCGCGAAGCACAACCCAGATATCTACAAGAGAATTTGTATAACTTTTACCTGGAAGAATGAGGGAATATGCATATGCTCAAAAAGAGAGGTGAATGCACCCCACTCTCACCATCTTCTGGGAGACTGCTGGCCATGATTTACAATCTTCAGGATGCTGGGATACTCCAAGTGCTGTTCTTACTCCTCCTTATGAGTAAGCAGGAAGCTCACTAGCTCATACTTTAATTAACAAGGGATTTAGTTAACTTTTTTGGCTCTTTGATTTAGTATTCCAGTAGCTGTGTACATCCTGTTTGTAGAACAATAGAAGGAAAAAGTCTGCTTAGTCGAAAACCAAGCAGCAAAGAAGATCTTTTCTTCCTCATATCCTTCATTTCTGAAAAGAAATATGAAAAGCATGTGGTAACACTTCAATGCCAACCAATGCTGGAGTGACCCATTTTTGTAGCAGTTGGAAATTAAGAACTATGGAAGCTTTCTTAAATGCTTTTTGTGAAGAAGTAAATTCCTTTTTAACTTAGGTTTTTTTTGTTACACTTCAATGAGAGAGGAAGTGAACAAACATCTTCATCATCATAGTGTTAACAATAATATAACAATAATAATTATGTGGCAATGATTCGAGTAAACTGCTGCTTATTACATTATGCTTTGCTGTTCTTCCCCAAAGCTAAATGAATGAATTTGTCCCTATCAAAGGGGGGTACA
Source organism: Rhipidura dahli (assembly GCA_013399225.1). Taxonomy (NCBI): domain Eukaryota; kingdom Metazoa; phylum Chordata; class Aves; order Passeriformes; family Rhipiduridae; genus Rhipidura; species Rhipidura dahli. The sequence continues at coordinate 67,463 of VXAC01001789.1, forward strand.
TTATTCATGTCATCCTGTGTCACATTGTGTGTAATCAGATGTGACAGCCCATGGTAACATATCCATTAGCACAAGGCAGGAGCAGAGATATGTTGATGAAAGAGGCAACACACATCCAGCTTTGGGCACGGCTGTTTGGTAACTGGGGATGACAAGAAGGTTATTTTGAAACTTCAGAGCTGAATTTGGAGATTGTGTGCTGTAATTTAGATTGTCCTTCAAAACCTTCGGTTTGTAAGTATACTAATTGACATAACCCCATACCCAGACACTGACTGGTGTATGACTCAAAGGCTTTTAATTATGCCATATGCCATTAGTCCTGTTCTGAGTGCACTTGGTCACCTGCAGGTGATGGGAGTGGGATGGGGCTGAAAGCTGATGAAGAGAGGTGATTTGAGTTTGTTCTAGTCTCCATGCTTCTGTTGATCCAAAAAGGACCCAGTTTGTTCTGAGCTGCTGGTGACAATGTGTGATATACTGCCTTGCTTTCATCCTTTAATTAGTTGGTAGCGGTGAGAAAAATGTTAAATCAATAGACTATTGCTTGCAGCTGGCTGAAGGGTTTTGTCTGGCTTTTGTAAGTTGTTAATACATGGAGCCTTGCATTAAGAGTGAAGCATGAGCGTTCCTTTGGAAGGTAGGGTGTAAGTCTGGAGAGATTAGGGATCAAGACAAAACCCATCAATCTGTAGGAATGAGGGGTTTCTAGGAAGAGAAGTGAAATTCTGGCTGAGACCTGGAGGAACAAGAGTAAGTCCTCGAGGGATGTGGAAGCACAAGGGCTCTGCAGAGATGGCCCAGTGCTCCCTGGGAACATCACCCAACCTCCTCACTTGCCCACTGTCCACTCTCTTGGGAACTGATGTCCCTTTCAGAGGAAGCTGGGGGTCCTTTAGAGCATGAAAGCCAGGACTTCTCTCATCCCCAAGCTCCCCTAAGCTCTGTTGGTGCTTGGAGTGTTTGCTGTCACAGCTGGGTACAGCACCCTGGCACTCAGACTCACCAACAGGTGTGAGAAGGACATGTGAATGCAGCAAGAGTCCTGTGTTTCACATCCCCCCAGGTGAGTCCAAAAGGCTCTCAGCAAGTCAGCAGCTGAGCAGGGTCACATGAAATTATATTCTTTCAAACAGAAGTTTTTCTGGCCTAAGGACCCCCGGGGGAGTTTCCACAGGGTGTCTAATGTTACCAAATTATTCCTTGTGACAAGGAAGATCAAGTTGGGATGCTAAGGGAGAAGTAGTAAAGCATCAGAATCTATTGCCCAGGGAAATTTAGAGCCTTGACTGGTGAAGGTCAGGTTAAACACCTCTGGAAAGACAGAGGATTACTGAGGAAGGGAGCAGCCCTTGACCCTCTTAGCAGTGCCTTCCAGCCTGGACATTGTGTGCTCTCTGTATCAAGCAAGGCCATTTCAGCACATCCCCTTCCCAGTTGTCTTCTCTCCCAATGCAGCAGCCCACATTTTTCATTCTCTTCCAAGTAAAATAAATATTTTATATTTCTGGCTGTTTCCTCTAATTTCTTTTCCATTGTTTCTGGTTCTTTCCTGAGCAGAGCAGAATGAAAGGATTGCTCCACACACTTGGTTTCTCTGTACATCTTGATGTGCTTGTCTGGGTTTTTTCAAGCAGTGTTGTAACATCACTTTGTGATGATCTCGTGCATGGTGATGTTGTGGTCTACACATGCACAGTATAAAATACAAATTGCAGAAATCGTAAGCAGTGTACAAAAAGAATCTCATCTGGCTTTTGTGTTTGTGGGTTTTTTTTCCTTTTTTTTTTATTTTTTAATGCAACAGATGGTTTCTATGCAGGATTAAGTCTAGATAGCAAAGCAATTATACAATTTATGTCAAATTTCCTCCTGGATATATTTATAGAGATATTTCTGAAGCAGAATGCCTCCAGTCAGGTTATTTAAAACAAACCAACATCTTCATTGAGAACTAAGCAGTAGGATTTATGGACTCACATGTGTGCAAGGAAACATACACAGGGTATTTTAAGAATGGCTCATATCTCACTTAGAGCTGTATTAGCTTTCATAGAATATCCTCTTGTTTGGCAGTAGTCAGATAAACTAGAAATTAAATAGAACTGCAGTGTATGAAATATTCCAGTACTGGTATTGAGGGTTTTATTACATTCACAGTGCATTTAAAGATCAGTGGGAAACCTCAGGCACTTGCCAATCAAATGAACTTGTGAGAGTGCCACTGCTCGATTTTTCTCCTTGGAAAATGATGGGGACTAGCAAAGGCAGGTGTGTTACCAAGTCTTTGGTAGACCTAAATTTATACTGTAATCCACAGTTTGGTGCCTGAGGAAGGAAGGTATAACATTATTTCCTTCAGGTTGTTGGCTGGAGGAAGACAGATACAGAAGAGCAATGAGAGCTGTGCTCCCAGACTTTCAGGAGATGTGCTGCTTGAGAGTGCTAGGAACATACTGATTGGTAGACTTTAATAACAGATTCAGGAGTTCTAACTATATGGTAATGGGTACTGGGGGTTTTTTCCCCTCTTTTCTTTCTCTGCTGAGTTCCAGAAGCTGTGTCAGTAGTTAGGCACATGCAGATTTTTCCAAGACACTTGCTCATGCACTTCTACATGTCACTGCTTGGTATTCGTTCTTCTGTAAGTTATCCTTTGGGTGTCCTTCTGTGCAGCACAGTGTCCACCTCCCAAATGCTTTTTGGCCATTTCCATGTGGTTTTTCTTCTTTTTTTGCCCTTTTCCATCTTTCTTTTGAAATTGTGAACTTCTGATGTGTGTGCAGCATTCCAAAAGTAGTTCCACTAGTGTGATGTAGAAGCTGGATGTGTTCATGGGCTTTCTTTAGAAGTTGTCTTTCTTCCCTGAGAAAGGATCTTGAGGCAGCCCATGCAGTTGAAGCTGTAGTTGCTCTGCCAGCCTCTTCCCTGGTGTCCAGATTCAGCCTCCAGCTCTCTGTCTTGGAGAGAGGGAATATGCAGCGACAAGCAGATCTGCCTGGTGGGTGGTGCTAATGATTTCAGTGCAGTCTCATATCTGCTCATGATCTGGAAAGAAAGTAAGATGGCAAAAAGAAAACTTTTGGCACTGGTGACAGAAGTTGTTGCTGGAAATTCTCTGGTAGTTGAGGTGTCCTCGAGATTCTGCTACAGCTTTAGCAAAGGTGTGTGCCTCTTTTAAATATTAAAAAGACAAAATCCTTTCAAAATACTTCCAACAACCTGGTTATTATTGCAAAAGACAAGCATTTTTCCCCAAATGCCATTGTAATTTTCAATTAATTGTGTATGGTACTGTCTGAGTAATGAAGTTATTAAATATTGACTGATTCCCTACTCTCCCACTGCTCTCAGTATATCTGTGCAGGATTTCCCAGAGGAACTTTTGACAGGCTTTAAACAATAAACCATGACAGTGTGGAGGAAAAAGTATTGTTTAGCTTGCTAATCTCTTAGCTCTTGTGTTTTCAAGGCAATTTTAGTGCTTTTATCAGTGTGTCCTAGTTCCTGTTTCCCTTTTATAATCATTGTACTAGCTTTGGATGTTGACAGGCTTTGGTACCTCATGGCTGGATGGTCTGACTTTAAAGCCCTGAGACATCTTGCTCCCCAGACACTACTCCTGCAGAGAGGTCCCTGCCAGTTTCCCAGGGCCATCCATATATATGTATGTTTTTGTTTTTTTTCCATTATTTTAGTTGGCTGATATTTTTCATGTTCTCATTCTCCTCCTCCTAACAAAAATCTGCCCACATTTCCTTGGAGGTTTGTCTGCCTTCCGTGGGAGGATTTGAATATTAGTTCTTCAACTTTTCTATGTCCCTCTATTTTTATTGCTCTCTCATTTCTCTGATTTATGGCATATATGGAAGCCAAGATGCAGTAAAGGGCATAAGTCATATAAAAAGAATGCACAATGTTAATCATGTTATTTTTTCCTGTCTAATATCTTCATATAAATGCAGATATTGCATTAGGTTATTGAAAGTGGAAGTATCTGTCTTGTCTTTGCAAAAGGTTGCCACATCTTAGCATGAATAATTATCTTCTGCACAGTTGTGGTGATAATTTTGCTGTTACAATGACTGCAGTTTTCTTGAATTTATCATGCTTAGCAACAAACCTGTTTTCTCTGTTTTCCTAGATTCAGCTGATTCACACTGATCTATTTTTCTTACAAGGATTAACTTCGGGTTGGAAAAAAAAAAAATCTCACTTGAGATGTTCTACAAACCATGCAGTAGATCAACTTCCTTGTGTGTGGGAAAGCTGCAAGGTCAGAACAGCTAGAGTGTAAGGGTTTGATCACACCCTGGGAAAAACAACTTTCTGGGCATGATGTCTGCCCTGCCAGACTGTTGCTTGAGTCAAAAAAGCAGCCACAGAAATATGGAATTCCAGCACTGCTTGTATGCAGTATGAATGCTTTATTTTCAGTGGCTTCACTTCTTCCTGCCTGGCTTTAACAGATAAAAGCCAAAGACAAGCTAATGGCACTTTTGTGTTCTTTGTTAGTTATGGCAAAATACAAGAACTTTTTCTGCAGTAAACTTTAGCAATAGAATGTATTTCACTGTTATTTGCTAGTAAAATGTGCTGTCATCTTTACAATAGCAAGCCTTAGAAGAAGGAGCAAGCCTAGGGAAAAAAAGAGTTCTGAAATATGAACTCTGAGGGTATTAAATACATCCCTGTATGAATGACTGAACAGTCATATGTTGGCCATGGTCAGCTGATCTCTGTTGCATCCATGCTTTTATTAAATGCCTTTCACTCTGTGCTTCGTTTGACAGGAGATGTCTGTAGATGGGATTACTGAATTGACTGGATGCTGTGTAAACCTGGGCAGTTCGAAGCTGTGCAAAGTCTCAAAAGTCTATTCTACCATTTCCATTAGCCTCTGCAAAGTGTTCTGATGAGATCAAGAGGCATAAGATAGGATATGTTAAATTATGCAGCCAGCTGGCCGACTGTGCTGCTGGAGCCAGGGGGACTGACAAAAGCTATTGTTAGGGCCAGCCAGAGGTCCTCCTTCCAAAAACCTCTCTTCTGTTGTTGCTTTTTGAACTTTGCATATTAAAAGTTTTTCTGTTCAGCCTCTCCCCAAAGGCTGGAATTTAATTTTTTTTTTTGCCACAGGATGATTTCATTGATGGCATGAAACCAATTTAAAATAAAAGAAGCAGAGGACTGCATTTCCAGAGAATATTTTTTTATTCCTTGGGATTTATGCTTTTGTGGCATCAAACAAGTTGATTTTTGAAGCTCAGTCAGAAGACAATAATTAACTGGAGCACTATTTGGTAGAATCTTGAAGGAAAAGAAAAAAGTGCTTATTTGAAATCTGGATGTTTTAGTAATGTAAGGATAATTGAGAATCTGTAATGAAAACACCCTTTATCACAGCAGCTCCAAGTGGGTATTTAAAAAGAAACTGGCAGTAGAGGAAGAGTATGTTAACATGAATGCAGCAAGAAACAAGGAAATGAGGTGCACAGTGAGGGTACCCTAACACAAATTTGTTTCAAGCTTTATTTTGTCCAGTGCAAGCTGAGTCCTGACTGCCCTAACATACAAAGTAGACTGACCAACTACATCTCCTGTTTGGTGCAGAGGTTCTTTGCAGCCACAGCCCTTGTCTGTAGTTTCTTTTTGCACTGCCTCTGGAGAGGAAAGCTTTATTGTCTGGGAGCCACAGTTCCTTTTCTACCTCAATACTTTATTCAGTATCCCACTTGAATGTACCAGTCCAGGAAAAATAAGATCCTTTTAATGTAATTTAGTAAAGAATGAGTTTCCAAAGCAGAGTAAGCAGAGGGTATATTCAAGAATGTGGTGTGGAAGAGCTAAAATACTTTGAATGAATCTTAATAGTCTGGTCTCTGTGCTAAACCCAGCTTCCTTAGAAACTTTACTGGGTTCATGTTTTCTTCTCTGCTGCTGCTGTACACGAAGCAATGAAGTCCATTGCTCTGGCTCCTCGAGCTCCAGACTGGTGCTTTATTTCCTTCAGGTCTGGTGCTGTTCACACACATATGAATTCCTTCGTGTCCTGCCTGCCTCTGTAACCTTGTAGAACACGTTTCCTTTTTTTCCTGGCACCCGGAATGCAATTATCTGTTTCTGTCCACACGTGCCTGTCTGTTTGTCATTCAGTGCAGAAAAAGTGCTATGACCCTTATGATGAGAAAGCCCATGGGCTTGAACTATAAATCATTTGAATGGCAAAATCCTAAGCCCATGGAAAGGGTGTTCAAATCTTAAATTTCACATGATCCCCTCGAATCTCCCCAGCCTTTTCTGACTTCAGAGAGAAGCCAAAACAAAATATGTCCCAGACAGCACAGTCTGGCCCATAGGACCAGCCATTTGAATGGCACTAAAGTTTCTCATTAAACTTGTGACCCAAACATTGGAAAATACATCCTGAATGATTTATCTTTTGGTTGCTCACATTGTTCAGAAGGGAATTTGTCCCATTAGATAGCACAGTACTTCCTCCTGGCTTTCTGTATATAAGTTCATATCTTACCTCAATGATTGTCCCTTCTCCAAAAGCTTTCTGTTTTTTCTTTTGTCAAAAATATTGTTTGTTGATTGCCAATTTCTTTTGGTAAATTTAGTGGAGAGCCCTTCACAAAAAAATTAGGTGGGCTGTAGTAGTAGTGTTATGTTTGATTGTTGTCTTTTGGAATTAATATTCCAGAAATCCTGTTTTAGTGGTTGTCCTCCTTAGTGACTGGGCAGAAACTTTTAATGAGGTAACACTGATCCAGTTGGAACCAGCAGGGCTTGGAAAAGATGACTTGCTGGTCAGTATTTGCAAGAGGTGACCTGAACGCTTTTATTGCCCAGACAATTTTGGATCAGTCAGTCAGATTTCTGCATTGACTTATAAAATTTTACTGGTATTAAATACCCATCTGAGTTCTGGTAGCACAATATATCTGGAGCACTCTAATGGACTTTTAAAATATATGTGACGCATAACAAAGTGTTGCCTTCCCCCTCAGTTATTTGTAAAATCTTTTGCATTCTTAGTAAATGTACCCTTGAGAGATTAGCTGAAGCCCATATTTTTCCCGTGGGAGATGGTGAAAGGAATTAAATGGAAGTTTTAGACTGAATTGCAAAACACAACCAGTTGATCAAACTGAACGAAAGTGGCCATTCTTAATCCTGAATAATTCCCCAGTGCTAGTACAACCATTCCATGTGCTAGGTGGAGCTAGTATGACATTTTTAAGGCAGCAATAGAGAAACCCAATCCTGCTATAAAAGGACAATGTGTTTTTATATTTTAGATCACTCACTACTAAAATTAATGATAGGTTTCACCCTTCTGCCAAAGCTTCTTTGTAATTTTCTTTTCAGCCCCAGTTCAGATAAACCTTTTTTAGTGCTCCTGGGTTAATGTGTTCAGGCTGAGCTATCGCAGCACACCAGTGAGTGTCCTGCAAAGGGGCTGGGACACAGAATGCTGCTCTGGCCAGCTGGAAGGTGCTGAATGGACACTTCCAGCTGAATGGACACTGGAGCAGCAGCTGGGGCATCCCAGCAGCCCAGGACAGGGGGCATGTGTGCTTGGACAGCAGAGACCTCAGGGCACCTGGTGCTACATCAGTGCACTGACCACTGGGCTCCTCTGCTGTGATTTCCCAACCCTCCCTCTGTCACCCACTGGCTAAGAGAGAGCTAAAGGGCAGCAGAAGGGAGGACAGGGGCCTCTCAATGTATCATGGGTGCAGAAAGGGATGGTGTCATCTCCCTGTGCTTCAGAAAGGCCCTTGGGGGCACAGGAGCCCTTGGAATTCCCAGGGAAACCGAAGCGTGCTCAGAGCTGTCCCCAGCTGTCTGAGTTATGACAAGGCTGAGGTGAGGCTTGCTGAGCCATTTCAGAACAAGGTTTTGACAGCTGTTGTATGAGGAGCCTCCTCTTCAGCCCAGCATGAGCAGGTCTCCCTTCTCTGCTGTGGTTCGTCAGTTGTGATATCTCACTCCTCTTTCACTTTCTCAATTCTGGGGTTTTTGGAACTTGCAGGTTTAAATAACCAACTCTTTTGTGCTCTGACTCCATCAGGTGCTGCCTGAAGCATGGATAAGCTCATGCTGCAGCTGAGAAACAGAGGGATATCCCCAGCATGCAGGTTCCCAATGCACTTTTGTGTGAAGAGAAGGCTCAGTGCTTCCACAGTCCCCTAACAGCTTTTTGGTGCTAATACTGGTTCCCTTTCCACAAATGCTAATATGTGACACCCTGCACATGGAAAGTTTTGTAACTGGTATTTAGGACCAGGTATTTATATCCCAGGGAAGGGATACGGCATCTGGGAGCAGCAGGGTAGGCAAAAGCCGGGCAAAGGAAAGGTAGGGGTTGTCCTGTGGGTGCATAAGAGAGAGGTGGTCTCCATAAGTGGAACAGGAAGGTGGAGGTGTGAATTCTGTGTTGCTTCTGGTGGACCTTTGCACAGAAACTATATTTATCAAATTCTGGCAAATGTATGGGGTAGAATCCTTACAGAATTCTTCCAAAACTGTATAAAAGAGGTATAAATAGAAAATTGAACTTGGCTATAAATTTTCATGAAATCTTTGATGAATGGAAGAATTTCATTACAAAGACAATTCCAAGAAGGAAGATGAGGTGGGGAGGCTGCCAGAAGGTGTCCAATGACTTTGGTGGGGCTCCCTGTGCCACTGGGTGCTGGGGTGCTCCTGTGGCTTTCTGAGCCCCGAGCCAGAGCAGCTGTGGTCTGGTGCTGATGGCACATGAGCTCCTCATTTGACATTAACTAACTACAGTGTTTCTTCAACACCTCTTCTCTCAATATTTCCCTGGTATTTGTGTATCCCAGTTGAATACAGAGCTTGCTCATCATGGTTGCCTGGAGAGATCTCTCTGGTTTTGGAGTCCTTGTTGCTGCAGGCAGATGCTGATGGGGACTAAGCTGCATTTTTTGGGATTTTCCAAAGCACCTCCCAAATCTGTATGGAATCTTGGGGTCATTTTAAAGAATGGGTTATGAACTTAAATGGTTAGCCCAAAATAACTCATCAGCCAGTACCAGAGGTAAGGGAGAACCCATGTTTCCCAGCTTCCCAGTAGCAATAGGCATTAGTTCCCTGTTTGCTCAGCAGAGACACAAGGACCCTGGCACAGGAAAGTCAAGAGATCTAAAAGTAGCATGTTCTTCCTACAACTCATCAGCTGTTCACAGCACATATGGCCAGAAAGGAAGCTTAAATAATTCAGTCTCACTCCTTTTTATCCCAGCTCAATTTAACCTAGTTGTCCTACAGTCAAGCTATTACCAGTGCTCACCTTCCTAAAATACTTCGGGCTTCAATTTGCCTGCATGAAGAAACTGGATCTACTTGTAGTTTGGGCCCTGTACCCATGTTTAATCATTCTTGTTGCATCTGAATCTTAGGAGATTTTATCTTTCAATACCTGGGTGATCACTTTGCTACAGCCTGTTTTTCTCTTTGGCACCTTTTGGGGTTTTTTTATTCGTAGTTACTACCTTTCTTTCGTTACTGAACCAGAAAGGAGCACCACCAGTCAGAAATATGACCCCCCCCCCCATGAGGATTTGTCTTTTTTGAGAACTCTATTTTGAATAGATTGATGTTCACTTGTAGATACTATAGTTGATTTTGGTTGATTTTAGTTATAGAGTTTGGCTCAGATGTCTCTGGCTACAAAGGACATTCAGTAGATATAAGGTTATTGTCGGATGAATTATTCCTGTGGTCCTATTTTAAAGTTTAATTTCTCAAATACATCTGAAAATTTAGGACAAATCAAGGCTGACGTCTCAAACCTAGTTCAAATAGGAAGCCTTGATAAAGGTGAAACCAGTTAGCTTGTAAAAGGCAGCTGGGGGGACCTTATAATCCCCAGGCTGTCCAAACATGCTCTTTTGACTCTTTGCCAACACATTCATTGAATTCTGCAAGCCTTGCTCACAGTGCAAATACTTCCTTTTCTAAATCACAGATACAAGGAGGGTTGTGGGATTCTAATGGCTAAATGCAATAGAATGTTTTCAAGCACAACACAAATACTGACTTAAAACAAAACAAAACCTTACAGAAAAACACCATACAATGCTGATATCTTGAAGATTCATGATCAGTAATATCTGCTTCCCTGCCTGTTGCTTACCCAGGGTGTCCTGGCTTCTTCCAGCGCTGCTCTTGCTATCGTTATCTGCAGGAGTTCAGGTTCTTGCCTGTGCCCAGTATGGGTTGCCCATGCAGGTACTTCAGTGCATGAAGTGCATGAGTGAAGCTCCAGCCACCCCCACCACTCCCCAGAAGACTGAAATGATTGTGCTGACATTGCTTTTCACACTGTGCAGAAGCCCTTTCCTCCCACTTGTAAGGATTTTCTCCCATGTGACCTGGAGGGTGTGCTGGCAATAGATGCACAAATGGTTTACTTGATGTATGAATTGTTTACTTACCTGCTACAAACCAATGATGATATTTTGCAACTGGGTAACAGCAGGGGACAAGCCATTTCTTGGAAGATGGATTAGTCTTCATGCACTATATGAGTATAGTAGAAGAATAATTATAAAGAGAGGGCTAGATGCTGAATTTCAGGAGTAGAGCATGGGAATTTTGTAACATGAAGAAGCCTGAGGTCAATATTCCAGCATTTCTGAGCAGAGATAGCCACAATATTTACAGGACCCTTGTAAGTGGGTACAGCTTCATCATGCCAGGCCTCCATCTCTCTTGTTCCTGCTTGGTTTTATTCATTTTTTTTTCCCAAAGTAGCCATGTAGTGCTGTTATTTTTTTATAGGTCCTAGTAGGGTCAGCATGCTGGATGCTCTTGAATGTGCCTGCTGTCTCTTGGGTAGTTGCTTGTTTTTTGTGCATGGACACATCCACCACCTGAGAGCTCTGAGTTTAAAAAGGTTTTAGAGTTTCTATTCCTCAAGTATCATATAGCAATACACTTGAAAATATGCTTCTGAAAGTTGGGAATAGTTACAGTCAGGTTTCTGACTTCAAGGTTCTTTTTCTTTCCTTCTTCTTCTTTTTTTTTTTTTTTTTAACCCCCATAGTGATGGGGCTGTGTTTCTTACAGTTTACATTTATTTATTATGCATTTAAAGTCTTTGATAAAGGTTGTTTTGCAGTGCTTTTGTTTTCGTGAAGACCTGTGTAATTAGAATACATATATTTGGTGGAATATGCAGGTTAGTACGACTGTGATGTAAATTTTGGGTCTTGCAGTTGTTTGCAGACATCTTTAATGGTTCAGCTTTCTGTAGTATGACACTTCAAAATATGATGGCTTCCTTACACTCAAATAATGAAGTCTCATATTACACTAAATCAAAAAAATTCTACCCTTGCAGACCTGTGCATAATTTTTAGTGACAGATCGGGTATCTGACAGAAAGATATGACCCTGCTGACCTGAGTTTCTCACTCAAAAACAGTCTGTTGTACATGATGGAATAACTCAAATATGCATTTGATCTTATGAATTTAATAGGCAGTCATTTCCCCTGAATTTAAAGTTGGTTGGTCTATCAGGTCTTGCAGTTTAAAATGTAATAGTGCCTGTACATAAAATATTTCTACTGAGTGTATTGCAGAGGACTGCCCTTTTTCAGGACAGGTGCTTGTAGTGATGTGCTGGTAGTCACTGTGCTGTGTTTGCATACTAATCAATGAGCTCAGGAAGCATTAAACTCGAGAAATCCTCAGCTATCTTCTGTAGAACAAATTTGATCTTTGATACTCAGGGGAAAAACTTCAGGAGTAAAAAGCCTTAAGCATCTCTGCCTAGCATTTTGATTACTACTTATGCTTGTTTTGTAGGTCTGGTGTTAAAAAGGCTCTCTTTAAGATATGCTTAATAAAGACCATTTTGATCTAATTCACTGCAGTATTTTTGCACGAAGCTGCGTGGCCCGGAAGCAGTGAAACATGCATTGCACTCATTTCACAAGGAGTTAGTGTTTTAGTAGCCCCTCTGTAGTGGCACTGCAGGAAAGCAGGTATTTGTCTTGCTGTGATCTGTAGCTTTCCTTCCAGACTATTTTTCAGGAAAGCCTGAAGTTACAGGATGCTTAACTTACTTTTCACCAGAGTAATTTGTTTTGGCATTGTGTGCTCAGGCTAAAATATCCACACTACTAATAGCTTCCCTGGCAGTGATGGGGGCAGGTATTGATCAGGTTAATTTTGGTGTCTCCATGGCCTTGGAGAATCAAAGGTGCTAACGGGTTGCTGTGTGACGCAAAGCAGCTTAACGAGGTTCAGGGCTTCACACCGTCTGGTCCTGCTCAGAAAAGCACATTATCTATGGCAACAACTCCTACTGAGGAAAAAGTGAAGGTTTTTAGTAGGGTAAATCATCTGTTTTGCTGACTTCCGAGGTTCAGGTGCCAGCTGTTGGGGGGAGCAAGGGAGGGAAAACCTTAATGTGGGTGGACTTAGTGGCATTGCTATTGTATCTGTGCTGTATGGTGATGAAGGACAAACCAGAGTATCCCAAGGCACTCAGAAGAGGCTATGAGGAGAAGCAGAGAGAGAACATGTGGCATTCAGCTGGTGCACAGCCTGCTGGCCCCAGCCCTGGGGCAGGAGGGAGGCGGCTCTTGCACCAGATGCTACAGCCAGTCTAAGACCTGCTGAACTCATCACAGCTTTAGCACGGGTGGCACCTCGGATTTCAGTGCCTCAGCTTGTGGCTGTGCAGGAGGGATATCCTTGCTGTGCAACACTAAAGTGCAAAACTGCACCTGCTGCTGCTAATGCTGTGGTCCTGGCATGTGTCTCCAGCAGGAACAGTGCCTCTGATCTGACTCTCCTGCCCAGACCAGGAGAGGGGCACCATGCTCCTGGCTATGCCAAACCCTCCTTGCCTGCTGGAGACAATGGCTGATGCTGTGTGGGGTGCAGTGGGGCAGTGGCCAGTCTGACCCATGTCTGGCTGGGGTGCTGGTGGAGGTGCCAGTGACAGGGGTTAGCAGTGGGGCTGGGTGACAGGGGCTTGGTTTGTCTCCCTGGACAGTGGTGAAGGTGACAGGCCTCACTCAAAGCCCCTGACATAGGGACTCCTGCCACCTGCCCCTGCAATTCCTGACTCCTGGGGTGCTCTCCTTCCCCACACCCGGCCAGGGCTCCTGCCTGGGCTTCTCGGGTGCCTGCAGATGGGTGAGATGCCGGGTCTGGAGCCGTGGGCGTTCGCATCCTCCACGCAGGCACATGTGAGCAATGTGCCTTTAAGACTTAGCAGGAGAGCAATAGTATCTCCCTCCCTCCTGTTAATTGTAGCATGTGTTCAGCCATGCTTTCCAGTCACATTCGCAAGCTGTGAGAGGGAGCAGTGCTGACGCTCGCCAGCCGGGTGCCACCCGGACGCTCCGTGCCTCCTGCCGAGTGGGAGCCTGCAGGTGATGGGGCAGCACCTGGCACCGCAGAGCTCTGTGCCAGGAGCAGGAGCCATGCTCGCCTGAGTTTGGGTGGCACTGCTGGGCTTGCCACATCACTCGTTCTCCTCTCGTGTCCCTCACCTCCTCGCCTGGCCGGCCGTGGCCTCCAGCTGCAGGGTCAGAGCTCTGGCCGCCCTCCCGTGTGAGCTGCGAGCGGTGCTTCGCTGGAGCCTGGGGATCTGCAGTGGGTGATGCAGTGGGAGCCGTCTGGTGCCAGGCTGGGGATGCTGTGGGCTGCCGTGGGAGTGCCTGGCTCCCTGAGCACAGAGTGACTGCAACTAACACGAGGTTGGGACTACTTCTCGGAAGATGCCCTGGGTGTCTCCGGTCATTCCTCTCCGGCCTCACCGCAGAATATTTGGAGTTGCTAGCTTTCTTCTGCCGAGGGGGGACAAAGGCAGAGGCATCCAGAGGGTTAAGGGCATCTGCTTTTACGCCAAGTGTTTGAGCAGGAAATAATCTGCAGAGATACATGTGCAGCAATTCAACTGCTGCTGCTCTCGCAGGCTGTCGATGCTGCAGTTCGGTGTGTGAGAGGAGCTGCGCTGCTCACAGAAGATGTTATCTTGGTGTGTCCGAAGCTCCAGGCATGGCAGCAGAGCCCCGGCTGTCTGAGCTGGGGTAAATGTCTCCATCCAAGAGGAATTATGTTGACTTGCTGGCTCTGTCTGCTCACGGAGGTAGGTGCTGCTGCCTGTGCGATATACCGTGATCTTTGCTGGGGGGATACAGTCCTCTCCTTAGTGTGGGCTGTAAAATTTTTTAAAATTTTCCATGGGAACAGGGCTTAATTTGCAGTCTATAATGCCAGACAGAAAACCTGTGTGTGATTTCTGTGTGTGCAGCAGGGAGAAGAGGGCAAAGGAGACCTGCGTGATACCTTTTCTGATTGGCAATAAAGTTGTTGCACTTAATTGAAACAAACTACCCTCTGTCTCAGTGAAATTCACCTGGGAGCTTTTACTTCTTCCTGCTGCATGACCTTTCGATGAGGTTGGCTGCAGTGTGCTGGGTTATGCTTCGGTTCAGTAACTGGGACACAGTGCACTCTACAGGTTCTTTCCTTCTGCTCCTGTGGATGTGGGGCGCACAGAGGACACCCTCACAGACAGTGGAAATGCTGCTGACGGGGAGCTGGTACATTTTCGACGAGTGAAATTACAGTAAGAAGAACAAAAAGGGTGCTCTCCCCTGAGGAAGAGGGAATGTCCAGGTGCTTAAGGGTTGATCTTGGTGTTCAGAAGTAGAGAAGGAAATCTGTTATAGGAGCAGTCTGTGTATGAGTCTGTGGTTCATGTTTTGCTTTCACAGCTCTGTGGAGTTTTGTTCAACTATAACTACTTTACCACCCAGAATCTTTTTTTTTTTTGAGGATTTTTTTGCACCAATACCTGGGAGGAAAAATCAGTCAGTGCCATCAAATTTACTTAGGCTTGTTTAGAAAGTCGCCTTCTTGAGAAAACCCTAACAAAATCAGCAGCAGCTAATACTGTTACCTTCTCACCATCAGGGCATGTTTTTTTTGTCTTGTCTTGAGACCTCCAGTGGGAGCTTTATTCTGTAAAGATTAATCTGAAGGGAATATTTCCAGTTTCCGTGGAAAAGCAGAGTGTTGTTCACTGGACACCTATTTGAATTTGTTGGCCTGGTTGACCCACATCTGTAGGTTTGCCTGTTGGCTCCTGAGGGCAGATCCTGCCAAGAAAACCTGGCTGTGCTGAAAAGGAACCTGGTGCTGCCTGGATCATGCACCTGCATCACACGGAGAGTGCTTCGTGTTTGTTTCTGGAATTGCAGAGCTATTGAGACAGCACAGCCAACACTGCCATTGCTACGTAACAGTTTCAGAAGTGTTTCTGTGGCATCCTGGCAGAACAAATGTGTCATTCATGACTGCACTCTTCAAGAAAAAGAGCAGCACTGTCATCTGCGCTGTAAATCTCTTTAGTCACTTTTGTTTTCTTTGCTCAGGTAGCAACACATTCCAATCAAGAATGTGTTGCTACCTGAGCATTTTTCTCAGAGCATTTATACTTGCCTCCTCAGTTTCCCCAGGGCTGTTGTGCTGTGTTTGTCTCAGCACTGACATATCTCATAGGGAAACCTGGAGTAGAATCCACCCCCCCCGCCCCCTTTTTTTTTTTCTTTACTGTAATTTAAGCTCAAATGCAGGCAAGAACGTTTCCTTTATTTGCAAGAACAGGACACTTGTGCATCCTCCTCTGGGATGCTATAGAGAAGACCTCTTCTGCTGTGCAAGACCTCTGTGCTGCAGGTGGAGAAGCAGAAATGGGTCTGGTGGATTTGTTGTTGTGTATGAGTCAAGAAACCACAATCCCTGCCAGGGATGGAGGCTGTCGTGATACCTGGGAAGTATCTGCTCCTCTCTGTCCTGAGAAAGAGGATCCATTCTTACGCACATACTAGGTAGGTCTCCAGTGCTCCATAGCAACAGGTATTTCTCCCACAAAGAGGAGAAAAATCTCCTGGCTTCACCTGGAGTGGTGAAAACACAAATGTAGGAACATTCAGTGGAGTGTCAGTGGTGTAGGACTGGTGTAAGGTTGTCTGAATGACTTCTTTCTGAAACAGCACTTATAGAAGGTGGTGAGCATTAAGTAACACCATTGTCTGCGCAGGAAACACTAGAAAAGAATATATATTAGTCATCCCATTTACTGCTGTTTGCACACAGAGAGAATGGTGATTAGAACTGGCTGAATCAAAGCAAAATGGTTCTCAAACATGATTTCAAAATTCAGAATTAGTTTGGGCGCTTGCTGGCCAGCAACGATTTTGGTCATCTTTGTGCCTCTATACCAGCAAGCTTCTTTTTCAAAAGGTCCTTTTAAAAAACCAGCAAAACGTTGGGGCATATTTGGTGATGTGTTCTGAAGAAGTGGATGGGAATGTGATCCTTACAGCCTTACTTGTATCTGCTTAGGAAATCAAACCTGTACACTTGAACCACTGTTTGTTTCTGAGCAGCCTTTCTTGTCAGCAATGGAGTTCTGCATTAAACTCAAACTATTGAAGTTGAGAGCTATTTGTTAGAGCTAATTTTTAAACTTGTAATTTATGAAATGGGGACTGACCAGCATTCTGTGTCTCACACGCTGTACTGATCACCTTCCTCTGCCTGGCAGTCACACTCTGCCCACCCTGGAGTGTGAGGACAAGGACTCCCTTCTCTGCCCTCTCACAACAAGGGGATAAACTTGATGTTCTTATGGGCCCAGTGGTGACCTGGCAGCAGAGATGTTGGGAACTCTGCAGGGTTTGTCCTTTTGGAGACAATGCCTGGCCTTATCCATTAGGTCCCACGCCTGCTGAGCCATGCTGGAATAACTGCCCAGTCATGTGCTGCTTGTCAGTCACACATGGTGCAGGAAATGGGTAACAGACAGGGCAAAGAAATAATTCTTTGCTAGGGAGTAATTCCCTTGGTTTCTTTAGGGGTTTAAACAAAGGTCTGTCTTTAGGTGCCTGCTCTCTTTCAGCAACTGTCACATTTTAATGGTTTGTATGCTGCTTGTAAACCAGCTACAGGTAACTAAAGCCTGAGGTCCAGAAGCTGTTGAGTAGGAGATAAAACTGTTCCTTTCTGCTAGTGCCTGGGGTGTCTTTAGGAGACTGTGCTTCTGCATTTGGAATCTGTCTGGCTTTGTACCACTTTCAAAATGCGTTCATGGTAGGTGGTGGCATCAGTCGCCTCTTAGTGAATGAAGATATTTATATTATGCAAAAGGTTTTCTCACTTTGCTGCATTCAGATGATGACTGGAGATACCATTTTTGTTAGACAGAAAAACTGGGTCTGATTTTAGAAGGTGAATTCAAAGAGCAATTTCTATTTAATATATATAGCAACAAATAGGAACAAAGCTGCTTAAAGAGTACTTTAATGATGAATCATTATATTGCTCTCACCAGTCTGAAAGGCAATAAAAGTAAAAATGGAGTGCTAGGATTTAGTCACTTAGAAAATGTACAGAAAGGGGTCTGTATTGTATAGAGGGTTTTACACCACATCAAAGAAGTGTTTTGAGGTGCGAAATTATCAAGTGACTTTCCACCCCAAAGATGAGGCAGCTGCTATCTATTGTTTAGTGTTTCAGAAGGTCCTTTTCTTTGGCTGTTAGTCACTTTCAATAATTTATTGGGGTTTTTTTAAAAACCCTGACTGATTCCCCCCATCCTCGGATCAGGACAGATGCTGTCATAATGCTTCTTCAATGCCATAATTTTTATTACCAATCCTAATTAAATGCTGTAACTTCTGAAAATCAGATTAATTTGAACCATCAGCCCAGTGTAAATGCTGCTATCATCAGAGATCATAAAATGTTCAAGGCACCATAATTCTACTACATAGCTGCAGTGGCAAGTGTCCAAGGATCTGGCTACCTTTGTTCAGCTGACATGGACTGAAATGTGTGTGCTTCTGAGCAGTGCAGCATGAATAGAAATGATACGTTCCTCAGCTGTTGAATTGCACATTCTAGCCATAAGTCAACAAACATTAGAGAAATGACATCACCCCCCCCATCAGTATAATGCTCCTTCCATGATATAAATATTTTATGAATTCCGTGGTTTCTGCACAGTCGGTAAAGGGGAAAATGGAGATGGCACAGCAAAGCTGCACTTTATTGGTGAGCCAGGACATGATCCAGGTTAGCCCCACTGCCAGCCAAGATTTTTTCCATCCTTGGGCCATGGTCCAGGAATTTAAGTTGCACAGTAACTACTTCAGCTGATTTGTTCTGCAGCTAGGACACACAGTGATCATCACTTTGGTCTTCTGGACAGCAGGACATGTTCTGGTAACTTGGTTCCTTTATGAATAATTTCTGTATTTTGAATTTTTTTTTTCCTCCATAGATGTGAGGTAGCAAGCAATACATTTTGATTCCAACTCAGCTTTACCACTGCTCTGTCCCTGCTCTGTCCCAGCTTTTTTTCTTAGGTGTGCCAGGAGGGAAGATCTCACTGGTCATTACAGATATAATTACCTGGCACTGACAGACAAAAGGACATTGATCTGATGGTGCAAGCATTTATGTTGGAGCTTCCCGTTTAGATTTTCTTCGCAGCAGAGAAACAAGCATTCTAAGGGAACCATTACCCTTGTCTACAGCAAGATGAGATGAATTGCAGGCTAGAAATGCCCAGTCCTCTCCAGTCCCATGGATGGAGCCTGCGTGGCTGGCCCAGGGCTGGTTGTGGGGGTGGCAGCAGCAGCAGCAGCAACAGTGGGTGAGATGAACCCCACCCTGCAACAGCAGCTGGGCTCAGTCCACACTCATCAAACCACAAGCCCTAGGTGGGATGCTCCAGGCTTCTCTGAAGGGTTTGCTGGAGGATCTGACCCTGCAGATTTAACTCTGCCTTGCTGAATCGAGTCATTTTGTCAGTCCATGTGATGGAGTGGGGCTGTGAAGTGTGTGCTGCTGTTTGCTTCTGAGCAAACCACGAGCAGATGCCAGTATGTGTCTGCTCTCTGGGACCCAGTATTGCTACTTGATTCTATAAACCATCTCTTTGACTGGCACTGCAGGTTGTGCTTGCTCCCTGCCCCCCCCATTAAATAGCAGTTATATCTGCCAGACTGGCATGTTCCAGGCTTAGTGGTGAAACCGGAGTGGGAAAATCTGTGTCACTTTAGAGACTGATGTGGATAATACATGTTTGTGTCAGTGGATGTTGTGGATCTTCTGCTTCTGCCCACTTCCCAACAGCTTGATTGTTGGCAGGCAGTTACTGCTGCAGAGAGAATACCAGCAGAGTGAGATTTGGCCCATAAAGAATTTTATACCTGAGATTTACCCAGCAGGCTTGTTTCAGCCAAAATGTGGATTTTTGAGTGTGTTTTCATGCTAAGAGTTGCAGCATTTCTCTTTTTCAGTGTATGTGACGTTCAGGAAGCTCTGGACAGACACGTATGATTTTAGAACAGCTATTGCTTGCAAAGGGAAAAAACTAATAAAATGCAGAAGCATATTAATTATCCACACTTTAATATATACAGTGGTTTACACACAGTTATTGTGGACATTGTTATCTGGAGGACTGTAATGTTAACATTTCTAATGGGGGCTATTGTAGGTCTACTGAAACTCTTACAGTTATGGATTAAATTTAATATACACTCCCTTTGAAGAAGCCTGCATTCTTATATTTTATGGTACCCAGTGCTATGCACTCGGCTTACAACAATAAAATAGCTGAGTGCTGGAATAAATGTACCAAATGGCTCTCTTGTCTTGATAATGTACCTGCTTTTGAGTGTTAATCATCACATTCTCTATTTTTTAAAACTGTGTGCAAGCATCAAACCTCATGTAAGCAAGGAATTCTGAGCACTGTAGTGTGAATATGGCAAATATTCCCTGGCAGTCCTCAGTTCTGTAATGCATCCATGATATTTGGGATCATCCTGATGACACAGGCTACAGAAAATTTTACCCAGCAACTTTTTCTTGCCTTTCAGAAGAATATTCAGGCTTACTATTTAAACAGTACAGATAACAGGATCTCGAAGGTGTCCTTGGGGTAGTTGTTTTGGTGAGTAATTATTTCTGGTGATTTATAAAATAATAAATCCAATCTGTTTATTTTCTTGTTCCATAAGTTGAATCATCTTCATCCTTTGTCTGCTTAATTAAAGAGCCTGCTGCTAATGCAAATCATTTCCCATGATACTGACAAATCATTATTCAGCCTTCTTTTTGCTGAAGAGATCATATACTTTACACCCTTTCCACACAATCTGTTTCCAGGCACTTAAATTCTATGCATTTCTCTCTGTTTTTCAGCATCTTTTTGAGCTGTGGACATCAGAGGTGGCTGCTCTGGGACAGCAGAATGCCACATTTTACTAATATTCTCACTAGCACCATACATAGAAACAACATCACCTTTCTAACCTTGCCCCTCTTCAAACATCTAAATGTGTCATTAGATCCTGTAGCTCCACAATGGCCCTGGGACCTTGTGTTCCATTTGTGTGCTCTGACTCCTATATATATTTTTAATTCTCCAACTTTCAACATAACTGTTCCCCCTTCTGTAAGTGGAGGAGATCCTTTCCCGCTGCATTCTTTGATCCTAGACAAGTAGACTTATGTTTTTCTCTGTGACAGTGTCTGATCTCTGATAGGGCTGGGCATAGGGAGAAGAATGAGTTGTTTGACAGTGCTTGTCTAAGTTTAGCAATATTCATCACTTAAGCCAGTTCTGGGTTGTACTGGGCTGTGAAAATTGTCTCTGCAAGCCCAGTTAAAAGCACTTCCATTCACTGATGGTTCCTCATTAAAATTACATCTTGTCAATTATCAGTGATTTTTAAAGTGCGCTGTAGTAATTTCAGGTAATGATATTCTTACAGTCAGTGTGTGGTGTGTCACTGAGCTGTTTGCAAAAAACAAGTTTGCAGTGCTGGCACAGCTGCTATTCCCCCCCTTTATTGATTTCTGTTGCTTTCAGGTTCAGCTTCCTCCTGGTGGCCACTGGGTGATGTTTTCCAGTAGAGACTGAACAGGTTTCTGGTGCTGTTGAGGAATTCATAAAATCCATGACAAAGATAAAGCAAATACAAAATTGGTTTTTGAGCAGTCTTGTTTTGCCATACTTTTTGTTGGTTCTGGGGTTTTTGCTGGTGTTCAATTTAAGTACTTTTTTTTTTATTATTATTCCTTAGGAGTTCAGTCCTCTAGCAATTGCTCTGTGATGCCGCTTTGGGTCTCATATCCAGGTCATCACTTACAATTGCTGAACTAATATTTGTGGCCCATTCAAAATGCTCCAGTCCAGCTCTTTGCCTCATCTGTGTCTTTTTCTTAGCTTGATCATCTTTTTCCGTTGTTCTGCCCTTGAGGTGCTTCCCTTCAAGCAGGAATATGGAGTAAAATCTTTCCTCTTCCAATCACTGGGGTGTTGTTTTTTATTTCTTATCCCCTCAGTGCTTACCCAGGCATTTATTATTTATTTAGCACCCCTTGACCTCATCCCTGAGACTCTGTGATTCCACCTTGATTACTTCTTCCTTTCTCTTTTGGCCACCTTCGTTTTTTTCGCAGTTTTTTTCTTGAACAGCCCATTTGTTTCCTTGACACTAACAATTACTGACAGCCTGGTATCCTGTCTCCAACAGTGGCAAATAGCAGATGCTTAGAGAATAATGTAAAAAGCAGGGTGAGAATATAATAATCCTAATATATCCTGGCAGCAGTGATCAACGTCACATCTGCCTGACTATTGTGACTGTGTTTAAGCACGGCCCAGTGGGGGCTATGCCTAACACCATGTGGGTGGGGGAGGATAATTTTACAAGATGGCAAATTTTCTCGTGTAACTGCCTCTTTCCAAAAGGGCTGGCCTTTCCTTGTGCCACTGCTTTGCTTAGCTTAGCACAAACAGCCCCATATTTGTTTCTGAGCCAGTCCTGAGGTTTATTCTCAGGACTCCTTGTACCTGATTGAATAGGAGCTTGTGTTGTCTCCCTTTGGGCTCCTTGAGGTGGTTGCAGTGTGGAGAGAGGAAGGCAGAAGTCCTCCTGTTTGGTTATGAGCCCTTAGATGATTGTGCTTCTTGACAGATTCCTCTGGTGTTCAAGCTCTGACTAGTTGCCATACAATCTGATAAGTATGATGCTGAAAATCTGTGAAAATCAGGGCCCCATAGGTGAGGGAGAGACCCAAAGAAGTAGGAGGTCTGTGGGGGCTTTTCTCTCTGCATCTTCATGGTTGCTTTGGGCTTCATTCTTTCTTTATGGATTATTTTTCTCCAGTATTCCTTCAAATCTGAAACAAGGTGTGAGAGCAGGCAGAAAAATGTATTTCTATTTTTTAAATCCCAGGTTTTAAGTCACATTTAAAAATACTTCTGTTAATATGTAGAATATACTATCCAGGTCACTGAGCAGCTGAATAAGATGAGTGATGTGGCAGGTGTTAGACTTTTAGCTCCTTCAGCTGGAGCTTCCTCTGCTACCATCACTGCTCCAGTATCCATCACAAGAGTTTGATTTATCCTCACCTGATGGTCAGCCTGACTGGCAGAATTATTTTCAGAGCTGTATTTTCTTCACATGATTTATTTTCTTCTGTGGTTATTACTTTGCTATCCATAATTTTTTTTGAGGAGTCCTTGGAAATTCTCTAGGATTACATATAAAGGGCCAATGGGAAGACAGCACCATTTTGTTGATGTGACTGGTCCTCAGCAACCAGCTCTTTGCTGTTTGACCTCACCAATGAGGATAAGGTCCTTCTGTTCACAGAGGTGAGTCTGTAAATCCCTACAGCTCCAACTGCTCCAGTGCATGCCATGTAGTTGTTGAATGAGACTGGGCATGATTCTTCCTGTCCATTTTTCCCCCTTTCCTTCCAGAAGCAGAGGAGTGCCCGTGGTGAGCTGTGCCAAGTGATGCCTGCAGTGGCTGTAGAGGATGTTCAGAACAGGGTGAGGCACACAGTGTGCCTTTCCCAGATGGAGGGTTCCAACTTTGTGCAAAGTTGTGTGTGCCAGAGCCCGGGAGTGCGCACTTATGCAAATTATCTTGTTAGAAATTCAGGGCAGAAAGGCACATAGCTCCTCTGCTGCCACAGGGAACTGTATCTAGAGACTCAGGGTGGAAATATGCCTCCTGATACCTGTTTTAGTTCTGTATAAATCATCTGTAAGTATAGCTCACTCTATTCATTTAGCTGGTGACAGTGTTATTTAGGGGTGATACGAAGCAGTCACAAAGTAATAAGGACTGCCTGAGAAGAAAACATGTACTGAAGCTCTTAGGTGTAATGCTAATTTAAATAAAACATGGGCTCTATTGGGGCTGAAGAATATTCCTCCTAGAAATCTTAATAATATTTAAGCCATGGATGCTTAAAAGTTGGTTTTCTTCAAAATGAAAATGCCATGATTATTTAAGAAAGGCTCCTTTTTTAAGTTGAGTTGATTCATTCTGTTTTTAAAAGAATGTTTTATTGGTGTCTTAGCAGTAGGGAAACCTGTGCTCATCTAATGTATGCAAATGCAGCCCAGCAGCATATAGCCCTAACCACGATGGAAAGCACAGAGAGGGACTGCTCATCATGCTGCCAAGTCAGACAAGGCTGATGAGCAAGGGCATGTTAAGCAGGTATTACTTTAATGTTTGTTGGTGCACAGAAAAAGAATGTGCCCCTTTGTAAAAGCTGAACAAAAAGAAATGCTGCAAAAAGTAATGTCAAAATTTTTCATTAAGCCAAGTTATAAATATGCTAAAGGTAATAGCCATTCTACCAGGGAGATGTTTATTGCCTCCACTCTTTATTTCTTGGAAAGTTTTTCACTGTTTGGACATTATGCTGTAAAATCCTTTGCTGAAGTGATAACCTTGTGCTACTTGCAAACAGAATTTGGTTAAATTGGATTTTTTGCTGCTATCTCACAGTGCAGATGCTTTCTAGTTCTGGCGTAAAAATTAGAACAAACAAGTCTTACTATCTTTGAGCACTCATTTATAAATATTAAAAGATAGGTGTGCATTTTTTAATGTTAGGTGACTGGAATTTGGGTTGGAGCACAGTTCTGAAAAGAGGTTGTTATGCTGGCTGTTGAGGAGCACACCTGGTGCAGGAAGCTCCCTGTGCAGCAGTGGTGAGAGCCGCAGTTTGTGCCCCGGGTGGGGGGAAATGGCCACAGTCCCAGGCAAGGGGCTGGGAACCATCACTGAAGCCTTCATCTGACAAAAGACACGAGGTGTCTGGTGCAGGCTGGGGGTTGGCCAGGCACCCTGAGGCTCTGCAGGAGCTGGTGAACAGCAGCAAGACCCCAGACTCAACGTCACCTTGGAATGGGTGCACAGACTGTGAGGGCATAAAAGCCCAGGGATTCCTTTGTTGGGGTCCCTCCCTGGAGGCACCAGCTCCAGCTGTTATGATGTCCTGCCCCAGGATTAGATGATTTAAAAGAACCAGGTGCCTGGGACTCTGTTATGGGACACCTGGGGTCAAGGCCAGTGAGGGAAACCTGTCCATGTGAGTGTAGGATGTGCAGGTGGACAATCAGGGACCCGGTGGGTCACTGGAGCTGCCACTGCCAAGGGGCTTTGGTCCCAGCAGTGACAGTCTGGGATGGTGTGGGTGTGACCCCAGGAGGGGCATCTGAATGGTCAGATGGGCCCTGACTCCATCAGGCCATGGGAATGGTTGATGAAGTCCTCTCCTCAGCCTGAGGAGCAGTATTTTTTTTTCAAAGTGAGATGAAATTCTTTAGTCTGTGGTGAGCCCTGAAAGTAATAGATACTATTAACAGGAGATTTAGACACTGTCCCTGCCTGCTGCTGGCTGCAGCTTTTATGATAGTTCTCTTTTTATTTCTCCCATTTGTGTTGTATGGTTTGTGTTGCTTTAGTCTGTCAAAGTAGGCTGGAGAAACTTGGACTGCCAACTAATTTTCTGGAGTTGCAATGGATGAGGTATGGCTTTCTCCTGGCTCTTTCATCTGTGGAAGGGCAAATACTATGTCTGCTTGCTGCACTTCAGTGAGATCTCCTGTGGGCTGGGAAACAGAAGGTGTGAATCCTGTGTTAATGACGCTGATTTGGGAGAAGAGATACCCAGGAGGGCACATTGTCTCCCTCCTGCTGTCGCAGTAAGCACCGTGTGTTTACAGGGGTCTCTTCTGTTGTGGTTTGGGCTGCCTGGGCTCATGTGGCTCCTTTTCTATCTGTCCTCACAGCTTAGAAAACATGGTTTTAAAGGACACCGGTTTTTTAAAATGTTTATCTTAGTAGGAGAAGATGACTTAGTGATTGTTTTCTTGCCAATGTAAACTCTTCAGTACATGCATATGATCACAGAACCACAGAATCCTTTAGGTTAGGAAAGACCTCAAAGATCATCAAGTCCAATCTTTGACCACCTTATCAACTAGACCATGTAACTGAGTGCCAAGTCCAGTCATTTCTTGAACACCTTCAGGGATGGTGACTCCACCACCTCCCTGGGCAGCCCCTTCCAACAACCCCTTCCAAGGAGAAATTCTTCCTGATGTCCAACTGGAACCTCCCCTGACTCAGCTTGAGGCCATTTCCTCTTGTCCTGTTGCTGGTTGCCTGGAAGAAGAGGCCGACCCTCACCAGGCTGCAACTTTCAGGGAGTGATAGAGAGTGAAAAGGTCACCCTGAGTCTCCTTTTGTCCAGGCCCACTCTCCCTCCCCCACCTCCCTCAGCTGCTTCCCATCAGACTTGTGCTCCAAACCCTTCTCCAGCCCCATTCCCTTCTCTGGGCTCCAGCCCCTCAATGTCTTTCTTGTTGTGAATGGCCCAGAACTGCACACAGGATTTGAGGATTGGCCTCACCAGTGCCCAGTCAGGGGGTCAGTCACTGTCCTGGTCCTGCTGGTCACACCATGGCTGGGACAGGCCAGGTGCCATTGACCTCTTGCCCACCTGAGCACACCTGGCTCATGTTCAGCTGCTGTTGACCAGCACCCCCAGGGCCTTTCCCACTGGACACTTTCCAGCCCCTCTGCCCCAGCTGGAGCTGCAGGGGGTTGTTGTGACCCAGGGGCAGGACTCAGCTCTTGGCCTGGTTGACCCTCACACAACTGGCCTGAGCCCATGGACCCAGCCTGTCCAGATCCCTCTGCAGAGCCTTCCTGCTGTCCAGCAGACCAACACCCCACCTAAACTGGTGTCATCTGCACACTGACTGAGGGTGCCCTCCATCCCTTTGATCAGATCAGTGAAGTTGGCCCCAGTGCTGAGCCCTGGTGAACCCCCGCCAGTGACACTGCCAGCTGAATGACGGCCTGGGTGCAGCAGGGTGAGAGGCAATTTAGCTCTTGTCCCAGGCAATGAAAAGGTGCCTGGGCACAGATAAGCAGGCTGAGGTGATTCTTATTTTTTTACAAGTGGAATCATACATTTTGGATTTATTTTCTAACCAGGTATTTTTAAACCTAACCAAACTTAAGGGTGTTGTTTCTACAGTGGACTACTTTACATTGCCACTCTTCCTGAGGGTACAAAGACTTTAACTGCAGGGGTTTTATTAAATTTCGAAATAGAAATCTCTATAGGTATTTTCACTTCTTTAAAAATATCACTATTTTTACAAACTATTAGGAAAGTTCATACTTCACTGATGAATGCAAAGTTCAGCATTGACATCCAGCTTGTGTAGTAACTTGCTGAGCAGTATAAAATGACTGCATTAATCTCACAGGGTGTTTATTGTTTCCACGGTACTGACATTCTGTAGGGGAAAAGAAAGACCCGTGTTTAGTGTTATTCAGCCATTATTCTGGTGGCAGGTCTTGGGGATTCTCTGTATTTCCTTCAGGTCTGCTGCCTGTTGGAGGGCACATGGGACATGTTTTGCTTAATGAGCTTTCCTGGACCAGTGAGGTCCATCACAGGCGTGCCTTGGCTGCGGCATTGACAGATGTCAAATGGCATGAGGGAAAACAGAGCTGGTATCTCTGCCTGTTTCATGTTTCTGGATTTCACTTTCCTGACCTCCCCCTGACAGGGATGGAGGTAGAAGAAATGATGTCACCTGCCTGTAAGACAAACAAATACTTACATTTTTGTGGAATGCTTTCTGATGGATCTCTTATTGAGACTTTACAAGCTTGGCTAGTCATGCAGTTTTAATGCTCTGTTTGTCATCTGACTATTAGCTGTGGTTGAAGGAAGAACTAACTCCAGACTCTAAATGAAAGACTCTCAGTATATCTGTCATAAACAAGCAAAGAAACAATCCCCAATCTCTTCTTAGTCTCTAAGTAGTTTTGCTCTACAGCTGCATCTATGTTTTCTTCTATATTCTATGTCCTGCGCTATTCCAGAAGATAATTTTGGTCAGGAAATGACTACCAGCCACATCACTGCCCCAAGCGATGATGAATTCACAGCCCTTTATAGAGCTTGCAAGTGAGTTTGCCATGTAGTCTGACTGATGCAGAAGGCTGCATCTCCCAGAGATGAGGAAAAAGCTCACTGGAAACACATTGTGAATAATAATTATAGAGCTATATTCACCTCTGATTTCTTTTCTGAGATTTCTGTGAGAAATGTGGATACTGAGATAGAATTTTCTCTTTTGCTCTGTGTTGCTCAGGGACTTCTTTTTTGCTTCTGGCTGATTGAGGAAAAATGAGAAAATGCTGAAACTGACCACTAGGCTTCCTAATAGTATGAAAAGCATCCACAGGAGCTTGGATGTGTGTCACAATGGCAGTAGTTTCTTTGATGATGGGTAGCTAAGAGGTCAAGCTTGAAAATCTTGATATTATTTTCTAAGATAGTTCAGTTTTGTCACGGTGATGGATTTTTGATTGGAGACGAAATATAAGAAATGAGGGGTTTATTTTGTAAAGATAATAGGAACAGGTAGCTCTTTTTGTGCAATAGACCCTGTTTTCCTTATCTTGTTTTGCACAAATGTGGATGCTGACTCTGGAAAAGAAGAAGATCCAAGGACAAAATATTGCCTGGAGCAGTTGATGCCATCTTTTATAATAGCTGTTGCTGTACTGCTACATAAAAATCCATTGCAATGGCAGTATTTGGGCACATGTAATTCTGGAAATACATTCAGCTTTTAGTGTCTTCTAAAAATTACCTGTTTGTTAACAATTCCTTCACCATCAGAAAAGCTTTTGAGAGTACTCTGTGTTTACAGATTCACTAATCTCTTTTCTGGAGTATGGGGCAGTCACTGCTTGTGGTAGAGTTCTGCATAGGCAAAGGGTTGTCTTTCGGGGTGATATGGTTCATTTCTGTGCAATCTCTGAGGCTTCTTGTAGAATATAACAACTCTGGATTGAACATTTTCTCAAGTTAGTGACTTTTATGTGGATGGTGCTTGCAAGCAAACAGATATTAAAAAGAGAAATTTTATGAGGATGTTGCCAATAAGAGCTACACAATATTTACATAGCAGCTACATCCTGTTAAATGCCTCTGAATATCATGTAACAACATCTCTCCAAATACCGATTACTGTTTCACTGTGCCTGCAGTGGTTGAGGTGGACTCTGAGTCTCAAACTGCTGGAAGGTTCCTTAAATCAAGACACTGGGTCTTTCAGAATAAATCTTTTACTGCTCAGGTTTACACTGAGTAATTATTAACAGCACTGAATAAATGTGTGAAATCCTGGAAGCTGTGTGCAGTATCTTACCCAGAAAGGTCCCTGGTAGCTGTGAAAACTGTGCTGGCAATCTGCAAGGTGTTACATCCTCAGGAGCCACAGTCTCCTACACATTATGTGAAGAGGAGGAAGGAAAGAGAGGTGCTGACCCTCAGTGCAGGAATTTCTCAAGCTTGCAGCTGAATATCTGCCAGAACTGAACGGAGAAAAATCTCTTCTGTCTCAAAGTTACTGAAAATGTCCCTCAAAACAGCTTTAGCCCACACTGCCCTTCATTCAAAATAAAGATGATAACTTTGTTTTCTGTCTTCTCACTGCACTCAGTGAAACACACAAATGCTGCCAGAATGCAAGTGGGTATCTTGTTCTGAATGTGCAGTAGTGTTGTTTTTTTTTTTTTCTGAGAGGTTTTATAACTATTGCATGACAAGGGTTTGTTTGAAAAATAAGAAGGCAATTTAACTGGATTTTTTATTTTACAGGCAGAATCTAAAGAATTACTAGAAGGCGTTTCTCATAACGTTTACAGCTCTCCTTTTGTAACCCATATTAACATGCATTTCATGGCTGACACAGGTGTACATAGAGAAATAGTACACATTTATAGACTAAGCCTGTAGTTTAAGGCAAATAAGCAGGCCTTGCCTTTAGTTGAATATTTTCCTGCATGAGGCCTCTGATTTTAAACAGTGTGGATAATGGTGTCTTTGCTGTCCAAGGAGTGCATGGTTATGACTCATGGTGTCATAAATACTATGGCTATTACAGTGAGCATCCAAGTGAAATTACACAAAATTATATATTTGCCAGGGTTCTTTTCTCTAATGGCCAAACTTCAAAATAGAAAGCTTTATTATTCATTTTGATGCATCTGAACTACTGAATGTTCTTGCTGGCCCACTAGACAGTTTAATAGGGCTCCTGAACATCATCAATAATTCATGCGTCTCTTAAACAGGGATGTGGTACTTGTTGTTCAACTATAATCCAAGTGTATTAAATTGTGAGCTGCTGTGGGATGGTCAGGGATATGCTCAGTGCTGGGCCTAGACCTTACAGATGTGTGAGGTTCTTGGATTTGAACAGCCTGGGTGTGGTGCTCCCAAACAGGGAGCCAAGGATGTAGGGAACGGCCTTCAGTGTGGTTTGGGTGATGTAAATAGTGTAAACCATCCCCAGCACGTGACTCTCAGTGCTGGCTGGCCCAAAGATGGGGAAACTGGTGGTCCAGGTGGAAGGGTGTGGAGGAAGCCTAGGCTGGGGTGCATGAGGGTTCAGGTAGCATCAGCAAAATTGAAAGTTAAACTGGAATGGACTGTTCCAGTTCAAGACAGAACTGAAAATCCAGTGATTATTGTAGGATGTCTTAACTGATATTTATGAAGAAACCTAATGGGATATGACTTTTTTTTTTGAAGTATGTCTTTGACTTGGTTGTTTTTTTTTCTTATTTTATATGTCACACACACTGTGACATCCATTGTTGTGTTAAATACCATAGCCAGACAGAAGGTTTTACAATCAAAGACAATGAGAAAGGCCAAGGGTGTAGGCAAGGCTGTACCCAGGGGTCTGTCATCTTGACATGCCTCAGGGAGGTCTGCTGCTAACACTGCCTGTCTTTGATCTCCTTTTGCCACTGAAGAGCCAAGGCATGCACAGCACTGAGGCATGACATGTCTAGGATAAGCACCTCGGCAGAGCTGAGAAATCACTGAGTTCCCTGCATGGCAATCCAGGCTTTTTCTGCAACAACCTTCCTTCTTTAGACTTGTCACACTTGAGCCATGCTCATGTCTCAACAGGAGTTGAGAAAGAAGTTACAAAGAGCTCAGAAATTAAGGGTGCATTGTCTTGCACAGGTATTTCTGAGAAATAGTTGGCAGTGTTATTTTTGAATAAGAATTTGTTGCACAAAGAGCAGTAACTTGTCAGACAGGTGCAAGAAAACAGTACATACAACAATTCAACTGAGAGTTTTACTGTAGGTGGAATGAGTCTAAAGTTGAGCCCTTCTTCTTCTTCCCTATTTTAACCTTTTGTCCTTTGTCAGGCTTCTAAGAAAAATCTCACGCTGACTTGTTCTGTGTTGCTGTCTGGATAAGGGTCAAATTGTGCCCCATCTTTGTTCAGGACACAGAAGATGGGTTGTTGGTACAGAAGGCAGAAGACTGTGGAGAACTCAACGGCCATGCAGCTTTCAGGAGTGAAGCTACAAACCCCAGGCAAACATGAGCTTTGCTGGTTTGAAAACAGCCTCTACAGGGGCTGGTAATGCAGCACAGGGTTGTACTCTGCCAGTGTGATGTCTGTGTGAGTTGGGGAGCAGAAGGAGGCTGTTCAGCTCTGTCCCAGCCTGACATTGCTTAAGGCTGGGGAAGATGCAATTTCACTGTATGCTGGCTCAGTGTTCCTGATGCCTTATGCATAGGATTTCTAGCAAAAATGGGCTGAGAGCGCCCATTTTTCTATCCAGACTGCAATGAGGTTAATCCTAACAACATGCAGCTCCTTCTGGAAATAGTCTTTAGGTGGTGGGTGTGTTTGAAAAGAAAGATGATGGTTCTTCACTTGCTTTTGGCTGTAATGGAGGCATTTAGATTGAAACATTTCTCTCTTAACTGCTGCCTTTCAGCGAACCTTTTGCTCTGTCTGGGTGAAGTGTTTGGGTCAAATGAAAATTCTGTGGTTAAAGAGCAGATGATGGCAGTGGTGACAGTGATTATCAGTCATCTTGCACTTACAAAGGTGGGAGGGATAGCTGGTGGGAAAAGGCTGGTTGCTCCACACCAAGGGTTACTGTGCTTGCTCACCTGGGACATGCAGCCTGAGCAAACCCAGCTTCTCATGAGGCTGTTGGCAGGGCATCTGAGATCTTAGCTCCTGTTCCACGTTGGATAGGGGAAGTTGGACCTACCAGCATCTGAACCTGCTTCCAAGGCATTTGGTTCTGACCTAGGAGGGCTGTGAGTGCCCGCTGATTGTGACTGAGCTTTGGGCATTGCTGCCTCCTTGGCCTGTTGCATGCCTGGAGCTGCTGCTTATGCAGTGGTACAGGTCGTGCTGCTTCTGCCCAAACTGCTCATCAACCAATGAAATGGCTCTGAAATGTGACAGGATGGAACCATTTCATAAGGAATTATTTTATTCCTATTTTCCCTTCTCATTGCTGTGACAATCGCTGGAGTTCCTCCAGGCTGTCAGTGGGCTACAGCCTGGGACCCTCTTTCAAAATCTGTTTTCTGCTTTATTTCTTAGTGTCATGTTTTGTTTCCATGGAAACTCCCCAGCCTAACTCAAGTTGTAATACTGTCAGGTGCATGAACAATGCTGTCATTAAAGGGCATCCTCAGCTCTGGATGTTTGCTCATCGTGTGTCCGACTAGACAGGCAATACGGTGTCAGGAGAGGCTACACGGTCACCAAAACTTGACGGGAGCCTGAAGGCTTTGGAAGAGCTGGGGAAGCCAGCTGTTCCAGCCCTGGAGAGGACTGGCTGGTGTTCCTTAAAGCTGTTGTGCCAACAGCAATTCTGTTGACAGGAAAGGGTGAATATTTTGCCATTTTACGAAAAAATGAGCTTGGGCTATGTGTAAAAGCCTGTCTGCAAATCTCATATTGAAAAGAACAGATTTACAATGGTGGGAAAAGAAGTTAAACAGAAAATATGTTGTTTCCAGGAAAATCGGATTAACTACAAACTGTACCTTGGAGTGAAGGACTGACTTCTATCACTGAGCTTGGAAGTATGTGAGGCAATTTTTGTGTGCTGTAGTGCATAAGAGTGCCTGATTAGCATCAATATTTCTCACTCTGCACCCTGGAATCTGCTTATGGCAATATCTTCAGCCTTTGAGCCCCATCCCTACTGCTGTCATTGAAGAACATCAGTAAGAGAAAAAACCTTACTTTAGTGAAGAGGAGGTAAAAGTTCTCTACCTGAAAGAATAGTTTCCCCTCTGCCGTGTGAAATTTTGCAGATGCTGTTATTTTGGTAACCACATTTCCTAAGTGCCACATTAGCGGGACAAGAACATAGTGCACAAGAAAATTTGCAACCCTTTAAGGAAGATCCATTAGACTGTGAGATAAAATGTGGCTCTGCATCTCTAAAAATAATATATTTGCATCTCTATAAGAACTTCAATTTTGGTAGCCAGGAATAGTCTAGGCATCTTCATTGTAATTATTAAGAATTACTAGCTTACACAATTACTGCTTTGAGAGAGATGTGAATGTACATGGTATTTTAGAGGACAGGGAGAAGTGAAGAATTTATTGCTATTTAAAAAGCTGAAGTTTACTTGTTTGCTGGCAAACAGTATAGGAATTCAAAAACTGTAAAGGTGGAGAAGGTTGCGAGTTCATCTTTGGTGTCTCTGATGGATGCTAAGACATTCAGAGGAAGGGTGAAACCTTAGCAGTGGTGAGAGAATTTCTCCATCCAGTGAAAACCAGGAGTGGGAAGAGGGAAGAAAGCAGAGATGCAGGGTGGTTTGTTTTTTTTTTTTTTAAATGGCTCTTACTTTACATTTGAAAAACCCTAAAGGAAAATCATCAGTTTGGAAAGTGGTCAGTGTCAGGAAGTCCTTCCACATATATCTGCAGCCACCCTTGTTTAGGAACATGACATTTTGGTGCTCAGAAACTCCTTTCTACATTGTCAATCACACAGCCACAACCTCAGGACTGCCACAGAGCCCCCTGAACTCAAGGACAGGGACTCATTATTCACTGGATCTTGGATCATGTTCAAATAGCAGAATGGGGCCTCCAAGGCCTGCAGCCTGGAAGGTGGGAACAGCTCCTGCTGCGTGGAGTGGGGTGATCAGGCCATGGATTTGCTGATGCTCTGCTTATATGATGCAAGAATAGTAATATTTTCTGAAACTATTGCAAAATGCCCACAACTCTGCATCTTAGAATGGGTTTCACATACCAGGTGAAGCTCTTTTCCATTTTCTATTCTGTAAAATCTGTGCACCATTGTTCCATCACGGGATGGAACCTTTCCATTCAGCAGTGTAGATCAGCTCTGCTGGCTCTTTGTTTCTCGTTAGCTTATTGCATTGATTAAAATAGATGAGATAGGATGTACTTCTTGCATGAGCACTGCCAGGTCTGGCAGCCCTCCACAGGGCTGCACTAACAGGTGCAGATACTCCTTGTCAACACAAAGGTGTCAGCTCACCATTCCTGACTCCTTCTCCCAGGGGTTGGGGTGTGAATGCTCCTACTGGCTTCTGGTGCAGACCAGCATTTGAATATCATTTTGACCTCCATAAGTATCTCCTGCTGCAGAATGCTGCTGGAACAAGCTCTTAACATGCCTGTCTTCTGGTCCCTGAAAAGCCCCATTTTTTTTCAGTACATTTTCTTTTGAAGCCTGATTCAAAGCCCATTGTAATTGGTGTGGTCTCCTATGCATTCTAATGCAGCCAAATCAATGGTCATGCATTTAGGAGCGAAGAAAATTGCCTGCATCTGCAGGGTGGGAGGATTCAATCTTGGACTGCCATGATGTTTGAAACGGTCTTGGATGTCAGGCTGAAAGCCAGCCACATGTGAGCTCCAGCTTTGTGTGGCTGAACGTGGCCCCTGGCTGTACCTGTGGGGGACAGATTGTTGCTCCCATACACCCTGCTGGTGACATGACTGCTTAGACATTCAGCCCCTCTCTGATGTCGACACATTTTATAAAAGGATTATAGAAACTCGTAAAGGGCTCAGGAAAGTTCTGCAGAAACGACTGGGTGTCTGTAAAACATTCATTTTTTAATGAGAGGCTCAGTCTAGTTAAAATAAGGTTAAGAGGATACTTATTGGAACTGTATAAACACTGCAGCAGGAGATTTATGGTTGCAGGAGGCTTTTTAAACTAATAGGCAAAAGTGGAACTGTATAAATCAGTGGATGGGAACTAAAATTAAGCTGGTACATATTGGAAGAAATGTAACCCAAAAAAAGTCTTGCCTAAGAACAGAGTGGGTCTTTATTACTAGAAGACCTTAGGAATAGATCCATTTGAAGGTCAGCAAACTACTGACTTCCAGGGTAGCTGCAGGAGACTCTCATTAAAAATTTCTGGGTTATACTATGTGTAAGACCACATTAAATATTTAGCTTCCCTACTCTTGGCCTTAAAACCTGAGCACTTGGCAGTCACTGATGTGAGGGAGCTTCGGAGAAAATCCTTCCAGAGTTTCAGGTTGAATATTAGGAAAAAATCTCTTCACAGTAGGGTTGTCAAGCACTCAGAAAGGCTGTTCTGGGAAGTGGTAGCGTCACCCTCCCTGGAAGTACTTTGACATAGCACCTGGAGGTGTGGATCAGTGGTGGGCTTGGCAATGCTGGATTTATGATTGGACTCGATGATTGCATCACACTGTTAGGTGATAATTTCCATAAGGGTCCAGACTCCACTAGCCAGGATTGCTCCAGGATCCAATGATTGAAAAAAAAATTATTTTTCTTTGCTGGTCTGATTTATTGCTTTTGTTAATGACTTTACGCTGATATTTCTTAGCATATATTTTTGCTGGAGAAGCTTAGATGAAATGTTTTTATTAGATATAAAATTATCTCACTGATGCTTATGAATTTTTATCCCAAGAGCAAAATCTGTAGCTAAATATTCTGGGCAAGTAATGAAACTGTCTTTAAAGAAACCCTTTGAAATGTACATATTAAGTAAGTGAAGAAAGGAAGAATCGATGAATTTTTTGGTTTTTTTTTTTCATTTGCAACTTTCAGCTGTAGGAATCTTAGATGTTGCTCACAGATTTAATAGCTATAAAATAACAAGGAGGGTTTCTTTTCTCTGGATCTTATTTTCCTTTAAACAACTGTCACCAGATTTACAGTTCACTGTGTCTGTTGCAAATAGGATTTTATACTAAGATCACATTTTATACAAAGATTACAGCTACTTTGTTTTTTTTTTTTAATACAGCATTTATTAAGGTAAAACTGAATAAATGTCCAGTGCATTAATGCCCTTTGAGAAGCACTCTCCATTTATGACTTATGTCAATACCATGCTCAGCTGAAAGCACCACCCATGGAAGGGTCTCATCCAGCTCCTCACAGGCAGGTTGCCACCCTTGACCATGTGGCATCAGCTAATGTCCTGCATCTTCCTTAATTGCTTGTAAATGATATGCTTTGGAAAGCAGAAAGTGATTTTGATTTTTGAAATACAATACTCACGAGGCAGACTTGCCTTGGGAAGGGGTAGGCTGGATTCTTGCCTTGGAGATTTTTAAATTCACTAAAAAAACTTACGCTTCAGCAGAAGCAAAGGATGTGGGTCAGTTCGGCAGCATCACGAAATCCAAACGGATGACATTTAATTCAAACAGAATTGTACTTCTGGAAAATAATAATAACAGTATTCTACCCTGCTTGATCTGCTTTATAGAGTTTCATTTGCCTTAATAAAGCCTTGGGATGCCTTTGTGTGGCTGATGCTATTAATATTGAAGACCAGTGCTTTTTACAATAGTAATGTCTCTTGAAGTGCAGCTTATGGGTATTAGAGGAGTAAGAATAATATAAATTTAACTGAACTGGCTTAATGTGACCCCTCCTGCTGGGGCAAAAAAAAAACCCCAACAAGCCCAAAATGAGAAGGAATGAAGAATCAAAGCAGCTCATCAGATAACAGAAACACAACGTGCAATCCGCTACACTGGTCCTTGCAGAGAAACTGCCCCAGAGGTGCTTCCAGAGAATGAAGCAGATGCAAGAAATAAAGGTAAGTGGGAATAAAGGAGTCTGTGCTGGCAGGTGATGGCACTGATGAAGCTGCACACCATACAACATAAATCTGAAATAGAGCCACGGGTTATCTGTGGTGTCCCTGCAGCCTGAGCAGCAGAGTGGTCCCTGAGAGCACCCAGTGAGTGAACCAGTGAGCAGAACTTACTGCACTTCTGTTAAGGATGTTTGGCTATCTCCCTTCCATTTTCCATCCCTGAACTTTTCGCTGTGTTTGGACAAAACCTGCTCTTCCCTTGACCTATGTTTGTTCCTCATCTTTGCCTGGACTTGTTTCACAGTGGTTATCACTGATGCTGTTCTTTCCCAAGTATTTGTTGCAGGTGCACTTCAGGGGTTGTGTTGTTTGGGAATTCTTTTGGTGCTGAAGAGCTCTTTCTAATGGTTTCCTGCACTTAATGTGCTAAAATCTTGGAAGCTGCTTTTTTTCCTGAGATTTTGGGAGGTAATGGTAGCTTCTGCAAATATCAACTTCCATTTATCAGGTTGTGTTTAAAATCTGACTTTTTCAAGTTTTTTATAACTTAACATTTGAAACATCTGAAAGACAGGATTTTGGAAGCTTCTTCCCTTCACAAAATTCTACCTTTTTCTACTTTGCAAAGCTGGCATAGCCTTCTGGGAATGTAATGTCCGTGTGCCTGGAATTGATAATATGTGATTCCGGGCAAATTTCAGCTCCACTTCAAGCAGGAATCCCTTTGATTTGGTGTGCCTCTGTAGGGCTGTATGGTGCTTAATCTCCAGGGTTATCTGTTTTTGCAGATACTAGGCAAACATTTATTTAGTTTAGTGCTAATGTGCATATTGTTCTTTTGCTGAAAATTTTTTGCATGTCTTGAAACCAAAGCATCTGTGTGACGTCTTTGCTGCAGGAGAGAGCAGCGTGGCAGTTTGCGCAACATCTTTCCATTGTGTGCTCTATTCTTACTGAGTCCACAGCTTTTATTTGTCCTTCATTGCTCTGTTTTTACCAAAGTCTGGGGCACTTCTTCGCCTGCAGACTTTGTGCAGCTGCGTTTCTCTGCTTGCTGTTTTGTCCAAGGGACTGTAACACAAAGTGTATTTCTACTGGTAAAAAATGAGAACATCTTGCTACCCTCAGTCACTGATGCAGTTTGTCTTGTTCCTGGAAGTAAAGAATACAGCAACTGGAGTTGTCACTTTGGGGTGAAATCTGCTGTGCTGAGTGTACTTTGGCTTCAGGCAGTGTACTTTGCAATTGAGGAAGGAAAAGCTTCTTGATTATGAATGTTAATAATTAAAGATAGGGGACACCACTATTTTGAAAGCCTTTTCCTTGGAAAGAAAAGGTTTTCAGGTGACAAATCTGCTGTGTGTGGCATTATTATCATCATACTGGGTGCGACACTGTTGACTTGTGGGTTTCTGATTTTTTGGAAGAGTATGAGAGTCAATGTCCAAACGGCCATTTCCCATAAATACAAATAAAATACATCTGAGGAGGGCTGACCTAGGCAGTACAGTCTGGACCTTAATCTGAAGTCTTTGCAAAGTGAAGAAAAATGTGGTTTCCCAAACTATTACTGTCTTGCTGGCACTCTGCTTTATTCTTATTGAGATGTTCTTTGACTGATAATCTCTCAAATGATTCATTATATTGATTTGAGCAAATCACCTGCTGTTGTGGGACTTAATTGCTGGATAATCAATGTGTAATGGTGCTACTTGTTTTTTGTTTTGGCTTTCAACAACCTAAACCCCACCTCCTTGTGAACAGCTGAATTTCTGGCTGTCCCCTGCCAGCCTAGCTGGGGGCACAGGGGGTGTGGTGGCCACCCTGGGAGCTGGGCAGTGCCTCCCTGGTGCTGCTGCACTCACTGGGACCAAGGTTCTGGCAACAACTTGCCAAGGACGCAGAACAACGGAAATGATTCCCGAGGTTTTGAGTCTATTTATAACTGGGGAAAAAAATGTGCTTTTTAAAGGCAAAAATTGCATGAAATGTCTCCTGTCAAAATCTCACTCATCAATGTCAAATTCTCATGACTTTGACAAAATAGCTATTTCTTCATGGAAAGTGTGACAAAACTGAGTTTTGATTTCATTGCTGACTTTCGTGTTTGTTGCTTTCCTTGGAATTAGCTGGTTTCTTTGGGAAGGTATTAAGTTAGCAGCTCTAAAAATGGGTGAATTTTCTGCTCAAAGTAGTCTTGATGTTGAGTTTTTATTAAAACTGTAGTTTACTCTTTATGAAATACGTGTCTTGGGAGCTGGGGGAATTGTGCATAGCAAATTGTGCAGACAGATCTCAAAGCACTGCATTTATGGCCCAGTCTGTGACTCTGAGCTGGAGCCCCTAAAGATGTTCTCACCCCACAATGCAGCAGAAGGGCAAAGCTGTAGCCAAATGCTCTTCTGAGGGATGAAGCTGCCAGTTTGTCGTGATAATGTTGCCAAACATATGACATATTTGCACTTAATAGACTTATTACTTATTAGACTTAATGGATTTATTACATACTTAAAAGTCTTATGAAAACTTTCCTTTGTCTCATTCAGTGGCAGGTGAGAGTAAGTGTGAAGGACAGTGGAAACCAAGTGCGGGTGAATGTTCTATGGATGTGGCCTCACTCTCTGAGTTTATATTGACAAAAGAATAAAAAAGGTAGCTGATAATCCTGACAGACAGTAAATTACAGGCAGGCTGTAATTGTTTCTGAGCCAAATCGCTTTTGCATTTCTTTTCCTATCCTGAGGGAACATCTCTACAGCAGATAAAAAACATTTAGGAGTTAATGATCCCTCATCTGTAAGATCATTTCCCTTTTAGCCACACACCAAAAGCTGCCCCTTTAGGATGTGACTTCCTCAGCTTCTGTTTCAGAAGTCACTAGGTTGAGGGATCCGGCTCCAGTTTCTTGGAAAAAAAGAAATATCTCACGACCCACACAATTTTCTCCTCTGCTTCTCTCCCAGGTTTGCTGGAATCAGCTGCTCCTGGCTAGTGTTCCTCCCAGGAGAGGCAGGACCTGCCAGGAAGTTGTTTGGAGGCTTTCTCATGCTCTCCCTGAGGCTGACTTTTATCCTTCCTTTGCAGATGCCTGTTCTGCTTGATTGTCTCTCAGGTCTTATTCAGAAGCCTGATTTATTTGCATTTATGTTTGGTTTTTCTTCAGTGCAGTCACTGCGACCTGTGTTAGTGGTATTCTGGGTTTCTGTTTTATGTTCTCCATCACTTGGCAGCAAACCCCTCCTTTTGGTGAAAGGAGTGCTTTGTTAATATTTGTCATGCAGATTGAGCAGGCTGGGAGGTGACAAAGGTGGCTAAACATACCTTCTTCCCCCCAGGAATTGTGCTGCTGTAGGCTTTGCAGACTCAGTGCTGTGGGCTGAGCTACGGCTCCAGCTGGGGCTGCAGATATGGCCCCGGACCACCAAACCCCACCAAGGATCACACTTTGAGTATAGGCATCATAATTTTAAAATCTGGGACCCTGAACATATTGTCAGGGTGTGGTGAAAGCCAAGGGAAGTGAAGTTTTGGTGCCAGTGTTGCTAAGGTGGCTTGTCTTGTCCTCCAGTCTGTGAGCAGAGTAGGATGGAGTGGGAAGGTGGTGGAGGATCATTGAAAAGGCTGCTGCTAGCACAGCATTAGCTGCTTCCAGAAGGAGATACATGGAAATGAATTCCTGGAGAGTAGGTTTGATGAGCATCTTGAATTCTCCTGGGCTTGACTGGGAGCAGGTGGCATTTAAGTATACAACTGAGAGGTTCAAATAAAGGTTTGTCCCTTACACAGCCTTGCTGTTACTCAGATATCTGTGGTGTTTGGCTGTCAGTGGGAAGAAGCAAAAGCAAGGAGTTGATGCTGAATTATACAGACAGTAATGCATTATCATATTTTTCATTCATGGTGGAGGTGGATGAAATGTCTGTAGAGATACTGAAGTCCTTCTTAAATATTTTTAATAAAATCATGACTTGCTGGTATCAAAGCTATTGGTTCCTCAAACTGTTTGGTTACTTGTGGAAACCAGGACATTTTCAACATAAAAGACTGCACACAAGTCTTACATCTCCAAGGTTTGTTGTAAATAGCATAAAAAACCCCAGGCATCTTAGTATGGGAATTAAGATGCAATCCTTCTTTCTGCGTATTATCCATTGCTTTTTAATTCCTGAACAGGAAATCCAATCTGCTGCAGAACACTGAATCCCAGTGGTAATAAGTCTGGTACACATCTGTACATCCAGCATGAGCTGCAGAGCAACCTATAGATTTTTTTGTTCTGTAATAAAAGCAACTTGGGAAAAAAAAAAAAAAAAGAGGAAACCCCAAATCCTGTAATCCTTTGTTCATCTTGAAGTGAAATTCTTGTGTGCTCTGAGTGTGTGAGAGAAACAGCTGCTCCACAACACACTAAAGCTTCGTGTGTTTCAAAGGAAGAAGCACAGAGTAAATATTTGTAGCTGTCACTGGAGTCCTGTTGTTTGTGTGCAAACTTTTGATCCCAGGCGTTCCCCGCTCGTTTGGAAGCTTTTGGGCTGTGTGGATCCCATGTGCCTGGCCTAAATATTCCCTGAGAACAATATAAGCTAACCTGTCATTTTTGAGATCCGCGCTATTTGTTTTCAATGCAATACGTTGTATATGTAATTATTTAGAATATGTTGTCATCTCCAAGATAACTGCTCTTTTTGTGCTATCACTTTTGATAGATTTGTAATAAAAAGTTGCCCCCTGATTAGGGGTAAATCAGCTGCCAAAAAAAAGTTATACTGATTTTTGAAATATGCTTCACCCCTCAGTCCCCAAACTAATTCGGTGCAACCAGGGCTCCAAAATAACTTCTCTGAATGCTGTGGACTTGAGCCTGTATAAGCTAATCTTTCCTAACTGCTAGAGCAATAAAAAACACAGCTAAAAACCCATAATAGAAGCTATCTTCATGACAGAGTGGTAAAACTTGCTAGAACTGCTCCCAGTGGTGACTATATTTATCTGGTGTGCCATTGCTGGGCACTGAAGTGCTGCCAGGGCTGGGTATGGAGGAGTTGAGCTCTAAAGATGAAGTTTTATCCACTCTGCTGTTTGGCTGCCCATTAAAAATCAGATTGTAATTAATCTGAATTGGAGCTGAATTTTAGTTGGAGTTATGTTTTTAAGGAGGGAAATAATCATATCCAGATATTATCAGTGCTGCTCATCTGTTGCTGTTTCCATTTAAGCCCTAATCTTTTCAGCACAAAAATATTTATATGCTTAAGATTGTGCCCATGCCTCTGGCACCAAAATCCTTTATTTTCCCATGCCCACAGAAGATAAACATTTAGAGATCCTCCTGCAAGATATTTCTGTGTTGCAGAATGCTGTGATAATGTCTGTGAAGATGTGTATTTGGATTCTTTGTGATGACCAGTTTGAAAATGAAATTACACATCTCTTCAGGGAAGAAGCCTTGATAAATTATTTAAGCCTTTTAAAAATTAGTGTGTAATAAGTACTGGCATATTCTTGTAAGAAGTTCATTCTCTTATCTAAGGTTAAACTATAAAAGGATATAAGCCTTGAACCAGAGTAGAACTGATGCATTCATAATATCCACTTTAAATGCTAGCTCAGATTTGTTCCAGCTATTGTGCAAAATCTGCTCATTTCCTGTGAAAGTTGCTCTGAATTGATGGCAGCAGCATCACAAAAGCTTGCAGACCCATAGGATTAATTCTACCAGGGTCAAATGAACATTTAGCAATCAGCCTCTAAGGCTAAGAAGGGTCCACTCTCTCTATTTGTATGGTTTCTTAGAGTATTGGAAGTTACTGTGTTCTGTCTTTGAGGCAGGAATCCTTGTGTATGAAAATGTCAGCATTAAGAGAATTTGGTGCTTCTTTGGGAGTTGGTTTCAATGACTGGTTATCAGATTTATGTGGGAGGACACACAAATCTGATAACCAGTGGGAGGCAACAGGCTGGAGGTGTTTAAATCCATGTACTTGTCAAGGCTTGAGTGCTGAGCCAGGCTCAGACTGCCCAACAGCAATGGAACAAAATGGGTTTGGGCCAAAAAATGGAAATGAGGAAACGAACACAGGCACGTGGAAGAACAGGGTTCTTCCTTCTACAGCACGTGTGGAAAACCAGGTCTGTGTCAAATCTACATTTTCAGTTATGGAGAGCCAAGAAATCTGCATAGCTGCAGGACCAGCTGGGCGTGAGAAAGATGAGCCTGGGAGCACTCAGGAGTCAGGGAATGGAGCACAGCCCTGCCTCAGCCCTGATCCCACGGTGGCTCCAACCAGCAGAGCTCAGACTCCAAACATGGTAAACCCAAGGCTGAGGAGTGAGAGACTGCTGATTCCAGTTCATTTATGTAACTCAAAGGCTTCATTCTCAGCATATCATGTTAAATGTTTTGCCTCCTTGAATGTCTGTGTAGTGACTGACTGCGTGCCATTCTTGTGT
This sequence comes from Rhipidura dahli, assembly GCA_013399225.1. Lineage (NCBI taxonomy): Eukaryota > Metazoa > Chordata > Aves > Passeriformes > Rhipiduridae > Rhipidura > Rhipidura dahli. Next base: position 110,283 of record VXAC01001789.1, read on the forward strand.
GTTCTTCTACCAGGACTTGTTTTGTTCAGATAGTCCTCGAACTTCTGCTCCATAAGTAAAAACTGTGTGTGGAAAATTGAAAGAAATAGATTCCAGTATACAGGAGATGTAAGAGGAAGTATTTGCAGTGGTTATGGGACCTGAATTTTATAGATATCCCCTTTCCATCCCTTCCCTTTTGTTCAGATAGTGTGTAAGTGGCCTGCCAGTCTTTGGGGAATAGTTGTTCCCCATGCACAGTAAAGAGCTGCCAGTGTGGTTTGGAGTATGAGCAGGTAGCTCCAGTTCTCCTGCAGCTGCAGGCAGTGTCCTGCCTTCACCACAGCGGGGATGTGGTTTTGCTTTGGTTTTAGCAGCTGCACTGTGCCACACTGCTGACTCTTTCTCCTTCATGTGGGTGTTCTGACAGCCATGGCTCACCTGTGATTGATCTGACTGGAATAATGAAAATACCTGATAATCTGGGGTTGCAGTGTTTTGAATGGTTTTTGTTCCATGACTGGTGGCACCTCAGCCATCAGAAAGTATGGTACAGAATCTGTATGTATTTTGCTTTATTATTTTTCAGATCATTACCTTCTTATTAAATTCCTAGGTGAGGAATCCCCTCCTTTTGATATTAATATAAATTAACATGTTAATAAAAGAAAAAAACCCCTTCTTGGAATGTCTACCATCTATTCTAAATTGTGTTTTATTCCTCCTTTCTTTCCTGAGGTTCTCCTTCTGTCCTGTCATTGCAATACACTGAAAAATCCAGTAAATATAACAACTGCATCCAGCACTGCACTGAATATGAATGCTATTTTTAGGTGAAAAATAAAACAGTAAGCCACATACTTCTGTGAGGGATTAAATTCTTGAAATGCTTTATCTTTTCTCTGTTTAAAATGTGTCTGTGTTTCTGTGGTATGCTGAGGAATCTCTTCCCATCTCATTCTGCAAAAAGAACTTGGGGAATAAAGTTAACAGTTTATCAAATACTGATTTTTAGTTGCTTATGTCTTTCTAGTCTGCTACAAAAGTGCTTGGCTTTACTTGCAAGAAATCTACATTTTGGGGAAATTCTGTCAAGTTAAAGTGATGCTGAGGTGTATGATGATGCACTGCAAAAAATGTTTGCTGAGGAGTTGATGATATCTTTGAAGTGGTGCACTAACTCTTAAATAACTAAGAAGTTGGAGGGGTTTTTTGATTGCTAATGAGGGATATGTTGACATGACCTGTAACTTATTAGCATTTTGTTTTGTTGTTGAGCATCTTGTTTGCTAGACAAATTATTTTAATTTCAGACTGCTCAGAAGTAACTTTTATATTTAATTAAACTGTTTTTTTTCTTGTCTTTGCTTATTGTGTTCAACGGGGAAATAGAACAGCTGAAATGTACTAATGAGATAGTTTTTGAGATCTGAAAATATCTTTATTTTGGCTGAAAACAAGTTGTAAAAAAACACTTAGGACTTCTTCAGAGAAATGTAGAAAATGTTCACTTTCAATTTGTCCTCTTTACTCTGTTTTTGAGGGACAATATTAGCACAGAAAGAGTTTGTATTTTTTTTTTCCTTAAACTTTCTGACCTTTCCACTTTCATCTAGACCTCAAAGCTCTGAGGTTAGGGCTCATCAGATATCCTCAATATCTGTTGCTCCTTTATTTGCTCTTAAGTTTCTTTTGGATGTTTCTGATATGTTCAGGTGGTGACTGTGCAAAATTAAGCTTCGGACCCTGGGTAAGAGCAGCCTGTCGGGTGCTGCCAGTGGATGTGGGATCTCCACTCTGCAAAGAGCACTGTGGGATGCTGTAATTCTGCATAAAAGGCTTTCCTCACTGCAGCTTGAGATTATTTACTGAAATAGATGCTGTGCATAGATGCAGTAGTATCAGTAACTCCATCTGAACAGGTTGTAGCAACCAAGTCTGCCTGGAGCATCCCCATGTAAAATCAACTTGCTCATCTTCACAGGCCTAGCAGGTCCAGAGCAGCCTTGCAGCTCTGTTGAGAAAGAAACAAGATAATGTGTCAGTCTCTGGAGCAGTGTGAGTGTTCCTGCAGTTTGTGTGAAGATGGATCATTAGGAATCAGTTTATCTAGTGGACTAAATAGCCCCAGTGCTTCCTGGAGTATACCCCAGGCTCCTCTCCACAGGTTATTAAAAATAAAATGAAAGGTGGGAAAATCTATTAGTGCATCATCTTGTTTGTGAAGGCAAGAAAATTCTTTAGAGGGTCTTAAATCCTGTACTGATGTGGCAGACGTGCAGAAGACCTGGTTAAATGCAAATAAAAGGGACAATTGCCAAAGCAAGTATTGAGAGATTGATGTTATGAGTTTGGGCATGTAGTGTTTTGTGTTGATATATATATATATATATATATATATATAGTGTTGATATATAGCTGATATAGTTCTATAAAATCCATTTTCCTCCTCTCTTGCCTGCAAAGATCTGATATCATTATGGTTTTAGTATCAGGACCAGAGTGATTTGGCTCTGGCTGGAGCCAGGTGCCCACCAAAGCTGCTCTGTCACTCCCCTCCTCAGATGCACACAGGGCAGAGAAAATACAACAAAAGGCTGGTGGGTTGAGGTAGGGACAGGGAGATCATTGGTGTGTTACTGTCCTGGGCAAAAAACTCAACTTGGGGACATTGGTTTAATTTATCACCAATCAGACCAGGCCAGGGGAATGGAGAAATAAAACCAAATGTTACAACACCTGCCCCCACAACCCCTCCCTTCCTCAGGGACTCTGCTACACTCCCATTTTCTCTTCCTCCTCCTCTCCAGTGCTGCTGATGGGCTCAGCCTAGCTCTGTTAGAGCTGCCTGGTGCTGGCTCTGTTGGATATGGGGGACGCTTCTGGCAGCTTTTCAGAGAAGCCACATCCACGTTCTCCTCCCTCTCCCCACCACCTCCTGCTACCAAAACCTGACCACACAAACCCTACACATTCCTCCCCTCTTAAGTTTAATGTTATTTTATATGAATAATGCACATTTTCTGACACAGGACCCTTGTTTATTCTTTCAATCTACAGACACCTGGACTATGTTCTACAGTAGTTCTTGAACACACTTGTGCCTTGAATGCTGGGAGAAGTATTCCCCTAGCACTGTTTGTATTTGGTGGAATTGCTCACCTCTGAGTGCTTTGTCAACAGGCAATTGCCTTTCCTTAATTCAGGGGGGTGACTGAACTGTGCCTGATGCTGAGGTCTGTACTGGAGCAAAGGGGCTGCTGCTGGAGTGGTGCAAATGTGTTTGTTTGCACTCTGTGCATGTACAGATGAGAATACACAGCCAGCATTCCCAGGGGCAGGCAAATAACCCAGCTCTGATTCATCATCTGCAACCAGGAGAATTCCCAGTTTGGTTTATTCTAAGGAAGATACATGAAAATAGTCCAGATATCCCCCCAGATGCATTGTTACTGCCTCATCACAGGATCATTGCCTGTTTATGGAACTTCTGGAGGAAATAATAACATGAAATAGAATTTTCCAATATGAGCTTCTGTGTACCTGCAAAAATATGTTACTTTAATATATTGGACCCCTCACTTTTGTTTTCTAGGGGAAGTAACATGTAAAATAGATTGATCCCTTTGCAGTACAAATTTGCTTTCCTTCTCATTAAGCCTGTTATTTATTTAGCAATTTACCAGTTTTTCGTAACGATGAACACATTCTGTAGTACAAATAATTTTACTGTCATTTTATTAAGTTTTAACAGTACTTTAAAATGAACAATTTTTATGACATATGTAATTTCAGTGTCCTATAAAAACAGCAGGAGAATAGAACAATTTAATGGTGCTTACCAATAATGGATCTTGTCAAAATTAATTTTAAAATAACAATGATCATAGTAATTAATTACAATGCATTTCTTGAGTCAACCACAATTTACATTTGATAAGAATGATGATTGTTCATCAGAACCTGTCTGGTGATCCTGACTAAATTTCATCTTTATTTACCCAGATAAACATGAATGCAAGTCCACCAAACCAGTGGATAAAGCTTATAAAGTGCAATAGCTGCAATGCTTGTATAACAGTTAAACCCAACTATTAACAAGAATTAAAAAAAAAAAACCAAAAAAA
>VXAC01001789.1:114416-144722 GCA_013399225.1 Rhipidura dahli
AAAAAAAAAAAAAAAAACCAAATAAGCATCATCCCAGGAGCAAAAGGCTGAGATTTACACTTTGTTGATTATTGAGCTCAGCTGAGATTTTTACATTGATTCTCAGACTCACCTGCTTTGCCAAAAGCGTGAGTTATGAATGCAGAAAGCCAAAGGAAGAACCCTGCTCTTACTGTGATTGCTGCAGACACCGGGGTGGACTCTGCGAGTAGAGTGCAGGGAGTGCAGGATGTGACTGTGTGTGCAGGGTAGCTGCTGCCTCTGGTAGCTCCTGGAGTTCTGCCTCTGGTAGCTCCTGGAATTCTGCCTCTGGTAGCTCCTGGAATGCTGCCTCTCAGGGCTCAGGACAGCGGCTGCAATGAGCAGCGAACGTGGTGAAAATCTGCAGCTTGGTTCATGTTATACCAATTTGCCATGTGATTGCTGATTTGTGGTCTAGGCACAAAAAAAAAAAGCAGTTTGTGTTGACCCAGTCTACAGGCCAAGCTCTGAATGTTATACCCTCCCCACTGCTGGTCTCTCACTCACTGTGTGTTATTGGGCAGGGTGCTTCCCAGTTTGAAACCGGGGACTTGTAAATCAGCCTTCTGGATAGCTGCTCAAAGTTCTGTAGCATCTTTTCCCCCTTTTTTAATTAGTTGCCTCTAATAAATAAATGCCGGAATCGAACTTGCATTCCCTAAATCATACAATCCCCAAGTGCTTTGTATTAAGGACACTTCACTTTTTAGGGAGGAGGAGTAGCTAATCTCCAGCCCGCCACTGAAGGTCTGGTGCTGCCATCTCAGGATCCTGCCTGACTCAAGGGCTTGCTCACATTTCTTCCTCCTGGGTACACTGGAAGCTCAAGGAAAATTCTGCCTTCCCAGGAAATTCCTTTTATGCCAATCATGCAATGCTTTGTTCTTTGTACTTCCCTTAGAAGAAAAAGGTGTTTAAGTCTCATACCTCATAGAGCAACTGGTTAGTAGCAAATAAACTCGCAGCATTTCACGTGTGGCATGTATTTTGCTGTAAATAGTAAGGAAGCTTCTCTACTGCTGTTCTTGGAAGAGAAAAGCCTCTTGAATTATGAAGTACAAAGCAGCTCTGAGGGGAAGAAACTTGAGTGCTGCTCCACAGCATCTGGCATCTCACAGGATTGCTGGTCATGTCTCCAGAGCTTGAATAGGAAACTCAGAGAGTATTGAGTATGAGTGTGTTATTGAATATTGGACATTTCTTCATAACAGAGTTATAGGTTGTGATTTTGATAAGTTGAGCAGGTGCTGTGGCAACCCAGCCTGTAGTGGCTGGGCCCAGAGCTCCATTCCTCCTGGGCACTGTTGGGAGCTGGTGTGTGGGGAAAAGGATGTGATGGAAAATTGGAGGCAGGCACTGAGTAAGTCTTGCATCTGCTGAGACATTCATTGTTGCTAATTAGTTGTTGCAATTATTGGTTTTTTGCTGCAAATTAAAAAAAAATATAGTTTTGTGTAATAGGAAACTGAATTCTTAGTGTTTGAGCCAGTGAGAACAAGCCAACTGTATCACCTTCCAGAAATGCAGACATCTGTGACATGTCACACTTTAAGACATTTTAAACTGAATGCACTATCTCTTATAACCAATCTAACCACATCATCTATTTCGTAAGGCTGGTGTTTAAACTTTAAGTCACTGTTTTCAGGAGTTGTTTGTTTGGCCTTATAAATTCAAATACATCTGAAACTTGTCATGCAAAATTCAAGTCCAAGAGCAATTCTCTGCATTGAAATCTCAAGAAAAAAAGAGGTAAGTAATTTTATTGTGAGATGTTTACTATGAAGAGAACAGCTTGTTGCTATAGAATCAAAAATAATTTTTTTTCAGATTTGATTTTTGAATGTGTTTAGGTGTTGCACTTAAAACTGTGGAATGAATGATATTTGAGATTGGAATGTGCTGCAGGAGCAACGAATCTAAACCACCTTTTTTAGAAATGAACAGGTACTGTATTAACACACGTATTAGGTCAATCCCTTGTTGTCTGTCACAGTAATTGATGCATATTACCTCTGCCTGGGTGACACAGTTGTTTCAGCATACTGTGTGGCATCCAGCAGGAAAATGAGTCTTCTTGCAAAGACCTGGCACATCCTGGCTTGGAGTGAAAGAAATAAGGTGTAGATGCTGAAAGGGCTTCAGCAGTGAATTTCTTCAGCTCTCTAGCATTTTGTGAGAACTCTGTCTTTCCCATGCAAGCTAACAAAAACAAAGTTACCGGTTTATAAATATTCGCACCTGCAACTTGTTTTTTGCCGGATTGTTATGGCTTTAACTAGAAAAACATTTGGGAATGGAAGTCTTAAGATTTGGGCCAATCCCCTCAAGGGGTGGATGGTCAAAGAACCAATTACTTTATGCCATTTAACTCACTTTTTGCAAACTAACATATAAAAACCTTGGGAAAAAGCCATTAAACCACCCTTGCCACCATTTCTACCTGACCCTGGACTCCGTGTGGTTATTCTATGCACCCATGTTACAACAGCGACAGTGAGACTTTGAGGAAGACTGGAGGGTGATGGAACTTGTGGCCGAGGTTTGGGGAGCTGGTGCCTCTACTGAACCCCTGGTTTGAGGGCAGCAGCAAAGTGCCACCCTGGCACAGTGGTGTCACACTGGGGCTAGGGCTGCTTCTTCTGCAAGGCATCAAACCTGAGACCCCAACACTGGGTAGTTTTCACAGCTTTTGTGATATTCCCTGGTGATATTAACCAAGTTATTATTAAAACCCTGATAGTAATGCGCTAATATGAGTATTCCTGCTAAATTCTAGCCTGCTTAATTATATTCTTCTTAGCTACCTTCCCATTGATGTAGTTTTATTCTGTATTTCTTACCCTATTTTGTTCCATTGCATGAGATCTTGTAGCAGACTCTGAGTATTCAACCTGTCCTGAGAAATATTATCTGACTGGCATGTGAGATGAATAGGGATCCTTCTCTGTAAGGAGATGCTGGACAGAAACATAAGGTTTTGCTGCAAGAAAATTCATGGAAGTTTATGACAAAGCAACATTTTACCTCCTCTGATGCTCTGAAAATTCATTGCAGCAGATGGCCTTGTGCTCAGTGATTTCCACTGTAAGCTTTGATGCTGTTTACATACATAATTACACCATGCTCAGTGACTTCTACTCTTATCTGCGTTGCTGTTTACATAGATAATCTTTAGTACCTAAAGAAAACAGAAGTCCATAGCTTTCTGTGCTGAGATAAGATACAGAAGAATGAGTGAAATATACTGATAAATGAATTATTGGTGTGCCTGCTGACCCTGAAAGCGTCATCATTTATATCTTCAAATTAAAAATCACAAAAAGAAAAGATGTGAATACTTGAGGAAATACTAGAAAGGAGCTAAGTGATCAAAGAGTGCTTCCAGAGCTCTTCAGAAGCTCAATAATTTATCAAAAATGTCTTAAAGGAAATTCTTTTCTAAGACACTTTTATATCTACTTCATAATAAATGAACAAGTGGTTCATGAAACAAATAAATCTTTTTACAATAGACTAGTCTGTCTAGCCCTGGGTTTTTTGAAAAGGTGTGGATTGTCTGACGTAGGACTTAGACAATTGGAACAGCCCCCTTTTAGCCCTGTTTTTGGATATGCAGGTGCTTTTCCCACTGGCTTTGCTAGGAGAGTGTGGGGTTTATAACATTTGTATGGCTCTGCAAGGATTATATTGTGTTTTTTCACCAGTTCTCCACATCAGTAGTCAGGCCCTCACAGCAATGAGCCCCTGCTGCAGTTTTCTTTCTGCAAGAGGTGGGGCAGGTTCCAAGGGCTCTGCAGGGTGCCTTGGCCAGCACTGATGGCCTCAGGTTGCCTCTAGGTCTGGCACTGATGGGAGGAATCCTGTGCCCCGAGATGATGGGAACAGTCTGGGTCACCACCGTGCTGGGAAAGTCTCAGGGAGGAAGGTCCCATGCTGTCTGCACTGGAGTTTTCTTGCAGAAGTGTTTAATAGAGGAGAAATGAAATAAAATAACGCTCTCTAGGTGGATTTTGACATTACAGATTCTGTTCCTGTTACTCTTTCCAACTGTAAGTGTTGCTTTCCTATAAGTGTAATTATCTCATACTGGTAAAGCTGCAAACAAGGCAAATAACCCAGTGTAATTAAGCCACTGATGAGACCTGAATTTTTGTCTCTCTTTGCAGGAACACATTCTTTTTAGATTGAAAATTGTAGACTGATGGTCTAAAAACTCAGGACGGGTTTAACACTCCTGCTCAAGATGTCAGGGACACAGTGATCCTTCTAAGGGCCAAAGCTGCCAAGGAGCTTCACAGCTGGGCAGCTGAAGCCCTGGCTGGGAGGAGCCTCACACCCGTGAGCAGATGTTCTGCTGGAGTGAGTCCAGAGCAGCCCACAAAATTGTTCAGAGGGCTGGAGCTCCTCTCCTGTGAGGACAGACTGAGAGAGTTGGGACTGTTCAGCCTGGACAGGGGAAGGCTCCAACGAGACCTTAGTGTGGATGCTGAAAAAGCTTCAGCAGTGAATTTCTTCAGCTCTCTAGGATTTTGTGAGAGCTCTGTCTTTCCCATGCAAGCTAACAAAAACAAAGTTACAAGCTTTGTAAATATCCACACTGGAAAATTGTTTTTGCCAGATTGTTATGGCTTCAACTAGGAAAACATTTGGGAATGGACAGCTTAGAATTTGGCCAATCCCCTCGAGGGATGGATGGCCAGAGAACCAATTACTTTATGCCATTTAACTCACTTTTTGCAAACTAACATATAAAAGCCTTAGGAAAAACCATTAAATCTCCTGCTGCCATTGATACAAAACCCTGGACTTTGTGTGGTTTTTCTACCCGTCCGTGTTACAACAGCGACATCTTAGAGCACCTTCCAGGGTGCTCTAATAGGGTTCTGAGAGAAATGGAGAGGGACTTTTGACAAGGGCATGCAGTGCCAGGACAAGGGGAATGGCTTTAAACTGAAAGAGAGCAGGTTTAGATCAGATGTTAGGAAGAAACACCTCACCGTGCGGGTGGTGAGCACAGGAACAGACGGGCCAAAGAAAATGTGGGTGCCCCACCACTCTGGAAGTGTTCATGGCCAGGTTGGATGGGGCTTGGAGCAACCTGGTGTACTTGTCACTGCCCACAGCAAGGAAGTTGGAACAAGATGATTTTTAAGGTCCCTGCCAAACCAAACCATGCTGTGACTCTGTGGTTCTGTGGGTTTCTACTTTTAGATATTTGTTTAACAGCAGGCAGGAACTTGAATTATGAAGTAGCAAGCTGGATTTTGATAGGCATGGAAAGGTATTTGGTGGACTTTGGTGCACTTGGGGCCTTTGGTGCACTTTGGGCCTTTGTGGGTCCTGCACTCACTGAATTTTTCATATTGCACTTCCCTCAGCTCATACACTCCACGATGTCTTTGCAGAGAACAGTTTTTTGTTTACAGGAGTGGGTGTGAAGCACTGCTCAGAAGTTGGGATGCCCCAACCTGTAGTGTCCCATACCAGAGATCAGCAGGTGGGTCTCATTTTGAAATGAAATCTGTGTGCACAGGCAGAGACCGCACTGATGCCCTGCTGCTGGCTCAGGAATTCACAGACTCCCAGAATCCTTAAGGCTGGAAAAGACCTCTAAGATCATCAAATCCCACTGTTGATGTGGCACACCCACGTCCACTACTAAACCACGTCTTCAAATGCCCACATCCACACATTTTGGAGCACTTCCAGAGATGGTGACTGCACCACTTGAGAATGGTGCTGAGGTGATTGCCTTGACAAAGTCCTGTAGTCACAGAGGATGTAGCACTGACAGGTATTTTTTCCCTTCCTCTCTTTTGGCCCTGACTTGTGTGTAGAGATGAGCAGGTATGTAATTTCTTTCTGTTTCTGGCTTTGGCCTCCTTCTCTGACTGGTGTGGAGAAAAGTTGGAATGCCCATTTTACCTTGAGCTGTGAGCCCAAAGTGATCTCCGCTCTCTCTGGCCTGGAGTGGCCTGGGAACAGTGGAAGGTAACAGGATGAGCCACCACTTCCACCTCTAGTATGGTGAAACCTGGAGTGAAATGCTCTCTGATCATCACTGCTTTGCAGCAACATGGTGCTGACACTCTGAGATGGGCTTTTTAAATGGAATGATGACTAGTAAATGTGGGCTGTCCAGGTTTCTATTGAATTTATTAAATTTCTTAAGGTGTGAATCCTCCAGGCAATATTATACATTACCACAGCAAATTATCTGAAGGTACAAGAGTTATTGAGGAGTTGAATGCATCTAAGTTATGAAGTGCCAAACATCCTGGGAACAGACAATTCTGATTATGTCCTTTATTGTGTTAGAGCCATTTTATGGGTAATATGAATGAATCTGAAAATGTCAAACCTATACATTAGCAAGAGATTTGTCTTGATGGTCCACACCACTGAGGAGTGCACTGCACAAAATCTGGATTTGGCAGTGCAAAGGGCTGGGAATGAAAATGAGAGCTCATTTGAAGGGACAGGACTGCTCTGCATCTCATACTTCTGGTGAAACCTGCTCCAAACCACATCTGTGTGGCTGAGGGTGGCTGTTGTGGTCCTGCTGTTTTCTGGGGGATGTTCTAGAAATGCTCCTGCTGTCAGTCTGGGGGACTGGGAAAGTGAGTAATGTGGCCAGTTGAAATTCACCTCTACATTGCCTTTAAATTCCAGCTACACCTCTAACAGACTCCTGTCTTATTTCTGGTGATTGGAGCATCAGAATGCCACAGAAAACAGAGTAATTGCTTCTGTCTCAGTACAGATATCTTGTCAAATGAATGTAACAGGTCGTTGCTATTCATCTTTTATTTGAATAGAAGTGCTTACTCCAAATACTGGCACAAACAAAAACAAAAAAAACCCCTAATTCAAAAAAAGTGATCAGAATTTATTATGGTGGATGTTCAGTATTTTGGCATTTTTTGGTAGTCTTTTTGTTGTTGGATTTTTGGCTTTTTGCAGTTTTTCCTTGCTTTAGTGCCATTTCATTACAAGCATGCCTGAAGGAAAAATTAACCAGCCGGACTGCCAACTACCTGCACTGGCAGTAAGATACCATTGTGAGGGGGAAGCTGCTCATTGCCTGCAGGTGAGATCTGAGGAGCCCCCTGCTCTGTGGGAGTGCTCCACCAAAAAAATTACCCTTCTGAAAGGACTGTGGTACATGTGCATGTTTGTGAATCATGGCAGCAGAAATAACACCTGAACAAACACCTATGGTATTAACACTGAACTATTAAGTGTCCCTGCTGTTAGGGAATAGGTAGCCAAGAGAAAAGCTGAATGGCCTTTCCTGGAGATGCAGGGCAGCTGAGGTGACTGGAGAGTGAAGCTGCAGCCTTGCTGTAGTGGGAAGGTGTGTGAGGTGAGGTCTGTCCTGTGTGCAGGGCAATCCTGGACACTCCTGGGGTGTTAAGAAACTTTGCAGCACAGATACTGTATATTAATCTAACCCAAGGAATTATGTGAGTAGCTCCTCATGAGCAACAGCCTGCCCCCAAATCACACAATAGCTTCCCTCACAGGTATGGATGTGCAGAAATGCTAATGCCAAGGAGGAGGTACAGGAAATATGCAGTATTCACACTGGGGCATGGACTTCACAGAAGATGGAGAAGTGCAAAGATGTTTATTGCACAGTGAGAGTTCCCTAAAGACCAGCCCGCAAACAGGATATCATCTCATAAAAACAGGAAAGATGCTTCCTAGCGTGTCCCCCAGTCACCTGGAGTATTGCCTAGATGTCACCTATTATGGTAACAGGTAAACAACACCCTGTAAGGTCACAAACCACAATCTTCCCATGCAATTGGTCACAACTGGTCAAGAAGGCCGCAAACCCACAATTCTCTTTCAGCCCATCTCAGGTGACCTGGATGTGTGAGACAAGCTGTGTGGTGGATTTGCTGTCTCCTCCATTGTGGTGGAGAACTTTTTAGAAGGGAGAGTTATGTCTAAGGCCATTACATAAGTGGCGCTGCAAATCTTGCCACACCATGCTATGCTGTAGTATCAAAGGATTTGAATGAAGTTATTTGCCATATGGGGTCCCTATTACATCATAATTCTAATTAGATAGTGTAAGCTAAGAAAAGAAGTGTAAATACTTTGTTGTGTGAAACTAATACAAATAGCAGCAGCTACTTCTGTTGTAAATGAATGGCAGATCAAATCACTAAATTCAGCTGGGCCTGATTTATTCTGTCTACCAGCATATACTTGCTTTTACTTCTCATCTGTATAATGCAGCCAAATGCTACAATGTGCACCCTGCACAATCTAAATAAGAAACAGGCACTTGAGAAATTATTCAGGGAGTGGTCAGCCATGAATGGCTTTACAGAATTACTTTTTAGGGCTTGAGTAATGTAGCATCTTCTGATAAAATAACTCTAGTTTCTGGGTACAGGAAAACCCAGGAAGAGGCCAGCAATTCAATCATGGATTTCATCTGAGGTTCTGAGGCTTTACCGGTTCCAGTAACAGGAAAAAGAGACAAATTGTAGAACATATGGATTTCAAGTCCTGCTTTCAGTGCTGTTTAAATATTTAATTTCCTGCATGTAACACTTGCCTCCAGACAAATTTTTTTGTTTGTTTAAATGCTTGTATTAAAAACGGATGCCTTCTTGAAATGTATCTCCTGTAGACATAAATGCAGAAATTCTGACTAGTGGCTCTGTGAAGGAGGACTATGCTAGCAGTGCCCTCAAACACAGTTACAGCTGCAGAGTAATCCTTTTGCAGTGACAGTGGAGAGTTACTTGCCCAATGAATTTTCAAGTAACCTCCTACCACAGATTGCAGAATCCCCTCTTACCCCAAGATGGGGTGGACAGGGAGGATGAGAGTCTGAATAAGTGATGGCACCTTACTCTGAGGTCAGTCAGAAATGTCTGGCTTGAGGAGCTGTGACAAGGGGGTAAAACTTGCAAGAGAAGGAGCTTGTGATTATTGAACTGTAAGCTGGGATCAAGGACAGTCGTTGTGCCTTGTGTTTATCAAGTGCTTAGAACTGGAGCTGAGGTACGTGCTGGTGGCTCGGAGGTGCTGTGGTAGTACTGAGAAGCATGATGAATGTGGGAGTTCATGATTATGACTAATTATGGCAATATAAGAGCATTTCCTATGACACTTTGAATGTTCTTGAATGAATGTTTGGTTATGTATTTTAGTTTCTCCTTGGTTAAAGAGAGTCCTTGAGTAAGTAGTGATATTTAAAAGAATGAAAAAACAACCATTGTTCTAGGGAATTTTTACCCACTTAGCCCATTTACTGATTCAATTGTGCAGCAAATTAAGTGCTCTCAGCTTAGAGATGCTGAAATGTGTGAGGAAGCTTTGCCACTGTGGAGTCACAATATGCAGAGCTGTGATCTCTCACCTGGGGCATACACAATTCCAGTGGAGTGGAAGAGTAAATTTTCCTCTTCGGAGTAAAGCTGTTGTTGGTGTTGCAACCCTTGGTGTTCCTGTTTTGCAGACTAACACAATACAGGTTTTTTTTTGTCTTTTGAGGGGACATAAAAATTACTTTCAATTAGAAGCCTGTTTCTGACTGAGCATCAGTCAGGACTGCTGGAGAATTGTTTCCTGCTAGTCTAGAAAATGCTGAAGTACATAGATGTTTTATTCCACTCGTTCTTGTTTTCCTCTTCTAAGCCTTCTTTCCTGCTTGTCTCCTTCCTTTTAAACAAGCTGATGCACAGGAAGCAGCATCCAGTCCTCCCTGAGTGCCTGAGGGGCTCTGCTGGGCTCCTCTCATGGAACCGCCCATGGAACCATCAGCTCCACGGCATGCTCCTCCTCCTGTCCCGCTGGAGCAGTGGGAAGGTCCCTCCCCAGCTCACAGCTCTGCACTGCCCTCCCAAACCGCCCACCCCTGGGCTGGGCCCTGTGAGGGTGGCTGGAGGAGCACCTCTGGGCACTGCAGCTTATGTGTCAAGGACACCGACCTTGGCAAAGGACAGAGCGTATTTCTCTCTGCTGGTTGTGCAGTGAGACTCACACACAAATCTAGGTTTGGATGCAAATGTTTCTCCTTTGGTCTCACTGTTGCTCCACATTCACTGAAGTGAAGAAAAGCAAGTGATAGCATCAGGGTTCAAACCTCAGACATTAATTACATTTGGGTTGGGTTTCAACCACCTTTGGACTTGTGTTCTGTATTTAGATCCAGCTGCTACTGCGTCCAAAGTTTCCAGAGAGATAACTGAATTTCTCTCAATACTGACAAAATGATTTCATTTGTGTTTTTATCTCCTAATGGAAAACCATTAAATACCTCAGTGGGACTTCATTGCTTTTAATTTTAAAAACTTTTTTCAGAATGTTTCCTATGTGGGAATAAACAAGAAAAAAAGCCACGAAAGTACCTCACCAATTGCTCATGATGTGCAAATGTATTTGCATGCTCTTTTTTTAACCTTGTTTTTAAGCCTACTCTTAAAACATCTGATTTCCAACAGGAATGAAAGAAAAGTTTAAAAATATTGAAAGAGGAGGTAGAAATGCAGTTGCTTTTCTTTTTTGCCAAGGCAAGATTTCATTTCTCTGAAGACAGAGAGTAGGCGATGGTGAGGACAGCTGTGAATCATTCATCGTGTAGACCTTCAGTTGCTTGAGGAGATGAGCATCTCAGCTCATGACTGATCTTATGCCCCAAATCTCAAGCTCCAGGGCAGTCTGTACCTTGGGAATATGAACAAGGAGTAGGTTCTTGAGGGAGAAAAACAGCAAAAAAAGGCATCTAAGTCAGGTTATCTCTGTCTGACCTATGCCACCAAGCTCTCTGAGAGAAAGACAGCATCTAGCAGATTTCTTGTCTTAAGAAATGGAAAAAATAGGCTGATACATCTATTTTATTTTATTTTTTTTTATTTTTAAAAGAGTAATTATATGAGTTGGCAGAAACCTGGAGTGTCTGCCAGTTTGCACAAGGCACAGAGAGTTTGGCATTTTTTTGGCATATTTCTGACACTGGATGATTTGTATCTGAGTCTGATCTCCCTTACTGTCTGAAATGGCAAAAATGCATCTGACTAATCAACGACATTGGGATGACTTTCTTGTGGTTATAAGCATACCAGAGGACTGCTTCTCCCCAGCCTTGAGATCTGCCTGTCCTCCCCATGCTGGGAGCCCCATTGTTTCACTATACTGGGGAGTTGTTTCAGTTCCCACAGGAAGGACCAGAATTATAAATTCTTCAGCTTGAAAGGTATCTTAAAAAATTCTAATAACCAACCAACCAAAGCACAAGCGCAACAATGTGGTTTCTTTAACTAGGACAGAAGAAATCAGAGCTCTCTTCAGACCCTGAATCAGACCCTCTGACCCACTGCTTTTGCTGTTTGTGTTCTCCTGTACCACTGTAATTATCTGAACAGCTGGTTTATCCCATCCTACACAGTTTATTTCATTTGATTAGGCAGGAGAGGTGCATCTTCCCAGACAGAGGGATGAGAGCTGTGAATCATATCCTGCTCAGAAAAAGTCTCTTGGGTATGCCCATGTGCTTTCTTAAGCTTGTCCTGTGGCCAGTGCTGAGTGCCAAACGCTTCTCTGCCTCTCCACTGTGCTCTCCAAAGGGCCCCTCCACGTGCAGCTGCTGAGGTTTTGTGCTGCCTCCTCACTCACTGGGCTGGTGAAGTTGGGAACATTTTGGATGGCACTGTGCAGATCAGAGCATGGCATCCACATGGAGTACCCCAGGCATCAGGAAGGGTTATTTCTGCAAAGGTCACAGCAGCATCTCTGCCTGGATGGCTCCTGCTCCTGCAGCTTCTCGTGCTGCTGAGGCAGTGAGTGGTGGGGCACTCATTAGCACAAACTCAGCATCTCCAGAGCCCAAAGTCACACTTTAGGAGCCTGACTGCCTTTGTGGGAAACCCTCACCAAAGGCAGTGATCTGTCGCTGTCGCAATGTGGACGGGAAGAAAAAACACACAAAGTCTGGGCACAGGTATCAATGGCAGCAAAAGATTCAATTTTTTTTCCCAAAGCTTTTATATGTTAGTTCACAAAAGTGTGTTAAATGGCATAAGGTAATTGGTCCTCTGGCCATCCACCCCTCGAGGGGATTGGCCAAATTCTAAGATATCCATTCCCAAATATTTTGCCCTTACAGTCCGACAAAACTATCTGCAGGTTCCAGCATTTACAAAATGATAGCTTTGTTTTAAATAATTTGCATGGGAAAGACGGAACTCTCACAAAATGCTGCAGAAAGCTGGAAGACTTCTCTGCTAAAAGCTTTTCAGCTTCCACAGTAAGCTGTCTGTAGAGAGAGGCTGACAATGGTAGGTGTTGCTCGCACTTCACGGCCTGGCTCTGCAAGGGCAGCAAGCTGTTAGCTCAGCTCCTGAGAAACTCCCAGGAAATATTTCCTCACTGAAGCAAGGGGAGCCATGCAGGCTCACACGACCTGCAGCATGTTTTGGGTAAACACATAAAAATTCCCAAGGGGCATTTTTATGTTAACATTCATCCACTGTTAACATTTTTCCTGAGGCTGGACTAACTTCAGTCACTGTGACCGTAAAGAAGCAAAACATTGCAATGCCCTGGAAATGTGACCCTGAACATGTATAAAATTGCTGTGTGTTTGGTGTTTTTGCATTTGAAAAGTCCTTTCTGTGCCAAATATGGGTGCTGCAGCATTGAAATGAAGCCCAAATCTGTCCAGTTGACAGCTGTATTTAGCTTTAAAGTGTAAACCATCTGTATTTTAGGTATTTAAAGGAAAATTATCGCAGTTGTGTTTCTGGGTGTGTGGCCAAAGGCAGATTCTCCTCACGTGGTGGTGTGATTCCACTGACAGGTATGGAGTTACTGTTGCTCTAAATTCAAATGTAATGAGAGCAGGGCTGGGCTCTCAGTGTTCAAGTGAGTGCACAAAAGCAGACAAGTTGTGTGTGTGTGCCTGAAGTGGCAGGGAGTGATCTTCTCTAATTAATTAATTGAATGACTGTCTCTTGTAGGCTGTGCCACCTACTGTTGTAATGTGGGACGAAGAACAGCTGCAAAGGCGTGAAGAAACATAAATCCAAATTTGCACCTGTGTGGTTACAGGCCATAGCAGACAAGTTAAAACATTAGATTTTACTGAGTGGAATACCTGCCTCTCTCTGAACGGATTGCGGTCTCCACCAGGCACCTGTGATATTGCATGAAGGAGGATGTGCAGACAGGGAGATGACTAAATAGAATGTTAAAAGACATATAGCATGAACCAAACTCATGGCACTACTTACAATTTGATATTTTGTGCACAGTTGCCATATGGATTAAACACTCATTCAAATAAGTGTATGATAGATGCTCGATAAAAGAAATCATGAAATGGAGTGCATGGTATCAGGTACAAACAGAACATTTAAATGTTATAAAGAGAAAGGCTTCTTTGGGTAACAATCTCAGTGGTTTTGCCTTTTTGTTAATGGCAGCCCAGTTTGATATTGCCCTAACAGGGAAACCTGAAATCTGCAATGAAGGCAGCCATATGTGGTGATTCTGGAATCAGGATTTTATAGAATTTAGATGAGCCACTTAAAGTAAAATACCAGCAGCCACTTTGCTTCCCATCACGTGAAGGCTTTGCACTCTGCTGCACAGCACCTTTCCAGAGACCTGGGTGGGAGAGGGAAGTGCCAGCAGTCTGCTGGGGCAGAAAATCCTGGGAGTGCTAGCTGGCAGAAGCAGGGCTGCACTGATGATACCTCACATTTTTGTTGGTGTATGTTATCATAAACTAATCAATTAGCATTTCCTCTCCCCCCCACCCCCCCTTTTAAAGTCTGACCTATTAAACAATTTAAGCACTTATGGATGACTGGAGTGTGCTCTGTAAAGTGTTTGTGTATCTGAAGTACTTCAGCATCCAGGCCTAGTTTCTTTTTATCCTGCACAGATCTCCAATGCTTCCTCACTGGATGTTGTTTTTCTCTTGAGGTGACACTAGGGAGAAAAAGCAGTTCTGGATGTTACTTGTAGGCCAACAGTTTCTTCTTTCTGCTGTAACCACAAATGCAAATCAGATGGTTTGTCAGCAGCTCACTTGCCATTCTTAATGTCATTGTGCAGATGGCTTCGGGAAAAGGGGGTTTGTATACAAGTAATGCCTACATCTTGATTAATTCTAGATGAGCTCAAACAAAAGCTGCTCACCCTTTAATAATGCCACGTCTTGGAGCTCACTCAGCAGCACATGCATGGCTGGGGACTGTGTGTGTGCCAGATCTATGTCCAGCAAGGGGATGAAATGTTTCCCTTTGTGGTGGGAGCACATCTGTGCCCTCTAGGGCGGTGTTCAAGTGGGAGACAGTGCTGAGGGATGAGACATATTGAAAGGGTGTGGCACAACTTCTGTGGTGGGGCAGAAGTCCTCGTGAAGCATCCTGAGTAAAATGCATGGGGCAGGGTCCAGCGAGGAGTGGAAAGGGGCAAGAGAAATCCTGGTCCTGCTCTTCACCTTTGTCTCTCCCAACCACCTATGGGCTGATGTCCCACCCTGGCCTGAGTTCATCCCTGTTACCTCAGAGGTGATAGATTTGAAGAAGGAATAGATAAAAGCATCCACAGTTACTTGAAGAAAAAAATGCTGTTAAGAAGTTAGATTATGGCCAAGGCAAATAAAATTATGCACTGAATCTGTTGTAAACCAGAGGAGGGGTTTGAATGCCAGAAGCAACCTGCAGTTATGTCTGAGAAATTCCTGCAAAGCCATAAGGAAAATATAAAAAGGTGAACTCAAAACAATGTCAACTGTGTCTGTGACAACAGGCTTAAAAGAGTGAAAACATTAAAAGGAAAACAAAAACAAGTCAAAGCACTAACAAGTCTGGTATGTAATGATTGACAAGAGCAGGACAGAAAACCCTATAAACAGTTTTTACTTGGGATTATGCTTCATGTGTCCTAGCTGTTGCAAACAAGAATTATTACTGTTGTTTGACAGACTTGCCATCTAGCAAAACATTCCCCAGCATATGAATAATAGCTTAGCAATATGGTTATGAATGATCAAACCAAGGTTCATGTGGTGGTAGTTTCCCACTGAAAGTAAAATGAATGTTTCTGGAAAACCTATTATGTTCAAAAAGGCATCTTTCTATGTTTGAATTTCTAAAGAAAGCTACCTTAGCAACATGGTTCCCTCTTGCTAAACGGGAAAAATGAAGATGAAAACTCGGTGGCTTCAAAGGAGGAGGCAGGTTTGCTCTCAAGCAGAGGATATACACGGAAGGGCCACGGCTCTGTGTGGAGGGACACCCAGCCAGTTCCAGTTGATTTTCTCAGAGGATTCCAGTTTTTCTGTTGGGATTGTGCTCAACCTTCTTATAGCACAAATGCTCAGGTGCTAAATAATTTATTCAATTTGTGTTTGTCATTAAAACTGGAGATGAGAAAAGACCTCTTGGTCTTTCTCCTGCTACATAAAAGGCATATCTGTATGTCAGTGGGTTTTTTCATGTTCTGACTGGGGAGATGATTTAATCATTTCCATTGAGAGGCTTTTCCAGGAATGGGAAGAGATAAACCCCTGTAGCTTGCCTGATATTCATCCCTCTATTCTTCTTTGATTAATTTTCTCCTTTTTTCCCCCCCATCTTTTATATATTCTAATTCCTTTCTGCAGCCCCCTTAAAACATTTAGCATCCGCTGCATGATTGCTGTGTCCACACGTGTATGTTCTGCTCTCTTTGCACAGAAATCTCTACAGTCCCCTAATCTCCACAGATGCCTAAACTAAACAACTAATTGTGTTTATCTGCAAACTGCTCTAATGACTTGGTCCACTGAAAAAGAGCATTAAGAGCAGGTGGTGAGCTGTGATTGCTGTTTCTGATTGGAGAAGAATTATGCATATCTTTGTTTTTATTATCCCTTTCCTCTGTCTTCCTACCTGCTGGCTCTGGTTTTAACCCTGCAGCAGGGGCTGCCTTTTTTCCTCTCCCTGCACTCAGACATGGAGTTAATGCTACAGAAGGGGCCCTGGTTCCCAGCTGCTGCACTAATAGCATAATTGACATTGAGGCACCAGGGCAAAACGTTGATTGAGAACCAGGGGAAGACATAATTGAATGAATTAATGATGGAGGGAAGGATTAAGTTTATGCTCCTAGCTTCCAGACATGCCAAATGTTTTTAAAACAGTATTTTAACAAGGAGAATGAGAAAAAATGATGGACAACTGAGATGCTTGAAGGGCTTGGTGGTTGTCTCAAGACTGGCTATGCTCCTTCCCTTGCAGGGAAACATTTTTTGACTGGATTCCCAATATCACATGTTCCAGGACTTGAGCAGACAGGGCTCGCTGGTTCAGAGATTACTTGCTGGGGTACTCCAGATCCACAGCAGAGTGAAAGGCCAGTGTTCTCCATGCTGCTGAGGTCTGCCTCAGAAGAATCTGCTGCACAGAGCTTTGACCTGGCTGTGCCTGCAGCTTGAGGAAATCATGGCTGTCTGTGCACCACCTACCAAGAACAAGTGGGAATCCTCCAGAAACAGAGATGTTAAAAGCCAGAAGTTCCTGATGTGAACATAATAGCCAATGTTATTGGATTTCCTCTGTTATGGATGTACTGCCTTGTGGCAGGAAGAGGTCAGGCCTGAATTCCTGTTGGGTTCCTTACTTAGAGAAGGCCCAAAACGTAAAACCTGCCATGTCGCTGTCACACTGAGGACGGATAAAGAGATCACACAGAGACCAGGCTCAGGGATAAATGGCAGGAAGCAATTTAATAATTTTCCCAGAGGCTTTTATATGTTAGTTCACAAAAGTGTGTTAAATAGCAAAAGGAATTGGTCCTCTGGCCATCCACCCCTTGAGGGGATTGGCCAAATTCTAAGACACCCATTCCTAAATATTTTCCTTGTTAGAATTATAACAATCCTGCAAAACAACCTGCAGGTGCAAGAAGTTTACAAAACTGTTACACTGTTTTAAATAATTTGCATGGGAAAGACAGAGCTCTCACAAAATGCTACAGAGGGCTGAAGTCCCTGCTGAAGCTTTTTCAGTATCCATACCTGTGAAGGCTTTGTAGCATCTCATTGCCTGTAGACCTTGGTAATGTTCTTGTCACTCTCCTGAAGGGTCCTGCCCTGCTGGAGCAACTCATCTGAGCATGTTACACCGTGTAACTCTTTGCTGTCGCTTGCTAAGTCCCTAGTAAGCAATGAGCCACAAAACAAAACGACACTGAAGGGCTGAAATTTCTCTGACTTTCCTTAGGATTGATGTGCTCACCGACCTCACGCTACCGTTTTAGCTAGACTTAGGTCACCAAAATTCAGGAACATTTGCACGCCCAAGCAGGCTGCCCTGATCTGCACTCTGCATCCAAGTAAGCTCCTGATGGCTGTCTGGAGTTATTATCCTCAAGGTTTCTCTTTGCAAACAGTCCAGCTCTGCCTCTGTTCACAGTCTGAATGCCAAGGACCTAATTCTGGGTTAGTTTCAAATTTTCTCTCTTGTCTGATTTGGATGTAAGTGGAGCAGTTTGGTTTTGGGCAATGAAGCCAAAAATACAGGTGACTTGACTTCATTTTTTCTGCATTCTTTTTCTGAAGTACATTTTTATCTCCAGAAAGAGGGCACATTGCTTTAACAGTAATGCAGAACATGGTATCATAGAATAGTTTAGGTTGAAAGGAACCTTTGAAGATCATCCTGTCCAACTGCCCTGCAATGAGGAGGGCCAAAAGTCCTGTCTAGTTACAGAACAGATAACAAGAACTTCAGAGCTGTTTCTCGACATTTTATTCCACAAATATGAAAAAAAGGGTGGTGAAGAGGATCACACTTTTTTTTTAAGTATAGAAAAGCCTTCATCTACTGTTTTAAGCTGAGTATTTAAACTATTCAGTGAACCCTGGGGAGAGGAAGAGCTTTCCATTCATAACCTCCTGCAGCCACCTTTAAGCTTTTTTCATGAACTCAGGCAGCTGACAAAAAAGCTTCAGTCCTTTCAAAGGGTGAGCCAGAATCCACTACATGTTGTTGCTGTCTCAGCTTATTTTAGGCTTTCTTTTTTTTTTTTTCCATAAAGACAAATGGGTTCTAAACTAACAGGCACTGTAGTAACTATGTTCTTTTGATGAGGGAACAATCAGGAAACTGCAGATTAAGATAATAAAAGAAAATATAGTGTCTCTTACATACCTTGCAAATCTAATGAAATTAATTTTACTGGTTTCAGTTTTAAAAGGCAGTGAAAGAATAGCTGCAGCAAGGCTACGCTGTGCATCAGGAGGAGAGGTGGTGATAAATCTGAGCTTCAGAAGGGAGTTGCATGTGGCAAAGCATTGGCTTGAATGGACCAGATATTTTTTAAGGAGCTGTTTGTGCCTTGTTACAGCCATGAGGGGTAATGATGCCTGGGGCTTGTGCCTCTACAGTGGGCTGTGAAATGTCAGCTGTGATGTCAAAAATGTCATGATGAAATGTCTTTTGGGAACAACCCATGTAAAGGTGAGCAGTGGGAGAAGGAGGGACTGACACAGTGTGGCCAAGGAACTGCTGGGTAGACTGGGCACAGATTGGGGGATGAGATGCAGGACAGCTTCTCCAGGAACTGAGAGAAGTCAAAATTCCCTGGGGTCCCACTGAAGAAAATGACCAAGTAAAAAGCTCCTGAACACGTGCAGCTTCTGCTGCTGCTGCTATGGCGTGGTTTGGTTTGGTTTGGTTTGGAAGCTAGTCTTGCCACTGCATGCACAATTACCTCATAGAGATGGGAATCAGAGAAAGAGAGGAGCTCTTGTCTGAGGTGATTGTTTCAGTCTTTTTTTCCCACTTGCTGCCTGTGTTTCCCTCCTGTTTCCAGCTGGAGTGTGCAGAGGGGACATGTCCCCGTCCTTTCCTTCCTGGGTGCAGAGCAGTGAATCCATGACCAAGGGCACTGCAGGTACCCACAGCCCCTGCAGCCTGGGAACATCCCACAGCCCCCTGAGGGGAAGCCAAGGGAAGTCTTCAACTATTCAGCACTTGCAGCATCCAGTAACAGCAGCAGTGAAGGGGTTTTCTGAGTCAGAGGGATTATGTGTAATCCCAGTTTGGGACAAAGGGTTGCCATGAGTGCTCTGGGACAGAGGGGTGCTACTTTTGGGGCGTGGGAGCTGCTGAGCTGGTTCAGACCTCTGCTCGGGCTGAGTCTGGTCCTGCTTGGTCTCAGGGACCTTTGCTTCAAGGGGAGCAGCAAGAAGATTCCTGCAGGGAAGGATGAGACAGCCCTGAGGCTGAGCTAGTGGCCCCTGCAAGGAAATCAGGGGTTTGCAGTCACTGGAGAGTCTTGTTCATTGCACTGAAACTGAAATGTTCTTCTCAAGGGGTATCAGTGCTCCACCCTTTTTTAACCCCTGCTTCAGTGTTAACCTCTTGTGTTTGGCACAAAGTTCCAGTGGATTAGCTGACATTTTATGACCAGTTTTAAATTGCTGGCCCTTCATCCCTGTGTCTGTTCTCTCATTTCACAGCATGGCTTAGTGTCTGCAGGTTCCTCACTGCTTTTGTTTTTTTTATTGCTGTAATTTCTGACATAAAAGTGTCAAAAATGAGATGGACAGCCCGTGCAGATGGGAACAAGCTGAGAATGAAACTGGGCTGAGCAGCAGAATGGAAACCTGGCACCAGAGCTGCCCAAGGAAACATTCCCAGACCACTGCATTGGTGGGAGCCTGGTCCAGCCTCTGGTGTCTGGAATTTTTTCTGTCTAGAACTGACGTGGGCAGGGAAGATGAGGATTCAGATGCTTGTGGTACCATCTCTGTTTCCAGAAGGATCTTTAAGAAAAGGCCAGTGTTGCTGGCAGTCCCAAAAGCTTTTCATTAGTGACTCACTTAGCATTGGGAATAAACAGGGAACTGAATCAAGCTGAGCCTGTCTTGGACTTTTCCCCTGAAACCTATTTTTATCTACAGAAATGCAAATCAGAAGCACTTTGCTGAAACTAGGGAGGTACTTTATAATTTATTTGTCAAATTGGTGGGAAATTTCTGAAACACATGGTTCCAAAAGTATCTGTTGCTGCTAAATATCCCCTCCCTCTGGACACAGAATGCTATTCAGATGTGCCTGAGGATGTGATGAGCTGCTGGGAAGGGGATGTCAATCAGTGAGGCAGGCACTGGACTTTCCACGAAATGTGAAGGCAGAAAATATTTAGTATCATTAAAAGAACAAAGTTAACATATTAAATAATCAGCTTAGTAAAATCCATTTTGCAAAGGATCTGTTTCTGGAAATTAGGTGTTAGCATTTGGTAAAGAAAGGCTAAATCATAAAACACTGCTGTGAATATTGTGAAAGAAAAATCAAGTAGCATCTGTAAAGTCAGCTGCAGGATTTAAGTCTGCTCTGACGCTGAAATAAAATCTTGATATTCTTAAATTTTCACTTGTGTCCGTGGTCTACTCCACCCTGCGTGCTCCTGCAAGCAACAAACTGAATTGACAAGCTGTTCAAAATCAAAAGTAACTTCTTTCCCCATGAAGGGCTTGGTTGGTTTTAGCTTACTGCTGAGGCTCAGGAGGAACCTCACACACTTGTGTCTGATCCTGGCCTCATTATCAGGACAGACAAAGGGAATTTTGTCTGTGCTGATGTTGCAGGTACAAAAGAACAAAGGCTGAATGCTTGAATTTTGTCATTGTTTATTTATCTTATCTGCATTACAGTTAGCAAACTTCAAAGTGACAGTGCAGGAGAAGAGTAGTAGAATCAGAATAATGGCTCCTCATTTTCTGAGCTCTTTTTATACTAAAACTAAGGTAACTTATTGTTTATAGATTTAAACCAATGTCCATGTAACAAATCTATTTGTAACGCTGGAAATGCTGTAAAACTTGTCCAATACTTTTTCAGTAGAACATGGACTTAGGGGAAGAAGAAAGAAAGAAGGAATTTTAGCTGCATCACACCACCATTTTGAATTTTATCTCTTATAAGCTTACTATAATAACAATCCCCAAAACCTTCACCTTTTCACCCTGTGAGAATCTATGCACCATTTCTATGTCCCAACTCAGACTTCAGTACCTTGTAACATTTCCAGAAGTGTTGGGAGCTTATTGCAGGGCTGTGAATCTTAATGAGAACTGTACAAGGGAGTATAAATTATCCCTGAGGGTCTTACAGCTCACCCAGGGTCAAATTTTGCAGATGACTCAGGGCCAGGTTCAGCAGGCGATTTGGGATCAGGTTGAGAGCAGCTCATTTCCTGATCTTCAATATTTGGCCTTATCTCAGGTATATCAGGCAAACAAATATTCTCCACTTTCTGGCCTCCAACAACTTGGTGCATAACACTGTGTGCTTTGAGAATGCTGCTGGCTTCACTCTTTCCTGTACAGGTGTGCATCATTTTTCTTAGGTGTTTGGCAGATGCCAGCAGTGTTTATACCCAGTGCCCTGTGCTGTGCCTGCCTCCCCAGCTGGGATTCAGAAGCTTTCTCTGGATCTCCCAGAGCTTCTCCTCTGGTAGTGAAATGCAGCCTGCTCGGGAAAGCAGATCATGCCATGAAATAATACTTCATAGCAGTCCTCAGTACTAAGCCTTTTACGAGCTGTCAGTATTTAGGATTTGTCTCTGTGTAGTGGCTTAGTTTTATCTGCGAGTGAGGCCAGAAAAGAAGAGAATTTGTGAGCACAGGAGAATGAGTGGGCTGGCTCCTGTGCTCAGAAGGCTCTGCTGTGTCTGCCCTGCTCCCGCTTGCAGCGCGTCACCAGGTAAGGGAGGAGGTTTTCCTTCTGTCCAAGGTGGTTGGAAAGATGTTTTGAGGTGGGAGTTGGCTGAAAGAGGGGGCAAAGCACAGGTCAGGGTAGTGCAGAGTGGAGCAATTGCCTGCTCAGGATTTAAATCAGTCAAGGTGCTAGCTCTCTGCCTGTGCCTGCATGGTTTTAATGTGGGGAATAATTGCATTTTGGCCCACGGACTCATCTGGGATTTTTGAGGTACAAGGTTTGGATTAGGAATGAAGAAAAGAAGACTAGACTGACACACCTGTGTTAATAATTTCTTCTTTGCCACTGCTTTTTTATCTGTTGCTCTGGTCTTTGAGGTGTTCCATTTTGATGAGTAACCCAGCACAAGGATTACCCAGGCTGATGAGATGCGTGTATGAATTACACCATCCCCAATTCTGCTCTGTGCAGAAACTCAGTTTCTATTTCTTCATCCCCTGATCCTGCAGGCTGTGGTTTTACAGCTTGTTATAGCACTGTGAGGATCCTGAGTGTCACTGGGCTCATGGGGTGGGACATTGCAGCCAGAGTGTGTAGCAGCAGCATCAGTTCTTCTTCGTTTTAAATCAGAATAAGCCAGTGAAACAAATCCTCTGTGAAAGGCTGTGCTCTTAATGAACCTGTTTGAGGCTAACACCTCTCCTTCAAAAGATCCATTTCCTCACCGTGGGTTGAGCTTTTTGATCTCTTTAAGGTCGGACATTGTTTACTGAAGTGTATATTCACTTCATAATCTTCTATCAGTTGTGCTGTATCATTTCATTCAGGTGCATTTCTGATGGTTATTGTGCTCAGCTGATTCCCCTGAAGTTATTAACTTGGCTCTGTATCTTTCAGCATTTCACTGTTTGCTGAAATACTGATAACTTCCCACAGCCTGTCCCGCCCTCTCCTTGCTGCGTCTTCAATGTTATTTTTTCTACCTTTTATAATATGTATGCCAGTGGCCTTTTGCCTGATGCTGCTGCTGTTGCCTGGTGAAACAGGAGAATATAATTACTGCTCTTTGAAATAATAATGCCTCTTTTATAGTTCTGAATGTAAAATACACTTATAGGCAAACATACTAGCACTTTGCCCACTTATTATTGATAGCTATACCAATTTTGGCTGGTTTTGTGTGATAGGGAGAGATTAATTTCCTGTTTGTACAACATAGTTCTGGAGACAGTGGCAGTTACTGGGCTTTAGGGCAAAGCCCAAAAAGGATTATGTTGTGCAGGGTGAAAAGTTTCCTGAGGATCCACCAAGGGGAGAAAATGTGGCAGTGGAAAAGGTGGGTAAGAGTGAAAAGATGCATAAAAGCTTTCTTATCGATCAGTCCCTTGCATGGGTGGCACCTGCACATATCCTGTGTCCCTTTTTGGTTTGTCACTGAGCTGTGGGCTTAAGAAAGGAGGTGCTGTAGCAAAGAGCTGTGAGGCTGCATCTGTAAAGCTCAGGGTGGAGAGAAATCTGCTTAGAAGTGTAAAGGCATGGCTGTGTGTGCTGCACCTTGGGGAAAGGCTGTCAGTTTTGAGGTAACGTATCTGTCAGAAGAAAAGCTGAAGCAAAACTAGAAAAGTGTCCAACCTGTCTGGATGCAGCCCTACAGAAAAAAAAAGTAAGTGTGTACTGTTGTTAACAAGCACTTTTGTGACAGGAGGGGAGGGTTGATTAACAGCAGAACATCTGGACAAAGACCACAGACAGCAGTGCTGCTTCCCATGGTTTGCAGAGGACAATTGAGGGTGTAAATGACTGCAGAGATCTGGAGATATGCAGCAGGCTTGGCATAGTGGAGATATAAAATTAGATTAATTAATTTTCATGGTAATAAGTCTTGCTTTATTAAAAAGTCTGAAATTTTGTTAATTGTAAATTTCTGTGTTATGAGATGTGCCAGTGCTGCACCAGGGGTGCAGCCTCTGCACTGACAGCTTTGACTGGTGACAAGGGCTGTCTGCACTGATCTCCTGTCTGAACAGTTTGTGCTGGAGTGGGTAAAAAAGCACCCAGTGAGCTCAGTTAATAAAAAGGAAATAAACAGAGCTGAGCAGGATCATTTTTGCTGGGACAGTTTAAAGGCTGTTCATATAAATGCCTCAAATGAATGGAGAGGAATATAATCTCTGGTGGGACAAGCTGTTCAGGCAGTGCTGGGCCACAGCTTCAGGTGGGAGAGGACAGCCCTGTACCATCAGAGGAACTGGATTATTCGTTTCCCTTTCTCTGCTAACAGCAATCCTGCTGCTTTTGAGATTACTGTTTATCACAGTGGTGGTAATCAGTCCTGGATGCAATTCTGGAGCTCCAAGAGAGGTTGGAATCTTTTTGTTGTATTGCACTTTCAAGCAAAAGTCCCTTGTAAGCCATATACCCTCATGGCATTAATTTCTTTGCTGTTTGTTAATGCTTCTTGAGAGTAGCCACTTTAATTTTGCATGATCTGTTGTAGTTGGAGTATAAATATCTATATCAATCTATGTGGTTGCAGGAAAAATCGAGCTGTAGTAGCTCTGAGGGAATACAACTCCATGGGGATTCAGAGTAAATATTTCTTGAAGCCCATTGAAGTTATTTCAGTGCTTTTATGCTGGCTTGTGGAAGGAGGTAAGAGTCTGCTGATGCTGATACTGCTGGGGGATGTGTCCTTCTGTACAAGGAAAACCTGTTTTTATTTCTGTGTTGGGTGAGAAGACACTGCTGAATGTGCAGAGCTGAGGGGGGATAGAGTAAAACGGTTTTAGCTAAACCTGCAGGGTGGGCAATGGGAATGGCCACTGTTTTCAGAGCTGCCACTGAAATAGATTTCCTGGTTGGATTTCAGCTGGATTTGCATGGCTGTCTGCAGATGTGTCATGTCCCAACTGGATAGGCTATGATCACAAAACTTCAGAATGAGGCTCTTTGTGGTTGGCTGAACTTTACATGGTGAGGATTGGCTTAACTTTATGTAGGAAGTGTTTCAGCAGGATCCTAGGGGTTACCACAGGGCACAGTCTGCTGCAGAAGCCATCTCCAGGGTGAAGTGCAGTGTTTGTCTGAGGTTCCTGTGATGTTGTTTTGGAACAGAAAGACTCATGCTTTGGCTTATAGTACTGTGTAAGCCACAAGGGGAAAGAAACAGAACAGCATGTGGGGAGCTGCAGCAGAAAGTGAGAGAATCACATACTTGAGTAATTCATTAGGTGATTCATCCTGTGATAGCTCTTTGGATCCCTTATAAGAATTAGTACTTCTTCGTATGCAGCGGAGGAAAAAATTAATTCAGGCTTTCTAGAGCAGCATAAGAAGTGACTTTGAAGCCCTGTCAAATGTTGCTGTGATTTAGGAACCCAGTACGTGGGGGCAGTTTATCAGTCTGGGCCAGCTGAGGGACTGCTTTGAATGAAATCATCTTAATCAGTACTGAAATCTGCTGATGAGAAGTTGTGAGCAAAGCCAAATATGTGCCTGCCTGTAGTTTGCTCTTTGATACTGGCTTCAGTAAGATGTTCAAAATCTATAAAATACAATTGTCTTGTTTGAATTGAAGCAGTCCCTGGATACGGGTCAACTTCAGATGGTGACCTCTTTATCTGCTGGCAAAAGATGCTGCATTTCTTTAGTAGAACAAGCAGCAAGGTTGATCAATTGGAACAGGGCTCTCTGCTTCTCCTAAAAAAGCCCAAACTGTTTTGTGCATGAGAGAAAACCTTTCCAGTTCATGAGCAAAGAAAGGATGGACCTCTTGGTTAGGCTGCTGGATCACTCCAGCTGATATTGATTCTGTCAGTGGTGCAGATTTGCGTATGGTGTGTTCTCCTCCCTCTAACATCAGAGCTGTACCTTCCTCCTGCATCTGAAGCTGTGGTTCTAACCTCTCACACTTTCAGGAGGTCCCAGAAGGATCCTCACCATCACTGCAGATACTTTTCTGTCTGTACATTTTAAACTGTCCCTCTCCTCTGTATACATGGGGCCTTACTTCTGAGGGTATCAGTGTTCATTGGCTTAATTGCACAGTTTGGGACTAAAAGGTTTGTAGTTTTTGGAAAACTGCAAAGTGAAATCATTGAAGTAACTGTGTGCTCAAACAATCATTTCAAAAATAAGTTGTCCTCAGTCAGTAACTGTGTGCCTTTTTGTAATGTATTTGCAAACCAACCTTAAATAATGTAGCTTCAACAGTCTCAGAAGTTTCAGTACAAGGATCCCCAGTGAGCTTTGGCAATGGCTCTACAATTTTATAGACTCATTTTCAGCCTTTTCATTTGGTTGGGTTTTATTTGTTTGCTTCTTTGTTTCATTTTGTTCCTTTGTCGTATTTTTTTCTTTGTTTATTTTTTGAGAGGCTGATCATTTAGGTGGTTCACCTTCCACTTTTATTCCTAGAGAGCTTTACTCACATCTGCAGCTTCTGTAGGTGCTCCTGTTCTATGTCTCCTCTCCAAGTGCCCTCTGGCTCCAGCAGCCACCCCCTGTCCTTGTGGCCAAGGCAGCCCTTCTGCTCCCTGCCCACACCTCTGCCTGGCTGCTGCCTTCAGCAGCTCCTGAACCAGAAAAGAGATATTCCTTGGATCCTCCTGCTTCGTCAGACAAGCCAAGACTTCTGCTTGTCCTGTGGCAGGGTTTGTGCTCCCTGTAATCTGATTTACTGATAAGTGCCCTGCTCTTCATCTCTTCTGTCTCTGTCATTGTTCCTTGAAGCCCTTTCTGCCTCTGTGCTCACCTCTCAGGCTGAGTTCCTTCACCTCTTATGAATCTTGCTCAAGGACAGCAGTGTGTTGGGGTCCTCAAATATGAATGCTGTGATTTTTATCTATTTTTGGCCAAATATTCACTCCCCGTACCATTTCACTTTTCACCTTCAGCATTTCTGCTCATCTGTCCACACCAGGCCCAGGCTCAGAGCTTGTGTCAGAGGTATCCCAATTCTATCTCAGCCTCCTTGCCTGGATCCCAGCATATCTATTGCACCTATCTCCTCTCAGAGCTGGGGTTGCTCAGAGAGAGAGCTGTGGTGCTGTCCTGTGATGTGTCTCCTTGTGCCTTGGCACTCATATCTTCTCTGGAGAGATGCTGTCTGTTGGATGGTGGTTTACAGTGCATTATGTGCACCATTCTGGTTTTATAATGAAGATTTTGTGATATTAAACACATTAACTCTTGAAACGTGTTGTACCTGTTTAGTTTTCAACCTCAGGGAAATTTTCTGAAGATGTTAGCTGTTTGCATAATAAACTTATGATGATAACAATATTTTACCAAGGAGGGAACAGGTCTAATATTTGCTGTCCAGAGTCATAACTCTGAGTGTGACTTGCATTAGACTTTGGTGCAATTTGACAAGTTTTATGGTGATTCACTTTGCATACAGGAGAGCTGAAAGCAATTTGTGTCAACCTGAGTGTGCAGGATGTGAGTCACTGCCTGATGGTCAATGCCTGCTCTGGCTAAGGAGGATTTTTTCTATGAAGTGAATCCGTGAATCTTTGAAAATTACCTTTTTACATATTCATGAAAATTTACCTAAATTCATGGCAGCTTTGCACGGAAAGTGCATTGTGTTCTAGGAAGTGCCATATGGCCTGTGCTTTTATATTTGAACAATTACTGCATCGGAAATGTAAAAAAGCCCCAAAACATGTTCTCAAACCATTGGAAGAAAAATAATTTCACCGCCGTGGTGGCCATGTGAGAGCTGTGTGTGATCCCCTGCAGAATTCTTGACATCTCTGTTCAGGAGCACAGAGATGGGTTTTTATGGGTTTTTAACCCAACTCTGATAAACACTGAATACTGGTCTGGGTGTAAGGAACAGAGTGGGTCAGCTTGGTTTCTGCAGAGAGCCAAAAGTGTGTGTGGGGGAGGATGTGATATTTAATAATGAACCAATTCCTGAGATGACCCGCTCTGTGATATCAGAGCTGGTTATTGCCCTGGAAACAGCATTTAAATCTGTCTCTTCTGCTTGCTCCACACAGTTTTGCTCTGCTGTCAGGCAAAGATCAATTTTAGCATGCCCAGGCCACGGGCAAGAGCCTCTCAAACCTCTCCTGGCTGTTTGGAGGAGTCTGTGTGCAGAGCTTTTTGGAGACACAGCTGTATGAGCCCTCAGAGAATATTCTTCCTCGGGGATGGAGTTGGTCTCCTCCTGATAGGCAAGCAGCAATATTTTATCACAGTGTGACTATAAAACACATCAATGCTTGGCTGAAAAGTCACCATGATAGATGTTGCTATGTATTCCAATGAATTTAATCTACACCTTGCGGGGAAATAAGCATCACCATCCCTAGTGAGACACCAGGCTAGGAAAACAGTTCCTCTGGGTGGTTTTAAGGGGCTTAATTTCTTGTTGAATATCTGTTCCTTTGGGTGGCTGATGGTGGTTAGCTGTGGTGCCCTGGTTTTCAGGGAATACTGTCCTTATAGGAACTGTGGAGCTGGAGCAGACCTGCAGCATCAGTTTCTAAAGCAGCATTCCTGTTCTCTGGTGAAGAAGTGAACATATTGTAAGTGCAGATTAGCATGAGCTGGTGCACTTTTTGGGGTTTTTTAACATCAAGGAAAAAAAAATATCACATGCCTCTGTGTAAAGAGGATTAATTAGTCACTGGATGCAAGCCATTTGTGTAAAATGCTAAATAATTGTTCTTCTGGAGAGTGTATCAGCTAGAACTGGCCAAGTGTTGAAGTGTATGTTTGCCTTTTCTCCCATGGACTAATTCATTAGTGTAATTATGGTTAGAAATCTCCTACAGAGATGTTCACGGAGGAGGAAAAGAGAGCTTTGGCTAAAAATTAGCTTTATGGAAATCTTGTTTTCCAGCTGGCTCTATTTTCAGTTCTTCCTTCCACTCGGACTTTCTTCTTCCCTTTCACTACTGATACTGGTAATTGTTCAGTAAAAGAACTAATGTTCTATCAGAGCATAGAGACAAGATGAGAAAAGGGGTGTTTCTGCCTCTCCCTGCTTTTTTCTGCAGTTGTGAGCTAAATAGTCACTTCCTTGCAGGCAGGCAGGGAGCTGGGGAGAAGCAGGAAGGGGAACCACCAGCTAGCATTCCCACTGTGCTCACTCAGCACAGGGTAGGTGGTTTACAGCTGTCTTGATAGCTTCTTTTTTCTCCTGTTCTGGCTGGGATGACTCTCAGTCACCTCTTGCATGGCTCTCCCAGCCTTCTGGGAAGCTCTTTCCTCAGGCAGGCAGCTGTTTCTCTCCTTGAATTTTGGTAGCTCGCTGCTTTTCTCTCCCATCCCTGCTCAGCTGTTGGAGATGTCTCCCCAGCAGCCCACTGGGTTCCATCCACTCTGAGCTGCAGCTTAAAAGATGGAATGACCTTACCCCATCCTTTAAAAAAGGACAGAAGAAAACTTTGAGTCATTTTTAGATTCTAAAAACTTGCCACAAAACGAGCCTGGGTGTGACAGCTGCAGCACTCCAGAGGACGGATGAGATGAAGTGTTGTTGTGGCACTGTGACACTCTCATCTCTGCCAGGGGAGAGCTGCTGCTGCTTTCTGCTGGGAGTGCCACTCACAGTGGTGCAGGGGCTGTACCTGTGGCACTGGCTGTGCTCAAATATATTTAATAGCATCTCAGGCACCACTTTTGGATCTGTGCTTCCTCTTAGGCTCAGCTTTTTCACCCTTCTTTTTCACAGTACTCCTCCCACCAGCCTCCCCTTGCCTGCAGGCCAAGGCAGAGCAGGATCTCTGGTCCCCTCTTCCATGGCCTGATTTTGAATCATGGTAAGGGCTGGCTTCTGTACTGCAGTTTTTGCTGTGTTTGTGTGTCTGAACAGCTTTCTGCCTCTCACTTGTCTGCCTCCCTTGTCATGCAGGCACATAGGAGGCTCTCTGTAGGAAGAATGCTAAAAGATTATTGTTTCAGCTTAAAAAACCACAAACCTACAATTATTTCCTTCCTGCTTTCATCAGACTACATCTTCTGTGGGGTGCTTAAGCTGCTGCCTAGACCACAGCTTGTGTCAGGCTGTTCTCCCATACCAGCAGCAGCCTGTCCTGTTAGCAGGTCAGTTTGCAGCTTGTTCCTAAGGGTGCTCAGGTGGAAATGCCCTGGGAGGATATTGGGCAGGTAACTTGCACTGGCTGCGAGGTTTGGTGTGCTGGAAATGTCACCAGCTTGTGAGACAGGGGTAGGAGCCTCACACTGAAAAACTAACAAGGAATTGTTAACAACAGGCAATTTAGGAAGAAGAGGCTTGTGGTAACATACCCAGCAGCCAAGATAATGGAGCACTGAAAAGGTATTTTGAGTTGTGCATTTTATTTTATTGTGTGTGTGCATCCTTGAATATCTTAGAGTTTAATGCTGAGGGCTGGTGGGGGGAGATGTTTTGGGTGTCTAACGTGGGTTAGAAATGATAACTGCAGTTTGTGTTGCTGCTCCAGCAGTGGGCAGACACCCTGTGAGCAGCTCTGGAACAGCTCTGTTCTGGGTGAGGCCAGCTCTGCACTTGGCTCCTCTGTAAATGGTTTTCTGCTGCAAAACCGTCTCTCTTTTTTTTTTTTTTTTTTTTTTTTTCTTCCTTTTTCTTTTTTGT
>VXAC01001789.1:144727-161361 GCA_013399225.1 Rhipidura dahli
TTTTTTTTTCTTGTCTTCCTTTTTCTTGTCTGTGTGACCATTACTTTTTGAGACCATCCACCCTAAGAAAGCTAAATGTGTGTCCTACAGTGAATTCAGAAAGTTTCTTGCTTAGTGAGTTAGATTAGTGCTACGATTAGAAAAACCTTTTATTGGGGAGGCTTGACAGAAATAGGAGTTAAAAGTTGCCTTCTCAGGTGAGGAATTTGCATGAGTATTGATGTGGCAGCACAGCAGGGGAACAGCGAAATACACGAAAGCAATTTGGCACCCTTACAGGAAGCCCTAGGCAAAAAGTTTTGGTGATGTGAGGTGCTGGTCCTGTAGGCACAACAGGCAGCAGCTCCATCAGGATCTGCTGCAGAAACGGGGCATCCCCTGAGCTGCCACAAGGGTTTAGTCATGGACCTTCCTTGCCCCAGAGTCCTGTGCTTCCAGATCCCACTGTGTTAAAAAAACTTCAGTCATGCAGCTATTTTGTATCCTGATCAACTTTTCTTTGCTGTTTGGAGAACAGCAGCTGTGGGGGTTACTCACTGGATGAATCATAGGAAAAATTAGTAGCTGTCTTTATGAATTATCCCTTTACCCGCTTATCAGATTTCTGGTTGGGGTTTTTGCTTTTGGTGGATTTTTTTTTTCCTTTGTTTTTAAATTGTGTTTAACATTAGATTTTAGCTTAATGTGAATGTCTGGGGAAGTCCTGGTGATTTAGATACCTGTATAAATTGGCCCTCCTCTGTGGAACTTCAGCATTTTGTTGAGCTATTGCACAGTGTTTAAATGAAACGTGTTTGGGGGGTTTATATTTGTAATTGTTCTGAAACAAGAGCACTGCAAACCATTTTTCTCTGTTACATCTCTAATTTTTGCCAAACTGTGTCCATGTTTCTCCTTCACCCTCACTTTTTTCTTACCTGGCAGAGCTGCATTTAGACCTAGAGCAAGGGGCAGACACCTTGCTCACCCTCAGAGAAGCATCTCCAGGTGTTTCTAAGTGAAGGTGTCAGGAATGGATGTACCTGGCACTTGGTGTGACTGTTCAAAGGGAGCCCTGTCAGCAGAGGGTCCATGTGCTGAGAGAACTTCTCAAGTCCATCTGTAGCAGTGTGCCACCTGAAAACTTTCAGTGGCTTGCTATTGGCCAGCTGGATTTTCAAAGAATCATCAGCCACAGGCTGATGGTTTCCAGACCTGAGGTCTAATGCTTGAAATAAGTAGATATAAAAGGAAAATCTAACACCAGTCATGAGCTTACATGGGCTGCATAAATGTTAAAAGCAAAAAAATAAATAAAAACCAAACCAAAACAACCCAACCCTCTTTGATTTAATTACAAAGAACTTTGAATTGCTGCCGGGTCGTTTTTGCTTTTTTTCTTGCTTTAGTTTTTTTTTTTTTTTTTTAGAAAATGATTCTTTTACATTTATTTAATTTTTAAAGTACATTTCAAAATCTTGCCTTTGCGTTTTTGCTTCCTGAGTGTCACTGCCCTGCCTCCCCAGCTCCATTAGAGCAGTGGCATTTCGGGGTTGAGCTGAGCTGCTGCCATCCCTGTCCTCTCTCCCTGCCTTCCCCTTGCTGCCTCTGCGTCCCCTGGGATGGCCCAGGCCCGGGCAGAGCTGGGAGCCGAGATGCTGCTCCGTGCTCACTGCGAGAAGCTGACCTGAGGAGACAGCACACACCAGTGGGATTTCCTGTTCACTGCCTGCACAGGCTCTTTCCCTGGTGATGCCATGATGATTTTTGCCTTTTCTTTTTTTTTGTTATACCTTTTTACAATTTCTGTATTCTTGGTGCTTTTTGCCTCCATTCCTGGGCTTGTTTGTCAAGCTGTACATTTCAGTTCAATGACTGAACATTTCAGCAGCTTCGCAGTGAGGGATCAGTGTGCCCAGAGCCCAAGGGCCTCTCCAGGACACATTTTGTAAACTGAGACAGAACCATCCAGGGGAAGGTTCCTTGGGGAGGGGGGCTCATTCGAGCCTCTCATTGGGGAATCTTTGATAGATGTGCTGATTAGTAACACCTCTAATGTGACCCCAGATCTTTGGTGGGTGGGCACTGCGGGGTGCATGGAGGTGCATTCGACCTGGGCGTGGTGCACCTGAGGATCCTTAAAATAAACACCAAGGGAAAATCCCTTTTTCCCTTCTGACCGTGTTTGACTCTTGATTTTAAGACCAGGAAAAAGAATCACTGGATCTTGCTGGTAGTGGTTTTATCTGCTGCTGAAATGTTTTAATTTTTCAATTGATCTGAGATTCAATAGCAGGAAAGATGCCGCCTGGAAGAAGTTGGAGTGTGCCATGCCAAGTACTGCCCTGGCTGTTTGCAAGGATCAGTTTTTGTTGACCACAATCTCTCTCAGAGCAAAACGGATTAAAAAAAAAGAAATCTTTTTCCCAGGATTTGAGACACATAAATAAACAGTTAATGTTGCTTTTCTGGGAAGTGTGAAGGGATGTATTTATCTTCCCTTGCAATTTTTAAGTGTGTGGGATGGGGGGCAGATCCTTTCACCGAACCCTGAAGGAACACAAGTGCTCCAGGAAGTGTTAAAACGCAGCAGTTGTGGTGAACTGTGTTGCCATCATCCACTCTGGGGATTTAGAAAAGTGACTGTCAGAAGTGCTTGTCTTCATTGCCAGCTGGAAAGATAAATGCAACCTCTTAAATTTTTCTTGGTTTCTTTTGGATTGACGGATTTTATTTTATTTTTTTTTTTTCATTTTCTTGTTCCACCATTATTTATTTATTTTTAGCAACAGAAAAATGATGATGCTAAGCTAACTGGTGGTAAATGAATTAGCTTTCCAGGAAGAAACTCCACTCCTTTGAATCTTGTTATCTTGCAGCAGGACATGGGAGTTTTGTAGATTCTGTTGTTCATTGTGCAGTATGAGAATGAAAAAAATATCCAACTGGGACCTAATACAACACAATAACAAAGAGGGCTCCCTCTGCAAGCCTCAGTGACAGCAATTCTGATTCCCTTTCCATTCTTACACGTGGGCTTGCAAACTGGAGAGGCAGAGCTGTAGCCTGGGAAACTTTCCAGAATAATTTGCAAGCAAATGAGGGATGCAGCCCTGTCTGCTCTGGAGAGGCTCTTTGCCTGCCTTTATCCTGCTCCCAGTTCCTCGTGTGTCTCCCAGAGGATGGGCCAGGGGAGTATCTCCTTGGGGTTTCTCAGCTGTCAGTAAAGCACCAGGTCCCTTGTGCTTTGTTAGGGAGATATTTTCCCCCTTTGTCCAGATATTGAATATATTCATATAGACAGTGCTTCTCTATTAGGGCTTTTAATTTTTTTTTTTTTTAATTTGGACAAAACAGTGAAAGGTGATTTGTGGCTTCCCAGTGTCCCAGCAGATGGGGGACAGCACTGCCACAATGTATTTTCCTGGACTCAGAAATTGTCCTGCCACTGCAGATACTGCTGGAGATGCTGGTGTGATGCACAAACCACAGACACTTGTGATAATATTTATCTTTTGACCTCTTGTTCTGAGCTTTTGTTGAACTAAGTATACGTGAGAAAGCCATTGAATCTTATTTTTTCAGGTTAAATTTCCAGGCTATGAAGGATTTTCTGGTTACACCATTTCCTTTTTTTTTTTTTTTGTGAAGGAAGTGTTTGCTGCCCTACAAAATCCTTCTTAAGTGTGAATCACAGTTATGATTTATTTTTAAAAACACTGACATACAGGTTAAGTCAAAATGGGTCTGCTGCTTTTGCCTTTAATACAATTACTTCTATACTTTCTACAATTCACAATGAATTCTAGTGTAAATTCAGATCTTTGAATACACAATGAAATCCCAATGGAGCTTTAACAGAAAAAAATCGTTTGATCTCTTAGGTTTCAATAAAATTCAGATATCTTAAAAGTTTACACATTAATAAGAAAGCAGCAGGATTGCAGAGTTTTTAACACTGGCTTTTCTACCTTTGGTCCCACTTGCTGAATTCACAAAAAGCACAGGACACAGCTGGAAAGCGTCCAGTCCCAGGGTGTCCAGTTATCTGGGAATTAGCCCTTCCCTTGGAGGGACCAGATGCAGAGAGGTTTGGATGCCTGGGCAGCCTTCCTTTTTTTTTTTTTTTTTTTTAGTGAAACCCTATGTGCATGACCTTGAACAAGAAGCTGAGTCACCTGGTAGCTCATTTCCCATCTGGAAAATGGGGATGATAAAAGCTCTGGCCAC
This sequence comes from Rhipidura dahli, assembly GCA_013399225.1. Classification (NCBI taxonomy): domain Eukaryota; kingdom Metazoa; phylum Chordata; class Aves; order Passeriformes; family Rhipiduridae; genus Rhipidura; species Rhipidura dahli. The sequence continues at coordinate 148,937 of VXAC01001789.1, forward strand.
TAAACCAGGATAGATTGTGGAAGGATGAAAGCTGTTGCAGAAGGCAGGAGATCCGAGTGTTCCACCAGTTTGTGTCTTTGGGAAAAGGTTCCTAAACATTTTTTAAAAGCCAGGTGAACAGAGCTGTTCCCTGTGGAGAAACAAACAGAAAGGCAGAGAACAGCAAGGGGGGACTGGGGAGTGTGAGCTTCCAAAGGCTGGATGCGCCTGGCTGGCTCAGCTGAAGGAGCAAGCAGGAGACTCCTTGGCTTCCTTCCCGAGGCTCTGCTGAGCCCAAACCCAGCTTTGGGATTGCAAACTCGTAGGGAGGTCAGGGCTGTGCCCTCAGAGCCATTGTCCATGCTGTGTTAGGGACACGGGGCTGTTGCTGCACATCCTGAGCCAATTTTGTTTTTCTTTGGCTTCTGTTGTAGTTTTTACTCATCATCTGTTTTTGTAATGTGGTACAAATGTAACCACTCAAAATCCAAACAGACAGATTTTAGAGCAATATTGGTCTTTTCTAGTGAAAAGACTGGAAATCATTATTCTTTTTGACAGCCAAACTTCTCCAGAGAGTGAATGGAAGGCATTATTCTTAAGTAATGAGGGGATTAAGTGAAATTTCTCAAAGCAGTAATATGTTCAGCTTCGGATTTGAAATTTTCAAAACATTACTCTGTGACTGCAAAAAATTACTTTGGCCAATGTAAAATGCTAGGGAAATTCTGCCCCGGATGGTTTGTGATTTGGGGAAAGAACATCTCATCTTATATTGATGGTGCTCTCTCATATATCTAGATCCATATTTTTTTAGGTATTTTTTTTTTTGTTTTTTTTTTTTTCCACAGAAGTCAAATGCAACTACTTTCAGTAACTGGGAGACAACTGCCTTGTGATCACTCTTTTTTTTTCTGCAAGTAGCAGAAAAAACATTAGAGGTTGGTGTTAAAATCGTGCCTTGCACCTCTCTTTAAGGATATCAGTCTTTTCTGCTATTCAAAAGGGAAGCAGAACAAAAACATTGTGGGCAATATTTTATAATAGAACAATGAGCCTGAACAGCTAGGTTTAAAACTCCCCATTTCATAAATATTTCAAAGAATCTTCACAGATTTAAACTTCATTTTTTTATCATTGCCTTCCTTATTATGCATCAGCTTTTAAGTTCCACTGTGAAAGAAAACTTCAGAGTGAAGGATGTTATTATCAGTATGCAGTGGCACTTTTATATACTGATTATAATGAAGCCTCTCCACATCACTTTCCTTCATGATTTTCATTTCTTCACCTAAAATGAAAAGGAATAAATGCACCTTTTGCTCAGCAAATATTTTTATAAGGTCAGCATCTGACTGCTGAGTGTCAGAGTGCTTCAGGGTTTTTCTGGACATGCCCAATGATGCATGGTGACCAGTGGAGAGCCATGTCCCTCTGGTTTTAAGCTTTCTGTTCTCATAAGGGCACCTGTAAGGGGCTTTTTTGTGATCAGAGGCACTTGCTGCAATGCACAGTTTTCCATGTCACAATATTCCTCATCCTTTCCCACTTGTTGCAGCAGCATTTGTTTCAGTGCAGCTACAAACTCTGCTGGTGGTCTGAGGCTGCAGTGATTCTGGGAGTTCTTCAGTGGCAATCTCTGGCATTTGTTTGGATAAGGTTGAGCAATGTTAAAAAGCAAATGGTAAGAGAAGAATATACTGCTGTATATTTTATATATAAAATTATAATATATAAAATTATAATATATATAATTCTATATTATTATATAGAAAATGATATAAAATTATTATATTTTATATGTAATTACATAATATTTTATATATTATATATATAATTAATATAAAATTATATTAGAAATACTGTTGAGTATCTTCAAAACAGCACACAATGATCTGCCACTGAATCCTTTATGCAGGTCTGTGCAGAGGCAATACAGAAATCTGAGTGGTAGGGGAAGACTGCTGTGGAAAGCTTTCCCAGGTACTCCAGGGTGTGAGTAATCCCTTTTGGCGACGTGCTGTTAATGAATGGTCTAACTTGGTGTGCCTGCACTTGCAATCTGGTTATTTCCTGTTATTTATGATGTTTTGTTAATTGAATTTTCTTATTAGTAATAAATAATAGCCATATGCTGGCTTTCCCAGCTTTATTGTACAATAAGTATTTATGCAATTTAGCTGGTCAGTGCTTTCTCACCCCGTGGCATGGACTGTGAAGCTGGTAGAGTTAAATCAGTGGTAGTTCAGCTCCTTGTGTGTCTTTGAGTTATAGAAAGATCTCTTTAAAACTGAGGTGGGGTGTTTCTGCCCTTCTAAAACACACCAGGTATTTTCAGGCATCCGTTTTTGGTCTATTGCTAAGAAACAAACTTAATAAATATAAATGAAGTTGAGCTTCATGCTTTTAGCAGATCCAGAGTGCTCCCTCTATGACTATAAAGCTGATGTTGCCATCCCATATACCCTCATTAGATGGACCAGAAAGGCTGCAGAGTCATCTAGCTTTCAGATGATGACATATCATGCTTCCCTTTGGCAGGCTGGAAATGATAATAAGATTTGTTATTTACAGGTTTTTTTCCTTGGGTCAGAGCTGTCCACTTGCCATCAGAACAGCCATGAGCAGTAGGTGTACATTGATTTATCTTACTTTTTTCCCCCCGTATAATATTTTAATACTAGGATTGTCAGGCTGGTGAGTGATATTTATTTACCTATGTATTTTTAATTCTCCTGGCCTGTTTTCTGAGTGCAAAGGACAGTCAGTCTGTCAGGCTGGCATGAAGCATGCTCACAGCACCAGGCCCTGCACTAAAACACCCCACCCCTGGGAAGGAGCAGGGTTATCACCTCAATCCACCTTAGACGTGCTGCTTTCTTGCAGCCACTATAAATACTGCTTTGATTGGCACGGTAAAGGGTTGTATTTTTGGTACTGCAGGTACACACTAGGCTGCAGTTTAACATAATCACATGCTGCTGATTCCCAAGTGAATGATCCTCACCTTGACATTTCGGTGCCTGGGGCTGGTGGATGCTGGGCAGGTGACACTGGCACACTGTCCCCACCTGCCTGGCCATGGGGATGGGCAGCCCTGAAGGTGGGGAGGCTCCAGGGGAGGTGTGGACATGAGAGAGGATGGAAACCTGGCTGTGTGCTGGAGAGGGTGCTGCTCCTGTGCACGGCTGCTCTCCCTGTGCCTCCCGTCAGGATGAGCTCTGGGAGCAGATTCAGAAATGCTGTTTGATCAGCTTCATCTCTGCCTTGCTCTGTGCCTCTGTCTCTTCTCTTTGGCTTGCTAATCTGATTTATCAGCCATCTATCTCCCTGTAAAGTACAGGATTAACTTCTGTGGGGTGTTTCAAGCACTGTACTCATACTCAGCATTCTTTGCAAGGTAAATAAGGCACACTCCAATATCGGGGGTGTGTTATTAGCCCCTGGTGCTTTCACCTGACATCTTCTTCTGTAAAAAATGTTCACCACTGCAGTTTCAAAACGACCCTTTATTTTGTACAGCTTTTTAGTGTGGTGACTTTCAAGATAATTTCCACATAGTTCTGGGTTTTATTTGTGGTCAGAAAGCAAGTAAGTCTTTGATAAGTTTCTTTTGCTTACAGAGGGGATGTATTTCTCCACAGACTGAGCTGACTGAAACTGTTTCATGTTTCCAGTAGTGTAGACATGCAACAGTCTGCAGATTGCTTGATAATACCCTGGTGGGTAAAATTAGAAAGGGAAAAAAAAAAAATTGAAATGAAAAGATCATTTAAATTACAGCCCTTTGTTCTACCTTGTTAGTTAACATTCCAAACAACGATGTACAAACTGCATAATTTGTTGTGCAAAAATGTACCCAGTGTGGAGCCATCTGTGTACCAGTTGACACTATTTATATCAAAAGGGACATTGCATTGAAGAGCCCCTATTCCCAGCTAACCATTTCCAGTGTGACTCTAAATTATTGATTTACATTCGTTCTCTATTAACCTATTATGAGTTCATCTGCTGCTTTCAGCTCTCGTATCATGTTGATGTACTTCTAATTTTCTAAACTGAATGGTGATTTGCCCCAAACATGTTGGGATTAATTGTTCTCCAGTGAATATCTGAAAGCCTCTTATGCCCCAGATAACCTCTTTGATTTAAAATCTTCATTGAGAGAACAAGCTCAGCAGCAGTTCCTTGGTAATCCAAGGGACATGTCCCTTTCCTTTCTGTGCCTCCTGATCTGCTGAGTAAATGCTTGTATTTCCAAAAAGAGCATTTATGAGATAATGTGCTCGGTGTCTTTGGATGGAATGACCATTCTGATCTTTCTGGGCTCTGCCAAAGGTGCCTGTGGGCAGTGGGAGTTGGTGTTCATGTCTATTTAGTAATGATATCCCATCTGCAAAGTACTTTGAATTTACTGGGTACTGTACGTGATGTAATTGGACTTGGTGGCTCTTTTGGACTTACTCTGCTTGAGTGGGTTTTGTTTTGTCCTAAAATACACATTTGCATATTGTGCAACCACTGGGGAAACCACAGACCCGTACAAGAATGAAGTTATTGCTAAAAGTGCATTTTGCCAGTTAACTTATATGATAAAATAACTTTGGAGAATGTTTGAATTGGAAGCTGTGATGTAGAAATAATTTTTGAGAAAATTATAATGCAATAGTTGAGTGAAAGGCAAAAAGTTATACGAATACTATAATGAAGAGAAATTCTAAATTCTTAGATTAGACTGATTTTGAAGACATCTAATTTGGTCAATACTGAGTGTGATACAGTATTTCACCTTTCCTCTGGAATTATAAAAGTATCAGTTTGATACTTTGTGTTGCTGACTCTGTAAAGATGGTTTTACCAGCACCCATGAAGAATGCAATTAGTAAGTCTCAGTATTTTGTAGTTTTGGACAACTCCATGTTTCGTTTTCTGTATAAGCCAGTGTGCCAAGTAATTCCTTCCTATTGTGGATGACAGCCACGGGACTCCTGGGGAGATGCAGCGGGTGACGTGGGAGGGTTCTGGTGGCATTAATGGTGACAGCTGCCTCTCCGTGCACCCCAAGAGGTGCAAGCTGTAAATGGTGACAGGGCACAGCTGTGCTGTCCTGCCACTTCAGAGTGGGGAGAGCCTGCACTGGGAAACTCTGGTGAGACTCCAGGATTGACTGATCCTGGTGAGTTCCTCTGAGTGTGACAAAAGGTTGCCAAAGCTGCTGGCTCTGTGGGAGGGACAGGGCTTTTGGGCTCGAGCCTTCCTCTGCACGGAGAGCTCAGCAGGAGCAGGGAGACCCTGCAGTCACCAAGACACGATCTCTCATGCTGGCAGATGGAGGCTCTCTGTGTTCAGCCAGGAGCTACTGGGCTCACTGGAGTGTCTGCTCGTGGGGCAGGGGTCCTGATGAACCTCGCCTTGTGATCCCATGTCCCACTTCATTTCTAGCCTCGGGGGACACATCTTTCCTCTTGCACTGATGCCTTTTCCTGGTCTTAAAATCAGGAGGCGAACACGGTCAGAAGGGAAAAAGGGATTTTCCCTTGGTGTTTATTTTAAGGATCCTCAGGTGCACCACATCCAGGTCGAATGCACCTCCATGCACTCCGCAGTGCCCACCCACCAAAGATCTGGGATCACATTAGAGGTGTTACTAATTAGCACATCTATCAAAGATTCCCCAATGAGAGGCTCCAGTGAGCCCCCCTCCCCAAGGAACCTTCCCCTGGATGGTTCTGTCTCAGTTTACAAAATGTGTTCTGGAGAGGCCCTTGGGCTCTGGGCACACTGATCCCTCACTGCAAAGCTTCTGAAATGTTCAGTCTCCCAGCTTGACAAACAAGTCCAGGAATGGAGGCAAAAAGCACCAAGAATACAGAAATTGTAAAAAGATATAACAGGGGTATAAAAGAAAAGGCAAAAATCATCATGGCATCAGCACGCAGTCACCAAGAGTCCCTCAGTGCTGCTACCAGTGCAGTGGCAGAGCCACTCTGCACGAAATCCCTCCTGGACGCTGCCACTGCTGAGCTGGACTTGAGGATGGGTTAAGTTGCTGGTGTGAGGAGCCTGATTCAGATTCTGCTGTGTGACTGCAGCAGAACAGGAAGTATTCACAGTAAAATGTGCTCATCCTTTTTTTCCCTACTCCCCAGTCTTCACCCTGATCTCCAGGAGCACCACGTGATGTCCAGATGGTTTTGTGAGCAGCTAAATTGTGAGGAAGAGATCTCTTCCAAGTGCTGTAACACCATGTAACCTAACTCAAATATGTATTGTAGCTCAGAGGCAACATCTCGGTTTATTCTATTGAAGTATAATTAATTACCATTTCAATAGGGCTTCTAGATGCATGTATTCATCCAGTACATTGAAAAATAATAACAAAGCTTCTTATTATCTAATGGATGATGTTATACATTGTGGATGCAACCTATTAATATGAAAATACTGGCACATTCATCCAGGATAATTTGTATGCTGTGTTTCCTGACCTAATAATGAAAAAAGTAGGTTAGCTTCCAAGTTTCCTGAGATAGGAATTAAAGCTTTATAGCAAGAAAGTCTTTGATAGTTTTACACAAATGGCTGAAACTTGCAAACCTTGCATATTTGAAATGGTTTATTCCACAACGATGACTTGGAGATATTTCTCATTAATTGGAGTAGTACATCACCGCTGAATTTCCTTGGCTTTCCCATTATCTCACTGTTGTTTGCAATTTAATGGAATTAAAAAGCATTGAAAAATACAGTTTACCAAACATGGTGTAATCTGAGAAAATATGGGTTTATAAGGAGATTTTATAAAATGTAGTTTACAGAAGCTTATGCAAAGCAGTTTTCTTCTTCAGGAAGCACTAAATCAAGCATTGAGCATTCCAGGTGCTTTATTGTTGCTAGAGAGTGTGCAGTGTGGGGTGCATATAAATACTGAACTGTTAGCTCTGAGCCTGGCTAGCATTTTGCCGAGGGTGTATTTGTGAAGTAGCTGTCGTATTTATGACCATCTCTAAGATGGTTTCAGTGTTTAATCAATATCTGCCCCAGCCATCAAAATGATGACCTTCCTTTCAGGGCTTTGCTTCCTTGCCAGCATAAACGTGAGGTGCTGAGCTGTGTTTCAAGCACACAAAGGTTGCCATGTTGCATTAGAGCTGATGTCCATCAAGTGTCAGGCTCTTCAGGTGCACCTGTGCTGCAGGCAAAGGTGGGACTGCATCACGTGCAACTCAATCCACTTCAGCCAAAGACCCTGACAGCCCCCTGCCCATCCCTTCTTCCCTGACGTGTCCCATCTTTTCCTTCTCCAGCCAGCATGTCCCGTGTTGCTCCAGCTGTAGGGTGGAGGCCAAAACACACTGCAAATGAGGAGGCAGAAGGAGAAGACCAAACTTGGCCAGTGTTGCAGGGGTTTTTTTGACTTTTGCCTACGATGCCTTAGGTTTTAACTTTTATATTTTTCAAATCCTGTCCTGCTCAGTGTGTGACTCTGAAGTTTCTTGTAGCCTGTTAACTTTTGCTCTCTTGTGCTGGGCACACACAACAAAGCCTCTCTGGGGCTGCTCTCCAAGGACACTTAGACCATCCTAGGCCCAAAAAGCGCAAACCAAAAGCCTCTGAAAGGGGGGCAAACTGAGGGGAACTCCATCATTAAACTGAAACATTAATTGGAGAATTAACCCTGAGATGCAAATGAACCAAACCTATAAAAGTGTGAAGAACTCGTGGCCTCTCAGGGTCCATCTCGGGCCCCATCTGGGCAGCAGCCTCTGGCTCCCCAGGGGTACCTTTGAAGGCCTTTCCAATAAATCCCCACCTTTATTCCCTTTACTCCTGTCTGGTCTCTGTTTTTAGGTGGCCTCTTAAGGCATCACCTCAGCCCTTGTGATGTCTGAGTATTTGAGCCCTTCATCCCTGGGTGGTGCTTTATGCTCCAAAGAAGTTAATTTTTGATGGACTTCTGTGTGCACTGCTTACTGTCATTTTGTATTGTTCAGTGAAAACACATCCTTGAGCTCTCCCGCTGTGCAGGAATAAATTCTTTCAAAGATTTTGCACTTCTCCAGTGCTTTCAGAATCACTTCAGCTAAATCTCGCAGCCTTGGTCTCTCACCCAGCAGATATCCTGCCCTCAGATGCTCAGATAGTAACTTCTTAAATACAGCACACTTTGGTAGTAGCTGGTTGTCAGAACAGTCGTGTTCTGCAGAGTATTTTCTGAAATAATGGTTATTGTGCATATGAAGCTTTCTTTTATGTTTTCTGCTGTTTTGCTTCGCCCATTTAATATTTGACTATCCTCCACCTGATGGCACAGAGGAGTTCTGCTTGAAGAGCAGAGCCTTTGCTTTTCCTGCTTCTGGTCTGTCAAAACTTTGTCTCCTGTGCTGAAAATGGAGAGAGTTGTATATGCTGAACCTTTCTGTTTGTCTCATGAACACCTGTGGTCCACAAACTGTCCTGAAACCGTCAGATTTGTATTTTTTGAGAGCAGTAACTTCTGACAGTCACAAGATGAATTCAGAGAAGGGCTGAGCATGTTCTGGCTCTGCCCTTGTGCATGGTTGTGAATATGAGAGAAACTTTTTATTGTGGGCCTGTTTGTCGTCACTTTTTGCAAGAAATTCTTGGTTTTATTTTAGAATCAGAAATGTGATTGAAGAAGCTGAAATCAGGGTGTGAGGAACATGCTGTTATTGGAAAGAGTGGCAGCTTATATTTGCTTGGTGATTTTGCCAGGCTTTATAATGGTAATAGAAATGTTGGGGGCTGGATAGGCCTGGCATTTGAGTGTTTTAAGTACTTACTTATTTTTAAAAGTGGAGTCAAACAGATGCTTTGTAGTACGATAAAATTATTTAACCAAAAGTTACTTTGGTTTTGGTCTGATGAAATCCCAGTAAGAAGAAAAAAACTCTTAGGGATTGGCTTCTGTGGAATTTCTAACAAGGCTTGATAGCATGGCAGTTTAGGGAGGGAAAAAAAGTTATCTGAAATCCTGTTTACTCATAGTAGTCTGTTCAAATTCCATTTCAGAAATGGGATTTGTTTTAGTATTCCCAATCCTTGGTTTTTTAATGTTTGTTCGCAGAAACAAAATTAGATTGATCTCACAATACTCTGATTTCTTTCTTTTAAATATGACATTATTTTCTATGTGAAATGACACGCTTTCATACAAGTAAATGTTGGACTACTCTAAACCATCCCATCTCCTGAAGAACAGGGAAACCTGGTGGGTATATGTGCAGGTAAGAGACGTGCAGAAAGTGGAAAGAGAAGAGAGTGCAGGTGCCCCCTCATCCCCACCTCCAGGTGAGGGTTGGAGCCCTGTGGGGTGGAAGGCAACAGTGCAGCTCCAGGACATGCTAAAACCCCTCTTTTAGGAGGACTGCTGGCTTGCACTTTGTCCCAAAGCAGTTGCCATAGCACAGCCCTCCAAGCAAGCCTTGCACTGTTTCAAAGAGGAAAAAATGCTCCCCTAATCTTTGGAGATGAAGCATGCCCATTGGAGTGAGTGACAGGCTGGGCATGACCTCCTCCTCTAAGCTTTGGGTTTGGGGATTTCTGTTGCCAGAATGCTTTAAAGGGTAAGGAGCGTTGCTGCTCATTAAGTAGTAAAATTTGAGCTGACTTCAAGTAGTGCTTGGAAACATTAACTATCAGGGTTTGGATTCATGCCCTTGAAGAAAAATGAGTTTTATGTTAGCTTTCCAGTTTTCATTAATAATTCTCCTTCTCCTAAAATGATGCTTCAGCTCAGGAAGTATGGACAGCTTTGGGCAGGTGGACCACTCTGGAGGCCAGTGCTATAAACCAGGAGTCTTTTGGGGACACATGACCAGTTCAGGTGGGGGTGCTGGGTCTGGCATGGCCAGCAGTAGGGCAGGGTTTGGAAAACCCTGGGGAGCCCATGTCCCTGTCATCACTGCACTAGGCAGAAGATCAAAGTGAGCAGCTCTTGATGGTTTTCTAAACACTGTGCTCCAGCATCCACCTCACCGTGGCACCACCAGCTGTGGTGGCAGCATCCTTTATCATCTTTTACCACAGTGGAGACAGCCCAACCTTTTCCTGGCTTTCTGACCCCTCCCTCTACCAGCATTTTAGGGTTGCTGGAGCTTTGACTTTCAGCTCAGTGCTGAGGTGTGGATCTGAGATAGCACTTCGGACCTGTCTGTAGCCCGAGGACCCCACTCCAGCTGCCCTGGGTGCAATCACTCTGCCATTTGCAGTTTGAGCACAGGACCCTGACAATGTGCCCCATCTCCAGTTTTGGGATGGGAAGTCTCTGGACAAATATATCAGGTATATGTGGGCACATGTTGATATGCAGAGGGCTGGAAACCTTCCAGGCTTTTCCTTATTCTATTGAAAAAAATGGTCAGTGTCCCTGTAATGTTGAAGCTGTCCAGAGAAAGAAATTGTGTCAGTGCCAAATGCTGCTGTCCGTCTGATCATTTGTTCTGAGAGTAACCAAATGGTTAATCTGCCCTGTAGATATGCTTTTTAGATATAATAAGGCCTGCCTCTTTTATAAAATTAGAATATGAATGTGCAGAGGCATTATATAACTGAGTAGTGAATACTGTATATGGCAACATGATGGATTAACATATATTGAAGGCTTTGATTGTTCTCCTTTCAATCCTTCTGGTAGTTTATGGAAACATATGAAAAGTTTTCAAATGACCTTTGGAATTAGCTTGTAATTGGTGTAGTTGATCATAATTTTCTGTTTCCTGAGCCTGCGGTGTTGAAGCATTCATAATTCAGTATTTCAAAAATTGTCAGTGGCTTCACTATATGAAATTTTAAATATTCTGAATGTACTTCTGGAATTCAGTGGTTGTATTTGTTCATTCAAATGTAATGGATATTCAATAGCACCTATTATCAGCTTGATACAGAAAATTTACCTGGGTAATTACATATGCCTACACTTGATATAAATTTAAATCATTTTCTGCCAAGAGGTCTGGTAAAAAAATAACACAATTTTTTCACATTTTATGAAGATTCAGTTCAGAATTTTTGAATTCATGAAAGAGAGGTTTGTGGGCGAAAGAAGGATCCACCTCCCTTTGGTGCATAAAGCAGGGTGTCAGTTCTCTACTTGTAGCAAACCTTTCTGTGCTCTTTGAGTCATCTCCTGTATTTTCCTGACTTGCAGAGATTGCAAACTCTGTTCATCATAAGCATATGAGTGTTTTTCTGAAGTGGACACAGAAATGGGTGATGTTGATAGTAATGTGTACTTTACGTTTTTTTAAATGTTAAGAGTTTGTATTTCATCTGCTCAGCTGATCCAATATAAAAAGTTGGATACTTTGTCCTCCGGGCTGGCGTGTCAGTGGGACTCTGGCATTGTGCAGGACAGAGGCTCCCTGGTGTCAAAGCTGTGCAGTGCTGAGTGCTGTCTCTGCAGTGAGCTGTCTCTCTCACTGTGCTGACCAGGCAGGTGACTGTGAGGACCAGAAGCTGCTGAAAGGAGGCTCTGTTTGGGTTTTCTGCTTTCTGCAGCCCCAGCCTCTGAGCCGGAAACAAGCACAGTTCACTGACTTGTTGAAGGCTATCAGTGAAGGGAGCAATTTTGCTGAACTCATAGTATGTTTTAGGTGGGCTGAAACTCCAGTAAACTTTATTTTTACAATGGCCAAGCAGTTCCTTTGGGTCAGGAACAGGAAACTCTGTTTGGTGTGAACGGAAGAATTTTCATCTGGCTTTATTTATCATTCTATGAATTAATACCTGGAAAGAAGAATTGGATTTTGGAAACTGACTGCATTCATAGGAACTGCTATCATACATCTTATGCTGCCATAGCAACATAGTAGTGCAATGAGTTAGAAATCTCCCAGTTACTAGAAAACCTGAATTAAGCCAAATATTGAACAAACTGTGCTTGCATAAGACCCAAGGTGCTGCCTTCTCTTGTGAGGTTTTGACCTTGTTTCAGGTGAAGGGGTGTCCTTGATTCTCAAGAATTGGGCTTGACTGAGAGAAATAGTTCATTTTATGGTGAAGAGTATGAGAATAGCAGTGCTGTGGTACTGTATGGCAAGTCAGATTTGTGAACATATATTTAGGCTTCTGACTGTGCTCAAAGCTGTCTTGAAGACTATTTTAAAAGATTGTGAAAAACGGTAAGAAAAACTAAATTCTCTACCTTACATTCCCTTTTCATGAAACAAAGATGCTTATATTTATTTATTTCTAAATATGGACAGATGAAACAAAAAATTCTATGAAAAAGGAGTTTTCTGAAAGGTGAGAAAATACCAAGAACATAATATTAGCAAAGACTATGATGAATTATTTGGTTTCCACCTAATACTTGAGAAGAGTACTGAGGTTGACTTTGAAAATATCGTGAGGCCAAGAATTCCATATTGGTTTTTTTATGAAATATCTCTCTATTAGGAAAAAAAAAAAAAAAAAGGCAGAAT
>VXAC01001789.1:164510-443807 GCA_013399225.1 Rhipidura dahli
AAGCAGACCCAGTGCAGAGAGTACCATGAAAGCAGTGCTTTCCTTCCAGGTGTTTTTCCAAGAGGACCTGGGATGTAACCCCTCAGTCCTGCAGGTGTTGGTAGTGGCTGGTGGGAGCTGGTGGAGCTCCTCTGACCTCGCTCTGTGTCCCCCACTGGAGCAAAGGACTCCTTGAGGGCTGGGACTCCCCTCTGCCAGGGTAGTTTTGCTCTCACTGGATTATTTTTTATTCCTCCCAATAAGTCACTATTTTCATTAATCCAATTGATGGAAAAAGATTATAGCCTCAAAATAAAATCCAGTTGTAATTAAAAATGTAAAAGCCGCTTATGTTTTTAGGCCAAAGTTATTAGAGGAAGGTATCAACCTACCAATATTAATACCCCAATCTCAGCTGGGAGGCTGTTATCATGATGAAAGTGCCTGATAATGGCCTGGCTACTGAATATTTTATTGTAGATAACTTCTGCTTGTGTTTGCCTCTCATCTTTGTGCACCATAAGCTGCCATGTCCTGCCTCTCACATGCTTTGTGGGGATCCTGGTTTATTTCACATTTCAAGACAACTCTTTTTTTTTTTTTTTAGGAGCTAATCTAGCAGTATTGTAAAAGCAAGAAGAGTTTGACAGACTGTTCAGGGCACAAGGGCTGTGGGAATCACCTCTGTAAGAGGATTGAGGCGCATTCCAGTCTTCAACATCTGCATCTTAAGCCATCTTTTCATAATGAATTCTCACTTATCAAATATCCTCTCTGTGTTTGTAGTTTCCATCAAACCCCTATCTGGATAAAGAAACATGGCAAACTGGAACAGTTCTCAGCCATCCCCTTATTCATGCTATGTGCCCAATTCAGGTTTGCAAGCCTGCTTTGTGACTCTTTCTGAGTAGAACACTTTTTAATTACCTCTTTATTATTAAATCAATTGAAGGGCTAGAGTTAACTATTATTATTTTTAATCCAAAGATTGAAACTTTCTTTGACCATTGGTTTCTTCAAATGGGAGGTGTTTCATTTTGTCTCTGCTGGTTAGAATTAAATTAGTTTTCTGGGAAGGAAAGGATGCCGAAAGACTTATTCCCTGACGGAGGATTTAGGTGAAAAATTATGGACACGAATGACTCTCAAACTGCATTATTCAGAATCTCCTCCAGCTAGACTGTGCTCAGCTTCGCAGAATCAAACATCCTTCACCTGACAGTCCATGGTGTTTGGTCCTCTGAGCGTAAATGAGGTTTGCATCTGAAGCAGTGAATGGAATTGTTTAGAGCATCAGTACTAAACTGCAAAAGGGATGGAAACAATTTACCTCCCAAATGTCCATTTATCAGCCTCTGAGCTATAGCAAATTTTCAATGAAGAAAGCCCTTTCTGATGTTCCTTTCTGGTTCAGGTATGTTTCTTTTTGATGGCTTTTCTTTTTTCTCCTTCCTTGATTTGCTTTCCCGGTTTCTTTCCATGAAGATATTTTCTTTCCTTTCAGTAATGACACATTTGTGATCTTTGTTCTTCTCCAAGTGGTCCCACATGGCTTGTGTTTCACTTTTTTGGGTGTCAGAAGCAACGATGACTTTCTTTGTCTGATTTGGGGAAGCTTTTTGTTTTCTATCCAGTTGTCTATCCCAGGCAGGTGATGAGGCACTGGTTCCTGTTTCTCTTGGCTTCTCTTTCTCTTGCTCTGTGCTGGTGTTCAGCTGCTCATGTTCAGCCTGGTAGTGGTGGTTGTATTCTGGGGTGCCTGATGGCAGCACCAGCTGCTAGTTCAAGTTATTTCAAAATGTTTATTTACGTAAAATAAAGTCAGTCTCGAGGTTGCGCTGAGGAATTCTCTGTATCTCTAGTCTGTTCCAGCAAGGAAGATGCTGTGCCAGGAAAAGAGATTTCATAAGAGGCAGCATTAAAAGACTACATGTTTTTACTACTGTGCACAGCTGAGGAATTCCAAATTTAGTATTGTCTGCATGTGGTGGAAAAATACAAACTCAGGGAAAAAAAGACTTAAAAAAGAGAAATGCAAAGATTCAGCAGTGTTCCTTCTACAGTGGAAGCACATGAAGTCTTGAACCTCAGTGAAGTGCTGATTTTTCCGCTGCTAACACACTTGCAGCTCCACAGTGTATGGCATGAAATTTGTTTCTTGCTGTCAACAGCCTTGCTCGACTCTTGTTTTTGGGAGCAGGAGCCTTTCACGTGTGCAGGGCTGGTGGAGGGGACTGAAACCTGTAATACAGAGAGATCTTGAAACTTTGCCTATTGCCCTAAATAACCTGTAAAGAACAGCACTGCAAATCTCTACCTTCCACATGTTCTGGTCCCCTTCCCTAAAACTGGGTGTGGAGCAGGAATCTGAGCTGCCAAGCACCTTGTGTTTCCATTATCTGCAATAAATCACTTCTGCTGAGGAGTGAGACGTGCTCTGCCGTGCCCTGGCTCACAGGCAGCTGCTGGGGCAGGCACAGCTCAGCTGCAGCAGCAGGGTCTCACTTTCTGCCCGTGTCCTGGCTGTTCTGCTGATGCCAGCAAACCCTCTGCAGAGAGGGGGCTGCTTAAACCTGCCCAGGTTTGCCGTGCTGAGTGGTTTTTGTGTGTGCACTGGTATTGGGAGTCCTTTGTTCTGCACCTTTCCAAGTGTTTTCTCTCACTGAAGGTCAGATGGATCGGGAGCACTGAGCGGAGGAAGATGGGTGTGTGCAAGAAGAGTTTGGTGCTTGTGTGGTGCTGGTGCCTGCCCTGTTGATGTTTGAGAAAACAGCAGTGGAGTGGTGTGGTGGTGAGCTGGGAGGAGGGGATGTGTTTTGCCTTTATAATGCTGTACCTCTTTTGGATAAAGCCAAGCTCTGGAGCAGATATAGAATCATGGAAGTATCTGGGGTGGAAAACTCCCTTAAGATCACCGAGCCCACCTGTGTGCTGTAAACCTTCATTCTGCACCACTTCCTGAGCAGTAACTCCTACCTCAGGTGCTGCAAAGCCACGCTGTGCTGCTGAGTCCTGTCTGCAGCAAGTGAAACATCTGCAGGATCAGGCTGTGGCGCAGGATGTGCCCAGGGGAACGGCTCTGGCTCTTGTTCTGCCTCCTTGGACTGCAGGCTGGAAGGGTTGAAGCTGCCTTTCAGTATGAAGGATGGAAAGAAATGAGCCTTGTCTGGGCAGCTGCTGAGGTTGACCTTGTCTGGTACCTCTCCTCTGCCCAGGAGTGGCTCTGGGCAGCGTGGTCTCTCCTCAAAGCCATCCTCTCTGGCCCCTTTCCTGCCCTTGTGGGTTAGGAAAGACTGGGGCTGCTTGTGCAGGCTGAAGGGTCCAGGGAGAAGGTGGCTTCCAGGGCACATTGCCCCAGCTCTGTGGAGGGTAGAGCTCTGTATTTGTTTCATTCTTGTTGATTAATTGTTGTCTGATAATTTCTCATAATTTTCTATATTTTTCATACTGTCCATGTCCTTTCCTCTGTTTTTCTCCATCATTTCCTTCTCACTCTACAGGATTATGCTTTGCATGAGAAACGTCGTGGTAGAACTACATGATATTTTTGAGCTTTTTCCTACCCAACAATTAGAAAAGCTGTAGGGCTTTTTAATTACTCTGACAGTGAGGCACAAAGTTTCTTTTGGTACGTTTTTGTCATGCTTCCCGGAACAACTTTAAAATGGTAATAGTCTAACTTTCACAGTGGGCTTTTTTTGCATTATGCTGATAATGTGGATTTGAAGTTGCAGAGGTATGCTCCCAAAGGCTGTGCACAAATGAATTCACTGCTACTGATGAGCATTCGAAATGACAAAAACACTGACACTGAGAGCTACATGTTGAAAAAGGACAGAACACAAATAATTTAAATATTTTTCTCATGTTTGAGTATATTTGTGGTGCCTGATTGAGCTGGTTAACAAAATAAAGACAGATGGCAATGAATTCATTCCAACATTTTTTTCATTATGGTACAGCTATTCTGACTTCTCATAGCCCCTGTGAAAATTATTTTCTTGTTTAAATTTTCCTTGCTGCTGCTGTCCACACCCTGTCCAGGAAACTCAGAGATAGCATGATTAGAATATGCATGGGGAATTAATTTTTATTTGTAAAATAAAATGAAAATAGCTGGGTGAGGAGCTGCCTTTAACCCATCTATTCAGTGGTGCAGTGAGTAAGAATTTAACTCTTTCTTCTTTAAAGTTCATATCAAAACTTTAACAGCATTAGAGCAGAGTTTATCATAAATGAATTTTAGTTAGTCATCCTTCAAATCTGGAAGATGACACTGTAGTTTGCAGTCCTGTCTTCATTAGGAAGAGTGAGACCATTGCTGTTAACACAAGAAATGAGCAGCAAGAGCAGGCACCTGTCCTGGCCTGTCTGTGCCTCCCCCAGCAGCTCACCTGTTTGCCTGGACACTGCCAGGGTGATGGGACCATCATTTCTGTGCGTGGGAATGGTCAGCAAATATGTTCTGATGGAAAGTTTTAACAGTTTGTAGGTCCCAGCAGAAAAAGGGGAGGAGAAGAAATGCCCTGCAAGGACTGTAACTACTTGTAATTGTTGCTTTGTCCAATTCTGGTGTTCTCACAGCCTCTGCCCTAAACAAATGTAATCTTTGATGTTTTTATCTTAAAGCAATAATTGTATTATCTAGCAATTTTATCTTTGGCTTTAAAGAAATACTTGAATTTTCAAGGATTGCACTGACCATTAGCATCTTGCCTCATTCCTTTGACATATTTCAAAAGTGCCCATATCTTGGCACTTCACATGTGCAGAAGGTACTGAGATCCATGTGTATTGCTGGAAACACAGCACACAAGTTCTCTGTGGAAAAGTGTGCAGAAAACACAGAAGTAAAGGGGTATGCACTGTAGTATAAATTGTTGGGTGGGTTTTTGAGACATCTGCACAATATCTGCAGAAGTAAATCGGTGTGGTTCTTCTACGTAAGGTTTGCTACAGAATTTATAGATATGATGAAATATAGATTTTTCTTGTTTTCCTTTGCTGTTGAGCATCCCAACAGTGACTGGAGTGTGGATGTGCTCTGCCCTTATCCCTCCCAGGCCACTTCTCTGTTTGCCCCCCTGCCTGTCGTGGGTGTGTGAATGGGCAGAGTGAGGAGGGGACAGGTCGAGCTCAGAACTCCTCTTTTCAGCTTTCCCTCCCTCCAGTGCTCCTGGGGAATGCTGTACTGTCTCTTGCTGACAGAAACTGCCAGGCCCTGCAAGGGGAGAATGCCCACAGGGTAAAAGCTGTAAGAGTCCTGTCTTAGCAGGGCTGCTCACAACCAGGGGCAGTGCCCTGTGCCCATCCTAAAGCTCTGGAGCTGTGAGTGAGGAGGTGTTAAAGGAGAAGGATATTTATCTGTCTATGCTTCAGCCTTTGGGGAGGCTGAAATCCTGGCAGCCACGGTTGGTTTTGCCCCTGTTCTGTTATCCCGTGTTCTTCCCCTGGCAGAGCTCTGGCAGTGCCTGGCATTTCTGCAGCAGCTGCCCTGCAGCCAGGTCTGGCCTGGCCTGCCACAGTCACAGCCTGTCCTGGGCCAAAGCAGTGCTCAGACTACTCTTGAGCAAAGCTGTCTGTGGGATCGTGGTCAGAAGGCTCCAACTGAGGCAGCTACAAAAATCTAACATTTCCTGACTCTGAATTGATACCATGTCCATTAATGGAAATGTTTTCTCTCCTAGATGTAATAGACCAAACAAAAAGAAAAGCATAAATAGTGAGGTTAAATACTGCATGCTAAAAATGTAGCACTGTTCTGTGCTGGGGGTGGTGAGAGGACCAGAAGTACTTTGGTGGAAAGAAAGAGGTGGAAATTCGAGGGAGGAAAAATAGTAAGGGCTTGTGCATATGCATCATTCTGTGGAAAAGAGGGTAGGAGGGAATATATTGAGATCTGTAGAGGCAGGCTAGGATTACAAAGAGCCAAGAGAAGCAGGTATTTTGGGAGAGAGGAACAAGGTAGTAGCAGTTCAGGGTGAGGCCAGTCCATCCAGCAGCCCTGTCCATGTGGATTTCCCCAGGGATAGCATAGGAAAAGCCCCCTGAGACCTCCTTGGGGACAGGGACTGCCAGAAATAGCAGCCCCACTTCTGTCTCCTCTTGCTAATCTGGAAACCAACCTGGTTCTCCAAATGAAACCATCAGAGTGGCCAGGAGTTAGAAACCACCAGTAAACCCAGGAATCTGAGGGAATGTCAGCCCTTGGAGAGGTGGTGAGTTTGTCATCTCTAAACAAATTTTAGAGGGAAGAGCTGTTATTGTGGGAATATGATGATCTTCTCAGGGGCTGCTGCTGCCCTGAGGGTTCTGTTGCAGGGCTGGTTTGTTGGCTGTGCATAGTGTCTGTCCTGAGGGCAGTTTGCCCAGCTGTGTGGCTGCAAGCAGCTCCTGACCAGGTTGTGCCTCCTCACCATTCATAACAAGCACTGCCAGTCCATCCTGTGCCTCTCCCCAGTGCTATGTGCTGGGAAAAGGTGGTCATGGAAGAACCAGCAGGACGGTGGCAGGCTGGTAATGTGTTCCCTGTTTCTCTGGAGAGCACTGCCATGGCTCAGGAGTGCCAACACCTTTAACTCTGACAAACCTAAGGACCTGGCTTTTATTACAAGTCTAGTTTATGGGAGAAGTGAGTTTTTAATTTTTCTTTTTTTGATTGCTTCTGAAATACCATGCAGTTGAGGGGAACATGCTGTATTCTTTCTGTCTGTCACATACTTTGGTACTTGCTGTAGAGCTGTAGCACGTTCAGCATGTGGTGTAGGCTCATTCAGTCCCATCTCTTTTGCATTTCCTACAGTGAAATGTTATCCTTCCATCTTTCTCTTTCTTCCCTCTCCCTTCCTGCGTTGCTGTCTTGCTTTCCATTCCAGATACCCATTCTTAGGAGATTTTGAGAAAGGCTTTCACAGAGTCATGTATCCTGTATTTTGGCTTGAATTTATTTAGCTTGTCACAGCTTGACTTGTTCATAGGAAGAAATTGTGTTGCCAGGTCCCAGCACTGACAGCATGAGAGAACATTTTCACAGGATAGAGATAGGAGTGTGTCTATGGCTAATAAAACCTATATTAGAGTTGTTCACATCTTGAACAGAGCAGCAGAGTCACATTTCACCATGTGAAGATAACCAAACCACCCTGCCAAGGCAACTCCACCAGCCCAGGGGATCAAGCAGCTCCCACTGCACTCTGTCACTATGATGCTGCTGGTACCTGACATTTGCCCTGCTAAAGCTCACCTGGGGCTGCCAAAATGTGCCACACTCATGATTCTCTTACTGCAGGTGGCTCTGATTCCCGTGTCTCTTTGCTAATTGTCATTTTTGTAAATGGAGTGAAGACTCTGGAGTTATTTAAGTGTGACCTCTGAAATGTCATTGCTAATTTATTCTCCCTCCATTGCCGATTGTGGAAACACTTGGCCGTGTGTTTTTTTAACTCACTTCTTTGTAAGTTCACAGATCATGACATTTCTAGCTTCTTCTGAATACCATCTGCTTTTAGGGCAGTTTGGTGTTAATGTAAAGCTCCTAAACTGGTATTGCCCTGGTTCCTGTGACTCTGTTTTGATATTGAGTTAGTCCGAGGAATGCTTTTCTTACTATTTCATCTGGGGAGAAACATCAGGTATTTCAAAATATCTTAGCTGTGCTGCATTATTTCCTTTACAAAGATGATGTGTTTTAGCTAAGCAGAGTGTCTGAGTGTTTACTTGGAACGTGTGAAAGGTTTCAGAGAAGCTCAACCTTGCTGTGCAGCAGCTTTCTCAGTGGAAGTGCTTTCCCACTGAACGGCAAAGAAAGACAAAAACTGTCTGAGGGACAAATGCATGATTCATACCATTAAGGTGAAGCTGGGCATTTCATAGCATCATCTCATGTCTGAGAATGAGCTTATGCTTCTGCTTCAGACACATGATTTAGTTTTTTTTTGTTCCCAGTCTCTTCTTTGACCTGCTGGCCAAAGATTCCTGATGCTGCTGAGGGTTGAGGGGCCCCCAGAGCTGCCACGTCACCCCCAGCTGGCTGTGGCCTTTGAGGATGGTGAGAACTAAAGCCAAAATTTGTGCCTGAGAAGGTTTGCTTTTGGCTTCATTTCTTCCTCTCCCAATCTGTCTATTTTTGATGGTTTTCAGGGGGTGGGCTGGAGCACAAGGGAAATGGGGTGTCTGATTAGAAGTGTGATTTAAGAATATTATATATGATAAAAGTAAAGGCTGGGGGATACAAATGTAAAGGGTGCAAAAGTATGTCCTACTGAGCTGCTTGTATAGGAGAGAGCCTGTAAAGGGTTATGCTCAAGATCTTGGGTCTTCAATCACTTTTGAGGAGATGAAATCTTCTTAAGGAAGCAAAGTGAATATTCTTTTTAGCACCCAATTATTGGAGCTGAGCGAAGCTGTAGAAAATTTGCCATAACAGGCATGTTTTCAATGAAATTTCATATTTTCATAGGTGGATGTCTCTGAGAAATCTTATTTTTCTTCATATTAATGCAATTCTGAACTGGAACAGACAAAAGAGTATTTTTGTAGGAATGATTACAAAAATACTGCTCTGTGTCTGGACCAGATCTATGTAACAGTTGCTAGGAGCCAAAAATGAGTGTGGCACTTCAGAATCTGACTTGATGTGTGGGAACAAATTTTTATTTAGCAAAAATAAGATCACATGGATGCATAGATATTTTTTTTTTGCTTTTTTTCCCCAGTTCACCTTGCCAACTTGGGCTGAAATTAGAACCATGTAAGTCACTAAATAGCTTCAAGAAACCCTGTTTTTTAATAGTTCTGACTTAGCAACCTAGAATTAAAGTTCATGTATATCAGATGGCATCTAAATTATTGAGGGTACTTTTTTTTATTTCCTTCAGCAAAACTAAAACTTCTAATTTTCAGGGCAGCCTGTTGCTCCCACTTCTGTGTGTTATTTTTGCTGGCTGGTGCTAACCTGGGGTAGCAAATTTTTTGGCAGTTTGCTTTCCTGCTTTCCCTATGAAGGTAACCAATTACCAAGCCCTTTGCCCCAAAGTGTATTCATCAACTGCTCTGAATTCCAAGATTAAAATTACAGGGCATGCAAACTGTTTCTTCTTTATTGCCAGATGTGGTATTGAGCACTCAGACTTTCCTTGTGCGTGTCAGAACATGCAATTTTTTTATTATGGGTTGTTTAATTAACCATGGTAATTGTGTCTCTGAGTTGTAAGAGACATTACATTTCAAATTCTTCTGGAGAAGCGATGATGCTGGCTCAGAGAATCCTGTTTTTGCTGGGGACTTGTGATGAGTGTCACTGCTTTCCCCTTGATTCAGTGGGGTTTTTCCCTTCCTGCCATAATGTTCCAGGCTTGTCAGAGGGTGGGCACAGCAGCACTGAGGGATAATGTGCTGGCAAGTTCACTGGGTCTCTCTGGAGTCAGGGGGTGCAGATCCACGTGGCAGCAAAGGTGCAAAGGTTACTGACATGTTAAAACTCACGGATCCACCCGAGAGTGGTCACAAAGGAATTATGTCTTCTTCTCCCAAAAAGGTGGCAGGATCAGCAGCCCAACTGAAGTGCCCCAGTGCACACAGCATGGGCAACAAACAGGAGAGGGTGAAAGCCACTGTGGGTCAGGAAAATGATGGAATTGGGAATAAAAAGAGAGTTTATGACTTTTGGAGGAAGAGGTGGGCAACTCAGGGTCTACAAGGCTGGCATGTGCCCCTTGACTGGACGTAAGCAGCTGTGATGCCCCTCTGCAGGGAGTGCTGGAAGGGCATCTGGAGAGCTGCAAGCCCTTTGTAAGAGGGATTTGCTATGAGATGGTGAAGATTTTCTGTGTGATCCCAGCTTTGCTTTTCCATCAACAGCAATTTCCAGCTGCTGGTCTTTGTTGTTCAGCTCCACCACTCTCTGCCTCAAGGGCTTGTGTTAGTGGGCTTCTCACATTTGTGCCCTGATCTTCTGAGCACCAGAGGCTGTTTCCAGAACTCCAGCAGTGCAGGGGGAGCCCTGAGAGGAAACTTTGGCCTAATGGGATGGGATTACACTGGGACTGTTCATCCCAGTCCACTACAGGAATGAGTGCTGAGGGCTGCATGTGTTGAACTGTGCCCAAATTACAACTTTTTGGCAGTGGGTCCCCTCTAGCTGGCAGTGTTGCAAGTGCAGTAAGTTCATATCCCATCATCAAGTATTTGTTCTTCTTTCTGGACCAAACAAGCCAAGGGTCCACAGCCTCTTGTTACACTAAGAGTAGCACCCTGAGCTGGTTCAGCCTCTCCAGGATCTCCAGAGTATCTGTCATTAAAAAGGTGTTTTGCAAGCTAAAGAATTTTAGGAATAGAAACCTTCCTTTTAACACATATACAGGGTTGAGGGATTAGATTTTACTTTTTAAAATCAAAGATGAAAATTCAATTTTCAGAATTTTGAGATGGATCCAGTGGGCCCTTGTGCAGAAGTGTTTGGATTCTCATGGGTAAGATGAGAAGCCTGGCTAGGGCAGCAGTGGTAATTGATAAAGTGATTCAGCACTGCTTTAGCATTTAGCATTATTTCCATAATGCTTTTTGTATACAAGAGCTGAGTAGGTTCTGTTTAGCCCAAGTGGGATATGGAAAATTCCTGGTTTTGTGCATTTTATTTCACTGTGTAACAGAACCCACTGAGAGCAGGAGTGAGTGCACAAAATGAGGTTACAGGAGTGTGCTGCAGGTGCGGTGACAGACTTTAAAGTCCTCATTCCTACAAGTCTTTGTTTTTGGTCATGTTTGATGCTGTCTTCTGGTATGATGCCTCAATAAAATAAAGTAACTTGCTTCTGTGTATTTTGGGCATGCTCAAATATCGTGGGTTTGTATTGAAATCCTTTATAAAGTTTTCAGTTCCATGGGGACTTACACTGGTGAGACCTGTATAAGCTCACAGCTTTTATAGCTCTAATCTTGTTAGTTAAAAAGGTGGCATGCTGACAGTTTCATTTCACAGCTGAATTTTTAAAATTATTTCTGAAGATAGATTTTGGCTTCTTAATTTTGGCCATGAGGTAGCATAACCTACAACACAGTATGGAGAAAGAAACCTCAAATTGAATATGCTTCAGGTTGTTTTTGAGCTCTGAATCTATATATATCTGCACAAGAAAGTTTTAACTTGACCTAAGGAAAGAAGAACAAATCAATAAATACAATGAGGGTTTGCAATGTAACACTGATATAAAATATGATTTATTAAGTCTGGAATCGCAAAAATCTGTTATATACTGCTGCCACTGGGGGAATATAAGAGCTGAATAGTTAAACACCACTTGGTTTAAATGGTTTGAGTTTTGGCTCCACTGTAGGTAAAGGATGATATTGAAATTGATATTGAACTGAAATATCTGAGAAAAAAGTTTTGTGGATTTTTAAAATATCCATCAATATATGAGTATATATTTTTATTTAAATATGTGAGATATAATTTACCACCCATCTATAAGTATGTATGTATACATATGCAAGTATGTATCCAGTGTTATCTTTATACATATCCCTGGAGAATTCCTCAAGGACAGACCTGATCTCCTGGATATTCAAGACTCCACTCACTTTATCTGAGGTACTCTTACCTTCAGCCAAATGCTTCCTGTGAATACAGGTTAGCCCCTAGCAGGACTAAAAGGCTTTTAATTTGACTAATTAGTTTTGACCTCTAAGAACTAGATCATCCTGCAACATCGGAAAATTTCTGTTCTCATTTGTGTCTTCCTTAGACAGAGAGAAAATTATGTTTTCCAATCCTGACTCCTTATCCAGGTTGGTCACTCTCCAGAAATTCCTACTTGACCCTGAAATGACTCTGTCATTAAATGCTCTCCATGACTGAGAATTACTTCTCTTGTTTCTGGGCACAATAAATATGGTGTGTCAGTGTTCTGCCTGGGAATGATCTGTTGCCAGGCACATTAGGTTATCAGAAATCACAGAAGGGACAATGCTTTGGGATGGCAAGCTGTGTTGGAATTTTCCACCATGTCTGCATGCTTTGAACCAAGCTTTCAAATAGTTCAATAGATGGCTTTTCATGTCGTATGTTAATTTAGAAGACCACAGATTTTCCAGAGTGTGCTGTGTGTTCTCTTTGGTGTTTAAAGCCTGTGCACTGTGTACAGTGTCGAGGGTTGAATGCAGAGTTCATGGTTTTGAGTAAATGAGGTGTCGAGAGCTCATAAGAAGATTCTCTATGCTTTTCTGGCTGACCTGAAAAGCAGAATTTGCAGTCTTGTGGCTTTTATACACACTTTGATTT
The DNA here is from genome assembly GCA_013399225.1 of Rhipidura dahli. Taxonomy (NCBI): domain Eukaryota; kingdom Metazoa; phylum Chordata; class Aves; order Passeriformes; family Rhipiduridae; genus Rhipidura; species Rhipidura dahli. Next base: position 176,770 of record VXAC01001789.1, read on the forward strand.
TCAACTCCAGGACTGAAATCCTTGCAGCTCTCCAAGCTGCTTCCACCAATTTACCAGAATTGGGCAGGTATTTGATACCTCATCAGCCAAAGGCTGCTCCTGGGTGTTCCTGTGCAGCTTTACCCCTGCCTCTCTGCACTTCAGTTTCACAAAGGGTACATTTACTTAAAGCCCCAACCAAGGGTTTCAAACTCTTGGCTCAAATGGAATGAAGAAACTGTGTCATTGTTTTTCCTTCAGGGTGTAAGAAAGTCTTATTCTAGGTGATAAATATATATATTTGTATATTTTTTTATATATATATATGTATATATGTATACATATATATATAAAAATATATATATAAATATATATATAAGGGGTGTTCAAGGAGGTGGTATATGCCCTTCCAGAAAAAATGGACCAGGCTGTGATCTCTGGAAATGGCTGGTCCACAGTTTATTGTAGAATCATCTAATTCTGAATTTTATGAAATTTTTGAAGACAGAGATTCATATGGTTGAATGCGTGGGTAAGAGAACATTGTTGAGCACACAACAAGAGCAGGGCCGTATTTCCAAACTGTTGGTTCAGATTTTTTTTTTTTTTTGGTTTTGTTTTGTTTCTGTGTTGTTTTTGCCAAGTTCTGGGACACTGCTGGGTTTTAGGAATATCTTCCTGGAACAGCAATGTGACTTTACAGACATAAATGTTACTTTTAGACTTCCTTGGAAGAAAAGCTGAATAAAAAAAACATGTAGTGAAATAACAACTTGTTCTCTTTACTGTTCTTCTGCCTGCTCTTTGTCATGTCTCTTCTTTTTTCCCCCGACTTAATGTCCCACTTAACGCCGTGTGCTGCAGGGGAAGTATTCGAGCAGCAAATGAAGCTTGATTTTTTTTTTCTAGATGTTTATTGCCTTACACCCTACTGGCACTTGACAGCTTGGACTCTCCAAACTCATGAAGGCCATGGCAGTTGCATTTTCATATCTATTTTTACTGAAATGCTATTTTGCTCCTTGTTGTTGGCGTCATGCGTGCTCAGGCAAAGTGGGCTGAGAACTGTGCCCGCTCTGGTTTACAGACTGCCAAGCTTGGTGCAAGGAGTCAGTAAACATTTGGTTTATAGTTTTATAGTTTATTAGTTAAGCAAGCTCCTGAAGAGTTGTGACTCTGCTTTGATTGGTGGGAAAATAATGGGCTGTGTAAATAACACTGAGGAAGGGATAATGATTCTAAGGTGGCCGATAATGAGGAGAAATGAAGTAAACACCAGCACTATGTAGGGCCTGTCACTTGGGATTATGATTAAAATAAGTTTGCTATTCAGTAGAACAGAAGTCTGAAATATTTTGTAGAACATCTGGGGAAATGGCGTTTTGGTGGTTGTTCTTGTTAAAGATGGAAGGTGAACCATGCACTCTGCTGTTCCTGATATCTTGTCTGCTGACAGAGATGTTTAGCTCTTGCCTGGCTTGTCACCAGTTGTAAGATTTTGTTTTTAGTCTCTTCTCTAGTTTTGAGGAGAGAACATACATTTTTTTCACATTTATTTTGCACAAATCTAGTGGTTTCTGGAGTAGTTTGGGGGATCTGAACTTACAGCTTGGCAACACTTGGATGCAGTTTCATAATCTGTTAATCACCATTCTGACCAAGTGAACAATGAACATTTTTAAAATATTTTTGAGCTGCTGTCATTTATCCTAGATTATTTTAAGATTTTTGCATGTGTTTGCTCCTGCCTGGGTCTAACACTGAAAATAATTTATTATCTTGTCATTCTACTATTCAGAAAGATGCATTCTGTTCTGCCAGTTATCTTGGACGGTTTCTTGGCTTTGGTTTTAATTTATATATTGTTTACAGTTGCAAGATACTTGCATCTTGGAAATTTTTCAGATATCTCTGAAAATATGTGTTTTTTCCCATGTCTTGGAGTGTCATTTCAAAATGCACAGCAAGTAAGAACTACTGCATGTTGAACACCATCCTGTAGGGTGTGTTTCCCACTGCAGTAACTCATACCTGGTTACATAGCAAACCCTGGAGAATTCTTCAATTATTCCGAAGGAGTTCTAAACATCACTGATATGTGCAGAGTTAATGACTTATTTCTACTCCTGAATATTTAAGAAAATACCGTCTTGTGACTTACAGGACCTTGCTTTGATAACTGAAATTGAAATGTATGCCATATAGAGTTGTTTCTTTGCAAAGCTTGTGCTTTTTTTCACTCAGTTTTTCTGTTATTCATCTTCTGGATCAGGGCAACTAAATACAAAATCATATATCTGAATTCTCTGAGAGGATTTCTGCCATGGAGTCTGTGAGCCTACCTGTAGCTAGCATTAGCTGTGGCCTTCTCTGGATTAATATCCATAAAATGCTTCAGCAACTTCAGCTGTTTGGGAAAAAGGATGTTCTGTTCACTCATAAGGTGATTTGAAGGGAGTTCCAATAACATAATCTCTTTTTTTTTTTTTTTCCCTGATGCTGATATGTCCCTTGATGATCTAAAAGAGTGAACAAACAGTGCTGTATCAAAAGTGACAGATTATAGTGAATTAGATGACTCTCTAAATGCCAAGGAAAAAAAAAATTCAAAGGTATCTAGAGACATTCCAAGTGCAGCCAAAAAAACCTCCTTTGAGATTCATTCCATGAAAGGACAAGATAATGAATTTAGGGCTTGTAATCCAAGATAAATAAATCAGAGCTGAGAGGGGGAAGGCCAGTAAAGCTCTGGGAGATGTAAGGGGTAATAAAGGACTGACAAATAGGCATGACTGTGTGACATGATGAAGCAGCAGAAATGACAACTGTAATGATGTGTCAGTGCTGAGCCCTGGAAGAAAGAAGCAGAAACCACTGCTGTCTGTGATAGCAAGGATCTGGAACAGCAATTTCATTCAGCAGTAGCAAAGTACTAGGGGAGGTGTGGGGGTTAAGAGGAGTTGTGATTCCTCTGGCACAGAGGCATTTCTGATGTTGGTAGGTGTGGGTGTATGCACAGATAAATGCAGGGCCAAGGGAAGCACCTTCAACAGAGAGGAAAAGCTGGGTTAGAGGAGGTAAAAAAAAAGTCAATGAAAAATGAGTTACTTGCCAGAAGGCATTCTAACATTTGGAAATCCTTTCAGAAGGTGCTTCCTCCCTCAATACTGAGCTCTGGAAAACATGCTGCATGATAGGATACTCCATTCTGCTTGTCATTTGGGAGAGGTATTGACTGGATGCTCTTGTGGGACACTCCAGTCCCAGCCAGTGCATCACATAAAAGGCAAGGAAGGAACAAGTTTGAGTGCTGTGGCTGTGTGATAGAATTTGCTGTTACCATAGATACCTGTGACTGTACATAAGCACTAAACTGCTATGGCTTCACTCTGTGTGAAAAGCTGCTGTGGCTTGGTTTTCTCCCCATGCAAACCATTTGGGATATTTGGATATTATGATGATAACTTCTTATCCACATATATACCTCTACAATCATCCCATGAAATTAAGGATTGCACTTGAAAGCAAAATCCCAGAAGAGACAGAGGGCATTTGTGCACTAAAACTAAAAATCAGATTTGCCAGGCACACACAAGCAAAAAATTACTAAAGTAGGCAGTCCTGTGCTCCTGAATTTCCCCATATTTTACCTCCTTGTGACAGACAAGTCCATTCTTTCTCTGAGCTATCATCATCTTTTTGATGGGGACCCTTTTTTTGTAAATTGCTTAGAAATTAGCGAATGAATAATGGTAGGCAAGAGATGAGTTCTCTCAAAAAAAATGCGTTTCTAGCTCTCCAGTTGCTTCTCTTCAGAGCAGCCCAAAATTGCTGATTTTACTGGAGCAGGGTGAGCTTGAGAAAGGTGTCTGAGTTAGATACTGAAAACCATTTTTTAACGTCTAAACCTTCATATTTTTGTATTGCTTGTAATCATGGCAGCTTGTCCTCTTTGAGTATGCTTTTGAGGAAAGTGAGCTCTTTCCTTTTCATAGCCATAGCAACGAGTCATTTTTATGGGTGTTCAGGCTCAGCTGTAATCTCTTTTGGTCCAGAAGATGGACTTGAGTTGGCACTGGAAGTCACCTTTTTGTCAGCCAGACCAGTTGGTGGCACCTCCAATAAGATCTCTCTCTCCTCGCCTTAGGTCATTGCTTTTTATTTCTTTTATGTCCTCAGAGATGGCTGCTAATGAGTGGTAACCACGTTTTGTTACCCTCCTTTTCAAGGTACATACTTTGAGAGCTCTGCTGTTGAGTAGAATAGAGAGAGTAGAGTAGAATAAAATATCATATTCTGAGCTGGAAGGGATCCATAGGGATCATCAAAGTCCAGTTGCTGGCCCTGCACAGGACAGCCCCAGGAGTCCCACCTTGTGCCTCAGGGTATTGTCCAGATGCTTGAGCTCTGTCAGGCTGGTGCTGTGACCACTGCCCTGGAGATCCTGTTCCATTGCCCACCCACCCTCTAGTGGAAGAACCTTTAACGGATATCCAGCCTAAACCTCCCCTCACACAACTTCAGGCCATTCCCTCGGGTCCTCTTTTAGCAGCAGGATGTGGGTGCTTATGAGCATAACCTGGAGCTTCAGTCTGAACTGGCTAAGCACTGGGCAGGTACAAAGTTTCTCCTGCCCTTTATTTCACTTGCCTGATTTCCTGAAGAAGTTATAATCTGATATAGTACAGAAACTCTGTTCCAGTAAAGAGAATTTTAAAAAAAAATATTGGATTTACTACAGGTCAAGGCTTTGTTTCTCAGGGCATGGCTTTTTTATACTCCTACTCTTTCCAGGTTACACAAGCAGCGGGTATTCCTTGACTTTCTCATTATTTTCTATCTTCTTCTCAGTCACCTGAGGCCCCCTTCAGAAGTTCAGAAAGATGCTGGGCTTCTGTCTTAGGTGATCTGGTGTGAGATGGAGCTCAGACCCCCAACTTTTCCTTTGGAAAGACAAGCTTGGTTTGCTTTTTTTCTGACCATCTCCTAGAAGTTTTACTCAGCATTTAATGAACACTGATACCTTTAGCTCAGAGCATGGGGAGGAGAAAGGAGTCTGTGACCTTGTGGTTCCAAACCCAGGCATCTATTGGAAGGATGAATCCAATTTATGTTTGTGTATAATAAACGTTGAATTTTTCACTCATACTCTTTATTTAGAAGTTTTGCTATGCCTACTAATTTTAGACTTTTCAAAAGTTTTTGTTAATATTTCTAATGTCTTGTAAAAATAAGTTTTAGGAGCAGACAGATGGTTATGATGCCTATTTTAATACCTACACTTAAATAAAGAGAAGCAAAGAACAAAACAAGACCTAGTAGTAATCAAACTGCAAAGTACAATCTACTTAGAATTATCACCAGTTTGACAAGCTGAAGGGAAACTCATTTAAAAGAAGTACCATCTTCTGTATTTTGATTAGTTTCCACCTCATGTGAAAGTTGCTTTCTCCTCTTTCTCTTGATTCAGTATTGGCTCTTCTTCAGCAAAAGAATGTGTGACTCTATTCACAACATTTTTGATGACACTTTTGTAATTAATTTCCCCAGGTTTCTGTCAGTTCTTCAACCATTTCATTTTTGCATCTCAACACCATTTGCTTTTCTCTTTCCTGCTTCTCAGTCCCATTGGGAAATAGCTGACAGATCAAGGAATTTGCAGAAGTTAAGGCGAAAAAGGTAAATCCATACACAAGTCAGTGAAACAAGGAATCAGTGTGTTCATTGCCAGGAGATCCACAAGGACCACTGTTCCTCAGCTACCATAAATTCATGAGCCCTGCTGGGCTGTTTATTCTTGCATGCTGCTGAGGCCCAGGTACAACAATAATCCTTTGCTCCATGTGGAAGGTAAAGCTCCTTTGAGGCTCCCTGAGACAGTTTTTTTCATAGCTCTCAGTGAAAGGTGGCTTATCCCTGCCCACTGCCCGTGGATAAGGCTGAGGGTGATAAGCTGCCCTTGTTCAGTGGGTAACTGAGTTCACTGTGGTGTTTGGGTGCTGACTCAGTGCTGCAGAGAAGGAAGAGCATTTCCATCCAGTCATCTCCCAAAATTATTAATCACATGCTTCAGTTGAGGGAAAAATAGGTCCAGAAGAGATGCAGGACTTGTGTCAGAGCACCCTTCTTGCTGGGCTCGCTGTACTTTATGTGTTATGATTTTCAAGAGGGACTCTCTAGTCCCTTTTGTAAATTTAAGAAGTGTAGAAAAGAATGAGGTGAGATTCAAGGACTATCTAGCCAGCAGAGCAGCTACCTTTCATTTACTTCCTGCTTTACAGGCCTCAGAACTGTCAGCTAGGCTTAAGAGCTTATAATTTATTTCAGCTGGAAGGTAGGTAATTATATTTTTCGACGTGCCACCTTTTACTTTGCCTTGTTCCAAGGGACAGGCTTGGCAGATTAAGGGCCTTTTCTTTAATTTATATTCATCAACAAGTCTCTCATCAGTTTCTCTATAATTTTCTCTCTTGCACTGATAACTCTGAGCACGCACTGCACCCTTGTGTGAGCAATTAGGGGACCTAAATCTCTGCAGCATGAGCAGTGCTGGGTCCCTGAGAAGCTCCAGAGCTGTTCTGCAGAAATTTGGCCTTTTCTAAACCCAGAGGATGTAATTGGAGGTGAGCTGGCTGAAAACTGAGCTGGCTTGGAGGACAGCCCCATTTCCACTGAAAGTGTTTTTTCTGAAGATGTCAAAACACACACCATGTTTTAAGCACAGGTTTAAGAGGGAGAAGATGATTAGAGAGAGAATTTAAGTGAATATTGACTAAGGACAGGCAGATCTGAGCACCAGTGTGCTTATTTTTCTAGTCCTTGTTGGCTGCCTTCTTCCTTTGCCTTGTCCTCTGCTACTTCTTTGCCCCTGGCAAGTTTTCAGGGGTGATTTTGCTGTATGTGTATGGGTGGTGAGATCTGTGTATATTTTTTAACTGCCAAATATAATCTTAGAAATGCTCAAGTGCGTTGTTCAATTCCAGATTGTGAAATTCCTGGTGTGAAAGCCAGATGACCCTGCCTAATTTTCTTGGTTAAAAAAATATTATTTTTCCATAAATAAGAGCTTCACAAAACTCACTTGTTGAAACCTCAGGTACAAAGAGATCTTCCCAAGTGTGCAAACTGCTACCATTAATTTTTTTAGCGTGTCAATTTAAAAATTTTTTTCCCCTGAAGTTGCCTGGTTTTGTAGTTGAATAATAACTTCGACTGGTTTTAAAGTGACACAGGATCATCTTTCTCCATCCTAGGAATGTCTTATTTTACTACTGCTTCCCATTCCTTCGGATACTATGGCAACTTTGTGTGTAAATTTTGCGTGTTAACCATAAAATGAAGCTTTATATCATGACATGACAAGGGAACAGTTGTTTCACCTGGATCTCTGTGTATTTGGTGCCAGGATTTTATACCACGAAAATGCCTTTTCCTGGGAAGCACATAAAGCTGTTTGTCTTGTTCATCTACTGAGCTGTGTTTAAGAAATGTACAGTTTGCAACATCTTTTTATTTTTGCCTAAAATTCCTTGACTTCATTCAGTTGAGGAATGTATGTCTGTCTTTGGGAGCAGCTGTGGCAAATAGGCATGTGGGGCTTGTGTGTGCAGGTTGAAGAGGAAGAGAACTTTTAAAAGAGCTCTGGAATATATATATATATATATTTCTTTTGTGGCACTGTAGATGGTCTTACAAATCTGTATCTTAAAATTTATTGAGGAAGAAGGTACACTGATGTAATTGGATTCACTGCACCTTAGGGGGATATCCATAAAGATCTCTGTTGCAGCACACAAGGCTTGGAGAGTCATGAAAATTTTGCGTGCATTAAAAGGAGCTGTAAACGCAGCAGGAGCTTACAGTGGGGAATCTGCCAATGGAAACCACATTGACTGCCCAGCACAGGTCTCCCCTAGGCAGAGACTTTACTGATTACTGTGAAAAACCATTCATTTTTAGGCTGACAGATGTTGTGTTATGCACGTTTTAACCAAAAAGTGTCTTTTGCGCCAGAGACTATGGGGAACTATGGGTTAAAACAGGGAAAATAATTGTTGTTTGTTTTAACTTAATTAAGTTTGTTAATTGTTATGAAGTTGTGAAATTAATTAGTCCAGTTTAGAGTGTTAAAGTTTATATGTTCAAAGGTTTAAGATGTTTTTATAAAGTTTTAAGAAATACCTTCTGTAAGAATCTATTTAAATTGTTAAAAGGTTCACTTTTTAAGAACGTTTTCAAGTTTTGTGTAATCCCTACATTTTGTAAATGTACTGTGTATAATTTAGAACTTTTGGAGCCAATTTTCATATTTTAAAGGCATATTTTCAAAACTGGGATCAGATCTTGGCTGGGTTTAAAGGGGGAATATTAAGAGCCACTTTCTAAAAGTAACACCTACACTGCCCTCTTGCAGGCTGCCTCCATGGCAACCCAGAATATTAATGAGGCTCCTTCCCAGAGCCAGCGAGCCATTGGTGGGCAGGAGAAACCTCACTATTTGAACCATCCAATGCTCCGGGACCACGGAGGCAGGTAAAGGGGTGGTACGGGGCGTTCCTGGGCAGGGACAAGCACTGATAAAAGGCTCGTCCCTCAGGAGACTGGGGTCACTCCTCGGTGGATTAGCTCCGAGGGGGCCCTCCTCAGGATAAATGGCTTCTGCCCCTTTGGCATTTATAGACTGACAACCCGGCTTAACTGTGGAGTCTATCCCTGAGCAACAGACCCTTGTCTCCAAGTGCCTGCCTCCCTTCATGCTCAGGCTAAGGTCTTTGATCCCAGCACCCAGGCTTTATTTGTTTGGTTAAAGTTGCCTACTAAATAAACTTTTCTTTTGCGGATCCTGGACTTGAGATTGTGTCTTTTTCTGACACGTTGTAAATGGTATGCAGATATAAATAAACCCCTTCATGTTGCCACTGAAAAGCTCAGAGTGGTGATGGCAGTGGTTTGGGTGTTTTCCCAAAGGGGTGCGTTATCTGCTTCATCTTTTGGGGATCTGCAGACAAATGGAAGTGTTCAAAGAGTGGAAAGAATGAGAGAGACAGAATGTATGACTGGTGAGGACAGGCTGAGCAAACTGTGGGTTTTTCAGACTAAAAAGGGCTCCGGTGACTTTGCAATAAATTAAAGTTTGTTGTGAAGAAAATTTTCGTGAATTATTATCTGGCTGTTGCAGGAAATAAAGGAATTGAGTAATGAATTTTGACTTAGGAAATGCTCTCAAACTACAGAGACTGTGAAGCATTAGAGCTGTGGAAGTCATGAAATGTGCTTCACTGATGAATTCACTGTGGGTTAAAGCCCAGTTGGATGATTAATAGTAAAGGCAGATAATATATGCTTTTTATCCTGCCTCAGAACAGGGGAAAGGGAAACAGCCACTTGAAGTCACTGTCAGCTCTTTCAACTCATCTCCATCTGCACGTTAAGATGAGGAATAGATATTTACAGAGCTGCTGTAGGTGTAATTAACACTACAGAGGGTATCATTTTCTTTCCCATCTGTGTGAGAGCACCCAAAGATGACACCACTGCTGCTCCAGGAAAGCAAGTCAGTGTTAAACTTGGTAGTGAAAGCAGGACAAAATGCCATTCTGCAAACAAGACAGCTGTAGTCTTATCAGTGGTGTCTTCCAAAAATAATCTACTTTTTATCAATGAATGTTCAAAATAGGAGAAAATCAGGGGGTTTCAAGTATGAAGACCTTGACAAGTATCAAACTTCTTATCTGAATCAAGGAAGAGGTCAACTGGGCAGAAACATTCTGGCTGGTGTTATCCAGTGTTTGGAGACCAATGCACAAGGTCTTGTTGGTGATTTAAATGGGCTGATCAAGTTGGAAGTGGAAGAAAGATTTCAGCTCTAGCCTAGAAGTACCCTCCAGATATCTACCTGAAGGAGAGAGATGAAAGAAAATGAAAGAGAAAATGAAAGAGATGAACATTCAACTGTGTTCACATTTCCATGTGAATTGCATGGAAATTTTGGAATTCCAGAAGAACTTGCTCATTTTATCCAGTCCAGACTCTGTCTGTGCTAAGCCAGGAAAGGAACTGGTTTTGGTCCACCTTTGTCAGAAACTAAGCTGTGCCCCTATGGGGAAATATCTCCTGAGCTGATTAAAAGTCAAAAAAATTAGAAGTTATGAATTGAACTTGTTTACCCTTTTAAAACTTTCAAATAGAAAAAACAATTTAAATCACGGAGCACTTTAAAGATAATTATATCAACATAAAGAGAGGCTTTACTTTAGGAATTCTTGTAAGAAAAACAAACCAACCCTCAAAAAGGTCTGTGTTCTACAAATGCAAAATTAGTTTTGTATTGCAGCACTAGATAAAATTTAACAGCTGCATTTAAAGATAAGCAATTGTTTGTGCATTATGTAAGATTAATACAACACAGGCCTCCAACTCTACCACCAGTAAAACACTACTGGAAGGGTAAAGTACTTCTGGCAAACTGCACAGGGAAAGGAATTTATGGAAATGTGACTCCCCAGCTTAATCTTGATCACTTAAACATCTGATGTTGAGACTTCTATTTTCATATAATACTTACTCATTGCCTTAACATTTCCTTTGTACTTTTACTTTTCCTAATGGCCTGTTTGGAGTGAAGAGCTAATATCAGAGATGGTGGCAATGTGTTTCTTCCCCATCTTTTTTATAACACGCAGGTTAATTCTTTTTCAGTGTTTAGTCATATAGCCTGTACTGCCCCAAATCATCTGTAATTTCAACAGAGCTGTGACAGGCATAAACCTCATCTTCCAAATGTTGTCCCTGGGGCATCTTTTCAAAACCTGAATAAATAAATTAAATAATAAGCAAGGTCTCCTTTTAAAACCTTGTAAGGATTTAAAAGTAAGAAGTAAGGTTTTATTTCATCTGGAATAACCCCTTTCAATCTCACTTTCTCCTGTCAGGATTGTTTTATATTTGATTAGTTCTAGGAGATGGATTTTGACATTTAAAGTATGTGTAATAGAAAGAGAATAATGACATAGCTGGGATTACAGAAAAATATTTGCCCTTGAAAATGGTTATGCACTGTTAAATACCAGTTGCATCATATCTGAGTATAATAAAATCAAAGTGGAAATTGAATGATTGTGTGGGGAATGAATAGTCTTGGTATGTGACAGAAGAAGGAACCTTGGCAATTCTAGCAGTGCAGCACAGCTGAAAATAGATTTTGTAGCACAGGCTCATTGGGTTTCCAAAGCTATATTTTAAGTCTAGCATTAAAAAAACAAATAAAATAATACCTGTATTAAAATTGAAAAAAAATTAAAAGCACTTGCATTAAAAATGACCAGTGATATTCCAGCCAGATCAGACCTGACATAAATCCTTGGATAAGCTCCCCCCACCAAGAGCCATGGTGTGTTGATTTCTCAGGTGAGAGGTTCATTTGTCCTGTTGGTGCTGCTGAGGGGTTAAAGGTCAAATTTTGCTGGGGTTAGGAAATCACAGAATCACAGAATCACCAGGTTGGGAGAGACCTTCAAGATCATCAAGTCCAACCCCTGCCCCAATACCTGAACTAGACCCTGGCACCAAGTGCCACATCCAATCTCTTTTTAAACACATCCAGGGATGACTCCACCACCTCCCTGGGCAGACCATTCCAGTACTTTATCACTCTTTTTGTAAAAAACTTCTTCCTAATATCCAACCTAAATTTCCCTTGGCACAGCTCAAGGCTATGTCCTCAGAGGTTGTTTGCAGGGTGGATCACACCTGATTTGCAGTGTGGCTCTCGTGACAGCTGTGCTGGCACAGCTGGGTTGACCTGAGGGCTGGAACGGGAGTCCAGTGCATGGGAGAAAGAGGGGAGAGTGTTTAACCTTTGTATTCCATGACAGCCATCTGCAGTGCCTGCAGTTTGGGATGCACTGGAGCATACAGATTTTTCCTCAGCGCCTCTCTTTCCTTCACAGTGGTGTGCAGATTTGCTTCTTCCCAGTTTTCTGGTCAGGGATAATCTGTGCTGAGGCTGGAGAAATGGGTGAGGAGTCCTCTGGGGCCGGTAGGATTGGTCACAGTTGTTTGGGTGGTTTTTTTGTAGGTGGTTGGGCTATTTTGTTGTTTTAATTCAAGCCACTGAAGTCAGCTCTCTGGAGAATTTCTGGCAGGGTGTTAGTTTTCAAATCAAACTGAAGTGATGACAACCACCTGCTGTAGCTGGTGCCTGTGCTGGGGCAGCAGTTTAGTGGCTGATGAGACTGGAAAGGTTGGTTTTGCCTGTGTTTTCACTCCTGTTAATGGTTCTCACCCCTCCACACAAGCCATGCACTGGTGCCCCAGCTGTTGTCCTGAGTGTTTATGAGTGGGCTGGGTCCTCTTTTGGGCTAAACTCTCTTCCAAATTTCCAAATTATCACATACTTACCTGGGAAAAAATAATTTGTAATGTGAGTGCATGAAGAAAGATACAGAGATAGGGAGCAGCATTTTTGCTGATGATCTGTGTATTTTTGCTCACTTTATTGTAGTAGATATCAGAATTGTATTTTTCTTGCAAATGTACCTTTTTTTTTTCCTGTCCTTATCCTTCATGTTTTTCATCTGCTCTTAATACCTACTGACAGTAACAAAACTGAGTTTTGCGCCAGTTGTGTTTAATGAGGAGAAAACCAAACCCTGGGAGCAGGGAACAGGTGATGGAACCTCCTCCAGGTCTCCGTTCCCCACAGCTCAGTTGTCTGTGTTAAGGGTGGCTCTCAGAATACTGTTATTAATAAAGTGTACTGGCTGGAAGGGAAATTCAGGAGTCCTTTTTTAATAATCTTTCACCAAAGAGGAGGAAATTTGGGCTTGATTCTCAGATCTAAGGGCTTGATTGAGTTAGCTACCTTATTTATCTACTCTTGCCTTTTCTCTGTCCTCTGCCACTCTGGTACCTGTGTGCTGTTGGAATTTGCTCAGCACCTCTACACTGCTGGATTTCTGCTCCTGGCAGAGACATCCCTGGGGCTCATCTGACTCCAGCGCAACAAATGCAATGCATTGAAAGAAATTATTCCCTTTTTGCTGTGCTGGAGGCTTCCACTCCTACTTTTAGACCTTCTTTGCTGCTGTGGGCTTCATCCTTGCAAGTCAGAGCAAGAGCTGCTTATCAGGGTGTGGAACACAGCTACCACCAGGTTGTGTGTGATGTGCTCCCCATCTCTGACTGGAAAAATATCTGAAGAATCTCCATCTTCCTTTTCCTCTGTGGGTGGAAACTCATGACAGAAGGTGTAGCCTCGTTGGGCCCCTTCCCTGTGGACACAGCAGGCAGCTGTGTCTGGATCTGTGCTCCCATCTTGGGCACTTCCTGAACGTGGGAACTCCTTTTCCTCAAATCCAGACAAAGGTAAAACTTGATGCAGACCTTTTGTAACCCCTTCAGAAAGGCACTTTGGGGGCTCAGCAGCTTGCAGGTTGCAAGGCTCAGAGGACTCCTTGTGCTTTGATATCTGCCTTGGGCTCTGACTGTGCTGGGACATCTTGTCACAGGGAGACACATATTTTCCTGGCTCCCTAGAACAGGTATCTCTGTCTATGGAGGTACTCAAAAGCACACAGGCATTTCCCCTGGCTCACAGGCATGTCTGTTCTGCAGTGCTCTTTGTGATTTCCAGGGGTGGCCTTTCAGATTTCCAAACACACTGATCTTCTGGAGTGCTGTGTGCCGGCTGACTTCACTTTAAAATACAGAAGTGCCCCTTCTTATTCATCTTTCCCTCCTGTAGCACTTGTGGCTGGTGTCATTCAGCTGCTGAGAGTTCTTCAACAGCTTTCTCTGTTCCTTAAGTTCCCATTTGCACACGTCTGATATTGAAGAGTTTGTGTTATTTAAATATGCACGTCTTCACAGGGAAACTGGCATTCCTGATTGATGTGACTACTCATTGTTCTGCTCAAGCAGTGGCTTTTTATCTTGATGAAGAGGCAAAGTCCATAATTTCAGACAAAATGAATCATTTGCTCCCCTGAGTGATCCATCAAGTAGTGTGCTGTCACATGTTTCTGAGACTGGTGTCTCAGAGACCTGTTCCAATGTTGGTGCCTCAGAATTCCTGGGGATAATTGCTGGAGAACTGTAGGCACATTTGTGGAAATAGGCAGGTTAATATATACATGAATGTGTTTTATGTGTATATTAATATATATGTACATATAATATATTTTTATATATAAATGTATGTATTATATACATATGTATGTAGTGAATACTCAAGGTTAGCATATGGAATCTGCAGTGGGATGTGCTCCTAGAACAGCCAAAAGAATAATCTTTAGAGAGTAGGGAACTGGTTGGAACGTGCTGGAGATTGTTAGGAAATAAAGACAGTAGGATGGATTGAGTGGGACAGGAAATTAAGTCACACAGCAGCTGAGTGGATGGTGGTGCCAGAAGAAAGTCTGAACACTGGAATTAAGTGACTCTGGTCTGTGAGATGTTTCTCTCCACAGGCACATCGGAAAATGAGTTAAAGGACATGTTTAGCACTGGGGATGACAAGAATGCAAAGTGATGTTAACAGCTTTATTGGCTGAACATGGGCAAAAAATACTGTGCAGCAGTAAAAGACGGGTTGTTAGATTAATAAATGAATACATGGTGTAAGGGGACACCTAGAATGGGTTGAATGTGTTAAATATGAATAAGCAGCACAGTGTTGGCTCTGGCTTTGTTAATGTTCCAGCTCCTCTGGACTGCTTATTTTTGCGTAAAGACTCACACTGGGATGTTAATCAGCATATCCAGTCATTAATCTGTTTTATAGGTACAACAGCACTGTTGTTGATGTCAAAAAGTACGTCTCCAGAAGTGGTAATGAGTCATAGTTGGGACTGTAGAGTTACCAGTGGATACTTTTCCATGAGTTCAAAGGACCTCCTGCAAAAACTCAGATATGTTGCAAAAGTCGCTGATGATGCTGATACTGTTTAGGAAATGGTGTGGTCAAAGTGATAAAATCGATGAACTGCAGGGAAAGTGCAGACAGCTTATTCCCTCATTTGCCTCCAGCATACACTCTGTGCTGTTCCAAAATATTATGCAAATGTCAGTAATATAGAAAATAATCTGTCCAAAGTTCTTCTAGATTTTTTTAGTGAGGTTGGTTACTTTTTGCCCCTTATGGATTCATTTGTGCTTGAAAGTTCAGGGAAATGAACCACATGCAAGATGACTATCCTGTATTTTCTAGATTTGTGCTTTCTCAGTGGGTCACAAAGGAGCTGTTCTGCAGAAATCTTGATCCTAAGGAGGGACTGTTTTTTTAAGGCTCTTCAAAAAGAATTTGTACTTCACAGAAAATATTTCCATTTTCATAAGTCTCCCACCCCTGTCCCTTTTCCTCAGTTAATTAAACTTTTATTAAATGTTTATAAAGCCAAAACCATTTGACTATTTGGAAACTATTTATTCAAACTATAAAGAGGAACTCGGGGAGGAGAGCTTGGCACAAGCATTAAAGCTGCAGTTCCTGAAACTTGTCCCACTTGTCTTTAGCCAGCTTATGTGTTAAAGTGGGATTGTATAAGATGGAGAGAGAGAAAGCGAAATGCAAAATGACAGAAAGGAATACACTGGCAGTGAACCAGGCTGGATGCTCCAAGAGGGAATAGCTAATTGGGTATCATTAGTATCGTTCAAATAATGGTATTCACACACCTGAAAAACATTGGCTGCCCTTTACAGCAGTCCTGGCTGGCTCTGCCTCATGTCCTGGAGAAGTGGTTCCTTCTGTCTGCAGCCCAGATTTGCGTTCAGATCGGTTTCCCACCCAACAGGGTGCCCTTGCTCAGTACTTGGCCACCAGGCACAGAGAGAGCTCTTGCCCTGGACAGTTTAGGTTTATAAGCAGGCTCTCTGCTTCACTTGGGTGATGATTTAATTCAGTTTCTTGTGGCAAAAAAAAATGTCTCTAATGTAGAAAACTAATGAAATAATCTTCCACCATACCAGAGGAACTGTGGGAGAGAGGCTGGAACTGAGAGGAAGGCCTTTGAAGCCAACACTTAATTATATTTGTGGCTTTTGAATGCAATGCTGTAAAGTGGGGAAGGGAAAACTGTTTCTCTCTTAGTTTTTCAATAATAAAGGAATAAAATGTCTCCTGTGTGCAGTGAGTGTGCTCGTGTGGGAATCCTAGAGGCACTGCTGGAGTCTTGCTTGAGCAAGAACAGCAGGATGAGAGCCCCATGGAGCAGCACGGATGTGCGCTGAAAGAGATAATGGAAGAGTGGAAAGCACCATCATTTAGAGGACACATCATGGAGCAGTGTCAGGAGGTGTTTCTACAGAAGAAGATAAATCGCCATATGCAGTCATCCCATCAGCCAAGAGGAAGAATTAATTTTACTTACGAAGAAAAATAATAGGCCTGCCTTTGTGGGAATGGTGCAATGCAGAGTGCAAAGTGGTCCTGATGGACTTCCCCCAAACCAGAACATCACCGTGACTTTTGGGTTTTTAGAGGCAGCCAGGAAGATGCTTTGTCATCCCAGTTTCTGTTTTGCAGTTGTTTCTCTTTTCTGTAGAATGCAGTCTTCACTGCCCTTGTTTTTCAACAACTAATTAATGGGCATTTTGGACTTGCACCACTGAAGTTATTTTAACTGTTGAACATGGCATGATTTCTTCCCTGCTCTCAGCTGAACATCTTTGGGCTCCTGTGCCAGTGCACCTCCGTGGGGCTGGAAAATGAGGTGGATTTTGGTAGTACTGTGTTGCAAGTCTCACCTCCTCATTTTCCTTTGGTTTTGCTCTGTCATTTCTCCCCCTTGGTGGGCACTGCACTTTCTGCTACACCCCACTTCTTTTACTGGCACTGCAGCCTTGTTCTTTAGTTGATCATATGGAGGGGGATTTTCAGAAATGTGAAGAAAGCTTAACTTGAATTTTTACTGGGTCTTAACTCAAATGTTTCTATTATATCAATGAATGGAAAACTGAGAACCATTAGAAAAGCAGTGGCACTGAAATGGCCTCAAATTCACCCTTGATCCAGTAATTATGCTTTCCAAGATACCATCTCATTATCTAAAACTCAACTGTGTCATTAGTTATATCTCATTTTAGTAATTACAAGCTATATATTTGTCATATCTATAGAAGCAGAAAACATTGCCATTATAAATCTATGGTTTATGCAGCTTCAGCAGGAATTGCTAATGAGCAAATCTTCCTGTCTCTTTTTAATTTTTTTTTTCCAAAATCTTTTCCAAAGCAAACTCCTGCAAATGGAGACTGAGCCTGAAAATTCAAATGGTGAATTGCCTCCCTTAGGCCTTCTTCTTGCTTTGCTCTTGAGATATCTGTCTATGTTAATAGACCATGATAATAAATTCTCTGAATTTGTTTTGTTTTTCTGCTCTTAAAGATGTCATTCTTCTTTCTTCCACAAATAATAATGTGAATGCAAATCTCAGAGGAGATTAGTGCAACTACAAAAACAACAATCTTAGCAAGCATCTGTTGTCATAGAAAAACTTTGCATTCTGGAGGAAAGCAAAGCTCAAACTCAGAGTCTTTCTTCTTGTTTTACAATGTCTGTGCATTTGTAGTCACCAAACTGATGAGTTTGGTGGCTGGGTGATGAGAGCAGAGCATTTGGGATATGCTTTTTCCAGATCAACACATTGAGTTTGGTAATTTGGATATTTCCTTCAACCGTGTTCTTGTTTCCCATTTGAATTATATGTTATAAAATCACTGTAGGTGTCCCCATGAAACCATAACCAAATATCAGTGACAGAGGAGTCTCATGCATGGCCTTCCTTACCCTAAGAAGGGTTTCTGTGTGCTTCTGGTGTCCTCCTAAGTTATGTTATCCAAATCCTTCCTCTTATCCTCTGTGCTCTGTGTGGGTTGTTTTCTTGTTTGGTATTTTTTCCCCCCATCTACTCATTGATTTTGATTTCTCTGCTGCTATTTTCAGGTCAGTTTAATGCTCACTGTTTTCCTGGGTCTCCATGCCCATGATATGGTCCCAGCTCCCCTCTGGACATCCATGTATGGGTAATCTTTGCTTTCCAATAGGTCACAATTCTTGTTTAAGATCACTTTTCCCTTCTTTCCTCTGAAATACACAGCAGGACATTTCTTGTTTATTTGCACTTTTTTCTTTGCTCCTGCTGTTGCTAAAAATCCAGCTAAAGAAATAAATATCTGTAGTGGGGCGACTGACAGGTGCAGTTTGAGCTCAGGATACAGTAATGAACTATAATACAACCTTTCTTTTACTGATGCCTTAAGAGGCCTCCTAGAAACAGACACCAGACAGGAGTAAGGGAATAAAGGTGGGGAATTATTGGAAAGGCCTTCAAAGGTACCCCTGGGGAGCCAGAGATGTACCCTGAGAGGTCACGAGTTCTTCACACTTTTATAGGTTTGGTTCATTTGCATCTCAGGGTTAATTCTCCAATTAAAGTTTCAGTTTAATGATGGAATTCCCCTCAGCTTGCCCCCCTCTCAGAGGCTTTTGGTTTACATGTTTTGGGCCTAGGGCAATCTGAGCATTCTTGGACAGCAGGCCTGGAGAGGCTTTGTTGTGTCAGCCCAGCACAGAGAGCAGAAATGAACAGGCTGCAAGAAACTTCAGTTACACACTGGGCAGTGCAGGATTTGAAAAATATAAAAGTTAAAACCTAAGGCATCATTGCAATGGTGTAAAAACATTCAGCAAATATACAGAATACTTTTAAACTACTGCTAAGTATCAGTAGCATAAGAATTGACATTCATAATCCTTTTTCTCAAGTTCATGCCATCTGTGAAGATTAATACTTAGATCACCTTTTATATAAACACAGCATTGACTTTCAAGACTTAATAGATTTGTTTTTTATGGAAGTGCTGATGTGTTTCATTTTTGCTTGGCAAAACGGTGACGGCAATTCACTGGATTTGTTGCTTTTATGACCTGTAGATGCAGAGTGTGTGTGTGTGCCAGCATGCATAATCCCAATTTTATTCTGTTATGCAGTTAGAGTAAGAAAAAAGATTTAGTACTGTGATGTCATTCACACTATGAAGCCTTGCAGTGAATGGTAGGGAAACAGCTGTAGTCACCTTATGGAAACAAAAACCTTCAATGCAACAGCAATTGCACGTGACTGTAGCTTTGCGCTGCTGCAGAGGAGCCGTTTGGGAATGTGCCAATGGATGTCATAGGTCCTGAAGCACAACTTGAGCCAGTATCTGCTGATTTCCTAAGGTGCCATGAAAATGTGTTGCATTTTTTTGGTGTGTTTCCATTTTGGTATTACCACAGTTAGCTGGTTATTTCCCTTCCAATCAATCTTTCCTTGTGCCTGACTGAATGATGTCTTTCCATGCCATCATAATCGTCAGTGCTGAAATCACTGATTTCATTTTGAGGTAATACTTTGTTGTTTTCACAGCTTACCTTCCAATCTTATTCTGCAGTGTGCTTTGTGTATGGAGGGAAAACCAATATTATTCCAAGGGAGTTCTAATGAAATGACAAAACATTTCAGGATTTCTGTTTGCCTGAAGCAGACAGTTTTTATATATCCAGCACTGGACTTAAGTTTGTACCTGTAGAATTGAGAGTAAGTTTGTATTTAAGACTAAAATCTTATTCATATAATTTATTAAATTGTTCCAGATGCAGAGTGTTGCTTTGCTGACAACAGATGTCTGTTCTGGAAACAACAATATTGGTGTCTAATTAGAGCTTACATTGTGAAAATTGTGTCTAGACTTTACAGAAGATATTGTGATTTCTGCAGAAATAGAAGAAAGACCTAGACAATATTGGCACTGCTCCACAGGGCTGAAGAAAACCCAGACATTGTTTCAATTTAAAGTTATTGAGATTAAATAAAAAACCTCAAAACCCATATATTTGGTAGCCTACAGGCCCCCACTGGGCTGTGGGCTGTTTTTAGAGTCCTGCCATGCCATGCCAGCTCTCCTGGGGGTCCTTTGATCCACCCTCACCAGTGGCCAGGGCCCTGTGCTGGTGGTCACGTCTTCCCTGTCTTT
This sequence comes from Rhipidura dahli, assembly GCA_013399225.1. Taxonomy (NCBI): domain Eukaryota; kingdom Metazoa; phylum Chordata; class Aves; order Passeriformes; family Rhipiduridae; genus Rhipidura; species Rhipidura dahli. The sequence continues at coordinate 196,765 of VXAC01001789.1, forward strand.
GTTCTCCTTCAGGCTTTGCTCTCCTCGAGGCTAAGGAAGAGCAGAAAGAGCACTTCCAGCGTGTTTGACCACGGATGTGCCCTCCCAGGTGCTCTGTGCCCATGCTGGAACTATCCAGAGCGCTGCATACCCACTCTGCTCGTGCCGGTGCACACCCAGAATGGTTTTCATTCAGGGCTGTGCTCTGCTGCATGAGGGTTTTGCAGAGGGATGAGGGTGGGAATGCTGTGCACATCTTCACACATGGGGCCTCACCACAGCAGAGTCTGTCCATTTCCCAGGGAAAAGCAGAGCATGAAGGGAAAGGTTTGATTTGCCAGGCTAGTTCCTTTTCCTATCGCCAGTCTCATGTCTTTTTGGAAAGAAATCTGCCAAAATAACTGTGTAGACCTAAAGGGAACAAGGTCGTTTTATGAAAATCTTTTTGGATATTTTAATTCGAATTAAATTCATATTTAAACTGTTCTGTTTAGCTAAAATGTAAATTCAGATGCTAAACTGAACCAATCTGTCTGCTACATATGCTTTATCTTCGAACTCTCTTGACAACCCTTGTTAACATTTGCATAAACTGTACAGGCTAATAATAATGATGATGATGGAATTAGCCTGTTACTATCTTGTTTTTGTTGTATAATTTAATCTCTGTAGGAAGGAAAACCACTATATTTTTGAATTAGTCGATGACTCTGCTTTACTATTATTAGCTATTTGTATGTATTGGTCTCCCTAGATAGCACAGCAAAGCCTGCTGGTTTCCTTGTGGGGAATCCTGAAAGCTGTCTGTTGTGCTTGTCATCTCAATTATTGTATCATTTAATAGTAATATTTTAGCATGTTTAACTGACCTTTCACTGAAATGTATTCAGTGCTGAATCTGGTTGGCAGTAATTTGCAAAGTAATTGTGGACAACATGATCATGCATCTCATCTGCTTGATATAAATCCTTTAGAAGTCAAGTCATGGACTTCTAGGGAGAAGTTGGTGTTGAGCTGCTGAGCACCCAGCAGGGCAGGGGAACAGGGACAGTTGTCATCCTACAGCCACTGAGGTCCTGAGTTTTTTTCAGTTCCACTGGTCTCTGTACTTTTATAAGATATCTAAGTTTGTTGGTTAACATATTTCTGTATTTTTTCTATACTGGAATACAGTTTTCCCCCCTCTGTTTCTTGTATCAGTAATGCATGAGGGCAAATACAGTAATTTTAACATTTTGTAGTTTGAGTATGAACTGTTTAAGCTCTCCAGAATGTAATTGATGAAAATTTTTAAAAAGAGTTGTAATTGTGTTTGTTAACCAAGGAAATATCAGTTTTAAGTGGTTATATGAAATATATACATATACTCGAGAACATAGTTTTATCACTTAAAATGTTTTTTTAAGCTAGTTTTAACTTCCTATTAGGATTTTCCCATGAGCAATAGCAGCATATAGTTTTGCCAAAACCCCCTCATTTGACTGGCTTGACTTCAGTTTTCATTTCTCTTCTAAACTGATCCTTTTTTAGATAATATGAGGGAGCAAGACATGTGATTGAAGTTTGAAATATCTGTTTTATAATTATAGCTTTTAAATTATAGGAAAAAGGAGAGATTCCCTTTAATTTTAAACTTTATTTTTATGTGTAGGGAGCAAAAGTCAGTGGTTCCAAAGCACAGAATTATAGCAATATATTACCAATACTATGATATGGTTTTGTCACAGAGGGATTTATAAAAGGAGAAAAAAATAAAAACGATTGAAAAACTCTATGGATGTTGAAAAAGTTTCAGCAGTGAATTTCTTCAGCTCTCTAGCATTTTGTGAGAGCTCTGTCTTTCCCATGCAAGCTAACCAAAACAAAGTTACAAGTTTTGTAAAAATTTGCACCTGCAGATTGTTTTGCCGGATTGTTACATCTTCAACTAGAAAAACATTTGGAAAGGGACATCTTAGAGCTGGGCCAGTCCCATTGGGGGGTAGATGGCCAGAGGACCAACGACTTTATTTAACTCACTTTTTGTGAACTAACATAAAAAAGCCTTGGGAAAAAACCATTCAATCACTAGCTGCCATTAATACCTGAGTCTGGACTTTGTGTGGTTTTCCTACGTGTCCGCGTTGCAACAGTGACAAAACTCCACTGGCTATTTTGAATGATGTGAAAGAGATTTCCATGCTGTAAATCCTTGCCTACCAGACTGACTGGTTTTCATCTGTGCTCTCAAGGTTGTGTTGGCCATGCTTATTCTGTCCATCTTTGCTTTCATTGAGGACCTTCAAAGCCATGAGCAGCCCTCCAGCTGGGAGCCACGCAACCCCACTCCTCCTGCCCCGTGTCCCAGCCTCCAGCTGGTTCGTTTCTGCAAGCCTGCTCCCCTTTCCACACGTTCTGGCGCCAGTCTGTGCACCCAATCCAAAACCATTACATAAGGAGTGTGACTTGCACAGTGCACAAGTGGTGTGTGGGTGAAGGCACATCTTGGGGAGACTGGAGTGATGGGCTGAGTAAAAATAGGCGCTGCAGTACGTGCCAAAATGAGTAAGTTACATTGTCAACTGAACAACGAAACCTAATCCCCCTTCTCCTGCCCGCTTTCCTCCCCCAGCTCCTAATAACTGTAATCCAATAAAATGCATGACCCAAGGTGAAAGGAAGTAGAAGCTGGCTTATTTTCTGTCACTTGTCATATATTCAATCACTTCGCCTGATGTGAAGTTTTCAAGTTTGTAAAACATTTTAATGGGCAGAGAGAAAGCATTGGTCAGTTCTCTGTGTGTATATATGTGTATATATATATATACACATAAATATATATACAAACAAATAAAAATCTACATGAAGGACCATGATTCACTGGCTTATTTAAGGCTCATAGAACTGCTTTTAAGAATATGTTAAATACCAACAGGGTGGAAGTTGCATATAGATTGGTTATCTGTGATGAACTAGTGTCAGAATGTGAATTTGATGAGTCATTTCGTATTAGTTGTAATTATGGAACATTAGTGCAAATAAATCATGTATACTGGGAATTACCAAAAGGTAATGTTATTGATTGCACCTGACATTTTGGTAATAAGCTCCTGTTGAAATCATACAAAAGGTAATTTTTAATCTTATATCTCTGTCAGAGTTATGGCTTTATGGTCAAAACATTAATTAGTTTTATCCTACAGCCGTGATGCAGTTTAATGTTGCAGTGCTGGAAAGACAACTCTGTGTGTGAGAGGCTAAGTTAAAAATATTTCTCATGGGGCACTGATGTGGACACTTGCCAAGCCAGACCTTCAGATCCTTCCAGGGCTTTCAGGTGTAGTGCAAATATCTCCCTCTTAATATTGCACTGATTGGCAAAATGCCTTTGAAAGTCCAGTCTGTAGGGGTTTCTGTCCTGCACCAATCTATAAACCACTGGTCTGTGCTTCAGCTTTGGGATTTGTGACACATCTTCTGTGTGCATTTGACTTGGAGCCAAAGGAGAGCTGGCATTTTGCAAACCAGCCCTCATGTTACCAGGCAGCTTTGGCTCAGCCTTGGGGTTTGCACACAGAAAGAGGCTCCCGTGTGTCAGAAGTTACCAGAATGAGCGTGGGCTGACTGGGAGAAGTTCACAGTGGTAAGAAGTGTCGCTGTCGCACCGCGGACGCGTAGAAAAACCAGACAAAGTCCAGGGTCAGATAGAAATGGTGGCAAGGCCCGTTTAATGGCTTTTTCCTGCGGCTTTTCTAAGTTTGCAAAAAGTGAATTAAATGGCATAAAGTAGTTGGTTCTCTGGCCATCCACCCCTCGAGGGGATTGGCCCAATTCTAACATGTCCATTTCCAAATGTTTTTCTAGTTGAAGCCATAGCAATCTGGCAAAAACAAGTCACAGGTGTGGATATTGGATAAACTACTAACTTTGTTTTGGTTAGCTTGCATGGGAAAGACAGAGTTCTCACAAAATGCTAGAGAGCTGAAGAAATTCACTGCTGAAGCCCTTTCAGCATCTACAAAGAAGCAGGCAAGAAACTTGGTTTTCCCCTATAAAAGTGTTACTTGCTATGGTGGGTAACACCATCCCATTAAGGTGCCTGATGGCCACTGTGTCCTGGGCAGTCCAGAGGAAACCTCTCACTGCATCTGGTGAGGGAACAGGTTTATTCTGTCTGAGCAGCCAGCGATGGGCTCTGGAGGCAGTTGGGCAACACCCCTTGAGTACAGCTCTGCTTTGCTTGTGCATTGCAGGGAAAGGCCAGGAAGCTTGGAGAAAACAGGAGAGCTGACAGGTCTGAGCTTTCAGCAGCTTGCGAGATGTCCCCAGCTTAGGAACAGCTTTGAGGCAGGTGATAAAGGGATGTGTGATGTGTCCACTTTGTGAAAACAACTCTTTCAGGTCTGTGTAGTGCTGTTCTGCTGCTTGTTTTCCCTTGTGCTGCCCACCTGCAGGGCTGTTGCTGTGACGGGTGAGCTTTGTTTCTCTAGCAATTAGAGAAATATGCTATTTACTAATTAGAAGTGCGATAGTGAAAGGTTTGTTGTTTTTTGTTATTTCTGTTTGTTTTTTTTTTTTTTTTTTAATGAGCGAGTTAGCAGTGGAGGTTAATTGTGCTCAATAGACCTGTGCGTGATTATATAAATTATAAATTATTTAAAATGATGCTTGTGATTCCATGAGCTTGACTACTGAGCATCTTGTGGGAGGGAGGAAAACTTTTAATGGTTTGTTTGGCACAAAAAAGCTTAACTTGAATGCTTTGCTGTTCATGTTTGTAATGCATTCATCTAGGTCTCTGTTTGCAAAATCAGTCAGTGGGCAAACACTTCAAATCTTTGAGATCCAGGCAAGCTGTTCTTAACTTTATGAAACCGTAGCCTGGGAGGAATAAAAGGCTGCATGTAAACAAATTCAGGAGTTATTTACTGGGGTTTACAGATGGATGGGCAGCCTGGCCAGAGCCCAGCAAGCACGTTAAAGGCATTGGAGAAAACATCTCTTACGCACCTGAACTTGCCAGCAGAGGAGAAAACTCACATGTGGTATTAACTCACATGTGACTTCTTATTGTAAATATTGTGGTCCTGCTGGGATATTTTTTCTTAACTCCTCTCAATGCTGTCTCGGTTAGAAGCACACAACTGACTCATTCCTGCATCTGGGTATTGACGTCATTGTGATGCACTTTTCATTTCTAGCATGAGTGTTCCAGTCTCTCCAGTATGGAATTTAAATGAATACATGATGCCCTTTATTATTACTGAGAAGTAAATGAACTAGAAAAATTGCATTCATGGGCTTTCCAACTCATTCTCTATTGCACTGAACATATTGGACATCAGAGCCTGTCAACATAGTCATCTGAAACTGTCTCCTTCAGTGTTCCACTCCTAGGAGCCTGAATTATTCATCAGAGATTTTACTATGTTAACATATTCTTATGATCACGTTGACTTTAGTTCCAGTGCATGAAAAAGCAAGTTTGCTGTTTCTCTTTGCATAAAAACAGATAAATGTATTAATGCTTTATCAGATACCCTTCTAAGTCCTTTGTAGGAAGTCAGAGCAGAACAAAGCACAAATGTGTCAGATCACATTGAATTAAAGTGTTTATAACAGCCAAGGTGTGATGGTGAAACTAGCTAGAGCTAGTGAAGAAGTTTCTAGAGGTCTGGATGGAGAAAGTTGAAGAGTTTTATTCTTCAGGATGGGCAGTCTGCAGCAGGATGCCTTCCATGATCAGGTCCACATGTGCCATCCATGTCACAGCACTGGGACGTGGGGAGGCAGAAATTCCATGGGCAAATTCGAATACTTTGAAGGTCTGAAATTCTGATTCAGTTATTGCTTGGGAAAAGTGTGAGAGGTTTATTTATTTATGGATTTTTCCCCTCCTTTGGTGACAAAATAAATGTATTTTAGAGAGTTTTTCAGAGCTGGTGCTCAAGGGTTTCTTTATGACCAGCACCATGACAAGGCACAAAGCAAATTGATGTTTTGGGAGGAGAAATTGCATTCTGTTGTGTCAGAGGACAAAAAGCTTCTGATGACTTTTTCTGAAACCTTATCAAAAGTATGATAGTTATAGGGCTATTTAGAAGCTTGCAAATGAGTTTTCAGAGTGAACATTTACTCATGTACGTAACATACATAACAGTGTCTCAATTTTAGTTTTGCCAGTGTAAGTGAAGGTCAGCATCCTGGAGCAGAGCTCTGAGCCAGAATCCACACAATTCTTGTGCTTTGAGTGCTCACTTGGAAAGAAAGGCAATTGTGGGTTTACGAGCTCAGAATGTTTGTTTTCGTCTAGCCATAAAGCATCATGAGGGTCATTTCCAGGTCAGCTCAGAATAACAGCTCATGCCAAGGGGATGTGTGCTCCTGCTGTGGGAGCTCACAGGGGGGTGACAGAGTACAGGACTGGAGTTCCTGACTGTTCATGTGCTCCTACATTTGGGGAGAGGCCCAGTGCTATGGACAAAACTAAATACATTTAGTGTGAACAGAACCCAGTAAATGCATTTTGGGTTCTGAGCACATCTCAAACAACTGGGCGTTGCCACTCACGCAAAAGAGATCTCTTCAAAATACTGGCATCATTTAAATGTGGGTCGAGTATGAATCTCTTAGGTACTAAATTTAGGCATAAGCATAAAGTAGGCCAAATAGCAGGATTGTGGGTTGTGGTTTTTTGGTTTGGGTTTTGGTTTTAGGGGGTTTTACTTATTCCCTTCCCTGATTTCTTTCTTTCTCTTGGATTTTGGTCTAAATTGGATTTTTAAAAACTTTCATGCTTTGGAATTGCTTAGAAAAGGCTGTTTAAGGAGCTCCTGTCCACAGACCTTCTTAAATAAGTTGTATGCCGTGACTTTGTCATTGACAAAGTTTAGAGGATGTCAGCAGAGGGAAGAGGGGCTGTGCTGAACACGAGTTGATGCCATGGGGAGCTCTTGTCAACCATCTCTTTGCTGGTCAGTTTTGAAGGCAGTGATTGTATGACCATGCATTACACTGACCTGGGCAAGGTCTGGCCTTTCCAGTTCACACACAGCAGGGTTTCCTTGGCTGCTGGCTGTCCAGGAGCCATGAGCAAAACTGAGCTGTCCGTGTTCTCCAAGGGGAAGCCCTGGAAGCAGAGCAGTGTCTTTTTCCCACTGACTTTTGCTAGATGAAGCAAATCAGCAGTCTGGTAATTATAATCTGCCTGTTTTGAAAACTATTACTCTCAAGCACTCAGCAAGCACAGGCTTTTGATATGTATATTGACAATACATGTCTAAAGTACTGCTTTTTCATTTGGAATATTAAAGGAAAAACTACTTTAAAATTTGCTGCCTAGGGATTTGTATTTTTTGTAGCAGACATGTTTATGTAAAACCAACTTAATTTCCAATATTCATATTTTGTGAATGTGAATTCAACATATATATTTAATTATGGTTGGGAAGGAGTCCTGTATTGTGCTGATTGGTGTTGCGTTTCATTGGTAGCTAAATCATGACAGTAATGCATGCCTAAAAGCTTGTATGCTGCACATTTTCACCTGAGGTTTGAAAATACCATCCTGTCAAATATTTTGCGTAGAAATTAGTAAGTAATGCTGAATATGACACCTCTTTACTCTACTCCTACATATTTTGCAAGCAGAAAAAAAAAAAAGCTAAATTCAGTAACAAAATATTCATTGCTAATTGCTGCCTTAACCTCTGTGTCCTTAGATTTTCTCTGGTGTTTAGCTTTGAATAAATTATTTTTAAAAGCCCTCAATGCATGCCATAAATCACTGTTTTTAGCATATTTCCATGAAGTTTTGAGAGCCGTGCACAGACCATGAATGTATGTGGTGTAAAAGAGGTGGCGGAAAGGTGATAGCACATTTTGTACGGCTGTTCTGTTGATGTCTTTTCCTGGTCTTAAAACCAAGAGTCAAACATGGATAGAAGGGGAAAAAGGGATGTTACCTTGGTATTTATTTTAAGGATCCTTAGGTGCACCATGTCCAGGTCGAATGCACTGCAATGTACCCCACAGTGGCCACTGCAATCTCCCCCTACTCAGGATCTAGTCTTATATTCTAGGTCTTGATAATTAGCACATCTATCAAAGATTCTCCAAGGAGAGGCTCGAATGAGCCCCCCTCCCCAAGGAGCCTTCCCCTGGATGGTTCTGTCTCAGTTTACAGAATGTGTTCTGGAGAGGCCCTTGGGCTCTGGACACACTGATCCCTCACTGCGAAGCGTCTGAAATGTTCAGTCTGCCAGCTTGAAAAACAAGTCCCAGAATGTGACAGTGAGGAAGGCAGGCAGTAGGCAGCACTGAAGCCTTTATTTCAAACACAAGAATCAGAGCTCCCAGTCCTGCGTGCTGTGACCGCTGCCGGAAGAAATTTGACAATTCTCAAAACAAAGCAACCCCCCCACCACCCCTGGATGCTCTGGATGCGAATATCACCTCCCTGGTGCATGCTGATTTGTGAAGCTCGCTGAGAAACACTCTCTCTTGCATTTCATTGAATGTTTTTTGGCTTTGTACTTTCTGGTTTTGTGTTTGGGAATCGCTAGTGTTCAGCTCTGCCCTGTCCACACCTGACTCGTGGTTTGCTCTCAGACTTTCACAACTTGGACTGCCCTGCCACTCTAACCTTTCAGGCAGTTTTCAGAGTGTGGTTTGAAGGCTGTGGTTCAGATTTGATTTGCTCCTTGTCTGTAGAATTTCATGTTGAAAGAAGGAGAACCAGCAATACCTCCCCTTGAAATCTGCTCACGTTTGCGAGGTGAGGAACTCATCTACCACCCATCCCCTTCCCAAGGGCCAGAGTTCTGCCTCGGGATGGGAAGTGCACCTAGAACAATCTGCATGTAAGGGCACTCAAGGGATGTAAAAGTGCAAAAGATCAAACCCAAATTCAAAATAAATTAGCAAAATGTCCCCTGTTCTTAGCTTTCCTATCAGCATTTGCTTTCTAGGAACTTCATCTTCTGGACTTTGCTTTGTACAAGAATAACAAAGTCCTGCAATAATTTTCCTTCATATATTGATTTAAACTGTGAGTTTAATGTGTAACTAGGAGATAAAATATTCTAGGAATATGGAGTCATGCTAAAATAAGATTGAGAACTTTAGTTTGATGCAAAACAGCTATTTAAAGTAGTCACATAATTTATTGGAGCTGAGCTTGTACTGAAATAATTCTGCAGTTTCATTATTACTTTTGTAGGCAGACCTCTGATCTAGATAACCAGGGGAATGCTATTTTGGAAGAAAATATTCTGAATGCCTTCCTCTTTGTGAATTACAAGGGAATAAAAGGAGAATACTTCCCTTGTGAATCAAAGGATTATATTTATTAAGAATTCCAGAGCTTGCTTTTCTTGAAACTTAAAATAGAACATTGAGAGTTCTTCACCTTAACAAAATGTTAGGTTTCTAAAAACTGAAGGATTTCTGATCCATATATTCTGGCAATCTTTAAAATGGGGTTATTTTTGCCCAAACTGTGAGCCAGGTTTAGCAGTTCTGAACAAAGCACGTGTCTGTAGGCTCTGCATCGTGGCAGTCCTTCAAATCATCCTGATATCTCAAAAGCTGAGATCCATCTCTGAAATACCAAATTGTGGGGGTTTTTTTAATAGAGAGAACTGATTCAACTGATTTTAGAACTGATTCAAAGGAGCCATAAACCAAAGCTGCAGCCTCTGTGTTTCCCTCTCAAAGGTGGCTTTGGAAAGCTTGTGACCCTGACCTTCCAGGCTCCTGAAACTGCAGCAAATTACTGGGAGTGGGAAATGGTCATGAACACCTTGTCTCTGCATTGTAGCAGCAAGCAGGTGATGCATGCAGTGCAGGTGGGCTCTGCATTAGTGTCTGGGCAACTCTTGGCTCTCTCTGCTCTGTGACTGCATCTGCAGGGCTCTGGATGTGCAGGGAAAGGGCAGCAGAACTGTGACAGGGAGAGCTGCTGGAGATCTGCTCTATACAACACACCCCTGTCGTGAGCAATAGAGATCCCATCAGATCTTGAAGCACACACAGCCAAGTTCCTGTGTTTCAGAGAACTGCTAAAACTTCTGAAAATAGTTTGGTTTGTGTGTTTGGGTTGTTTGGTTTGTTTTGTTTGTTTTGTTTTTTCTCAGCCCTTCACATGCTGCCAATAACAGGAGCCAGGAAGCTGCTGTGATCTGCAGCATGATTTTGGCAGTTTTTCTTGATAGAGGTTGAAAAAGCCTGAACCCTACTAGAACTCCCCTTCCCTCAGTAGCAAAAGGGCAGTTAACCTCTTTTATCTGTAAATGCTTTAGAAAGAAATAGTTGGGGAATTTACCTAAAGCTCCGAGCCATGAGAAAGCTTTGCTGGGCAAAGTCATCCAGTGGGTGCAGGGATGGAAAAAGCTCAGGCTGTGACCAAGGACAGCTGCAAGTACAGCCCTGGTTCTGACTGAAGACAGAGCTTTCATTTCATGATTGTTTTTTTTCTCCAGAAAGAAAAGCTTGATTGCTGATCTCTGTGGCATGTTTCATGAATAACCATTGCATTTTTCTGATCTGCTGATTTTGGGGATATATAGTCTTAAAAACTTTTTTTTGCTAACAAACTTTCTGATGAAAACTCTTCTACAGAAGAGATGCTTCCTGGTAGTTTTTGTATTGGGGAAGAAGCAGGGAATAACCATTGTATATGGTATTTAAATAAACTGAGAGGGAAGACAAGCACTGAGAGTCTTCACTCAGTTTAAGACTCTCACCATGTTATTGCAAGGACCACAGAGCACTGACCATGAAGGTTTCATGAATCATCAGACCAAACCCTTATATCTGTGAATTAAACTAAACATATATAGGTAGTGCTAGAATTTCCTACCCTTTTTTTTTTTTTTTTTTAGGCTATTTGTTCTTGGTACCATGGGAACATTTAGTGCTCCATTTTCTTTTGAGACTCTCCAAGCAATAGATTACAATTTATCCACAGTACTCTGTTTAGCAAACTAAATGTTCATTTTGGCTAACTGCTCCAGTGCTGCTAGCTTTGTAGCCTGAGAGAAATTGAAAAGCTGGAGAAGGCTATTCCTAACAACCCAGTAGAGCTCTAAATATTTTTATTTCAGTACTAGGATGGGATCTTTTGGACAGTTCTTAGGAAATAAATCCTGTAGTTCATAGCTGGTTAAAAGGGATCTGGAAAGGAGAGGGCAGGGAGCTGCAAGGCCATTTGATTGTGCTTTAGACTTTAATATCTCCCTGGTCTTATTTCAGATGCTCAGCATCTCTCTTTGCTTCCTCAGCTAATAGTACACAAAGTGATCATTAATCAAAGTAAATAATGTGGCTGTAGCAGGAAACATAAGGCACTGAATGCAGAGAAAGTTTGCATTGATTCCAGGGGATTTTGGACAGATGGGTATCATCACTGCAATGTAAATAGATAAGGTTTCAGGTTCACGATTAGTTTTACAGATCATCTGAGCTGTGGTAATGGTATACCAACCCTAAGCCTCTGGTGATGTTGCCGTTTTTCAAAAGTAACTTTAACTATCTTTTCACTTCACTGCAGGCCAAACTCAGGCATTCACCCAGCTGCCAATGCTCAGCCCTGGTGGGCTGCATGATGTTGGGCTGCTGTGGCTTCAGTGCCTATGGGAAGGGTTCCCAGGAGGAATCTGCAGAGCCAAGGCTGGGAAAGGGAGCTGCTGCCACACAGAGCCTTCACTTGTCAGCTTTGCCTGATCGTCATCTGGTTTTGTGTCCCACTTCTGGAAAAATATTAATGAGGAATCTGATGGGGTGGTTGTACATTTAATATGTTGTCCGTGGTATGTGAATTTTACCCCTTGCCTTTGGGAGGCTGTAGCAGGAATGGGTGATTTGAAGGAGAGGCTGTGGTAATTAGCCAGCAGTATGTAAATATGTGTGTAGGAGGGCAAGCAGGCTTGTTGTGTGCTGGACCAGGATAGTCACTGCAGTGCCAGCCACAGAGGAGGAGGAAGCCCTGCTAAGCCAGCCTGTTCCACGCTTGAGCTGAGAGCTTTGGCACCTTCACAAAGAAATTCTGTTTCACCTCAATAGCAGCAGTTTTCACTTACCCACAGAGAGAGAGAGAGGACTATGAGCTAGCTGCTTTAGCACTGGAGGAGGAATTTTTTGTTGTTATTCTGTGTCAATAATGCTTTGTCATTTCCTCTCTTTACAGCTTTGGGGGAAAAAAGTTTGAAGTGATTTTTTTTTTTTTTTTTTTGGTCTGGTGATGGAGTTGGTGGGAAATTGCAGCTGCCAGGCACTTCTCACTCAAGGCTCTGATGATTCATAAATTGGTTTATCCTATCTATGGGTCATCTTAACTCTCCAGCTTCTGAGCTCTAGGGTAGGAAGCAGGTAGTGTAGTCAGACTGGTGGGCTGGCACAGGAGCTGGCTTTGCAGGGAGGAGAGCAAGGCAGTGAATGCTGGTAATGGATTACAGGTAGGAAAACTCTGCTTTGCTACCTGGAGTGGGAAACTCTGTCCCAAGCTAGTTTATAGCATACTTGGCTTTAAACCCAGAATCAATAAAGTCCAAGCTCTTGGAGACATAAACACTCCTGAAGTAGCTTACTCCAGACAGGACCTCTGGAGATCTCTGGTACAGCCCCCTGCAGCAAGCAGGGCCCCCTGCACCAAGCTCTCTCAAGGCCTTATCAGTTGAATTTTGGATTATGGCCAAGGCTAGAGGATCTCATCCTTCAAGTTTTCATTTTTATATTGTCTAATTAAAAGAATCTTCCCTTCCCCACTTGTGGAAACCACAGAATGTGATTTTACACAAATATCAAAATAACATGGGGAGGATTTGATTATTAAGTAGCATATTAATGTGGGAAGCTGCCCAGGTAAGTGTCATTTTACTGCCTCAGGAGTGCAGACCTGGTGAACTGAGCTGCTGACCTGATCAAGGCCTGTGTAGGGCACAAAGTGTTCATTGAATTGCACGACTGGAAGAGGATATACTGAGGGCTTCCACTACCATGGGGACAAAACCAAGACTAGTAAGGTTATAGCCCACACAGAAAGACTTGCATTTGCCCCTTTCTAGTCCTAGCAGCAGCTTTTTTTTTTTTTTTTTTTTGCCTTCTGGGTAGAAGATAATTCTTTAATCAAAGTTTTTCACCTGAAGAGTGAAGTTGGCACCCAAGGACGGTACATGTGCAAGAGAACAATAGGTATTGGAAAACACACTTGGACTCCAATAAGGCAATTCACAAGCTCAAGTAAGAAGTGAACTTGGGGCTTCTTTTGTTCTCTTTTCCTAATCATCAAAACTAAATTTATTTTTAATATTTTTCTTAGAATAGCCATGTGTTTTTATAAGCATACATTTTTTATAAACAAGAATTTGGGGTTTTTTCCCGACAGAAAAGCATCTCAACATATACCCTTACAAAGGTGCATCATTGCATGGTTTGTAAAGGTTTTGAAGGGCTTGGAGAAAGTTCCCTTTGTAACTTGCACTGCATTTTGTCCAAGGAGTTATGGCTTTCTGGAACTGTGCATCCTAGCAAGTATTATTAAAGAATATTTCTGTGAGCTTTTTGCTTTATGGAGGCACTGCAGATCTGACCTTATAATTTTTCTAGTAATACCCTACAACATAAATTCTTGTAGACCCGATAATCAAGAGTTACCTGGTAATGTGGCACCTGACTTGAGCGGGGTTGGTGACCTTCTAACAGCTGGACTCATGGAAGACTTTTTAATTAAGTGGATCACTGTGATAATTTCATTATCTACAGACCCTTTGTTACCTTGTATGGCATCTTGGTTTAGCTGAAGCTGCATCTCCTTTGTGGTTTGTCCCTGTGGGCAGGTTTGTCTCCCTGTCTCTGAGGCTGGCACAGTGCAATGCTGACCTGGATGTTTTATTTTTTTTCTGTGCTGTTGTTTCCTTCTCTGTGGCTCTGAAGTAAATTTCTGTCGTTTGCAGAGGATTTTGAGAGTGCAGATGTGTTGATGTTGGCTGCTTCAGACCCCTTTGCAGGAGAACCCACGGAACGATTATACAGAAGTTTTAGGACTCTGCTTTGGGTCCAGAAGGTCTTTTGGCACAGGCCATTGTATGGATGAAGAGGAAGGGCCTGTAGAGCAGGAAACTGGTCACAAGCCATGGAAGCTGATCTCCCTGGGCAGGGCTTTTGGGTGGATGGAACACTCTTGCCCTTTCCTCCTGTAAATGCACAGTTGATGTCCTCCTTCCTGAGCCTCAGATGCTTTGAAAATTGATTTGGTAATATGGGTGGTCAGCTGAATAATCATTAGTTTTGGGTCTAGGAGTTGCTGTTATGTGGTTTTTTTGATGCTCTACAATGCAGCAGTATTGACTGTTTAAAATAGCTTCAGACTTCAGTGTGTGAAACTGAAGAAGTCCTGTGCTCTTCAGGGCAGTGCAGGAGTGCCAGCAGGATGCTCTGGGAGCACAGCACTATTCACATGAAAATGCTCTTGGTCTCACCACCCTGGTACACCAGAGCTCAGCCCTGAAGAAGTTGTAGCAAAAATTTTTTGCATGCCTTATGTTTCACCAGTAGAAATTTTAAAAACTGCCTGTTTATGTAGAAGTTAAGGTACTGTCAAGTTGTGGGAATTCAGGGAATAATAAATGCACTGAGGAGGTATATGTAATGACTGATTTCTACATGCCAGGCCTGAGAAAATGTAAATATTAACTCATTCATAACACAGACTTCTTAGTGGCAATGTACCCATGTTAAAACACAGCCCTTGCTTTTGAGGAGTATGAGTAAATGGATAACAGAAATAGACTGGTGTCATCTCTCCAAGAACAGCAAGAAGATCTCAGGGTCTGATGTAGCTGTTTGCTTTGGTGCCATAGAAATCAACAGAGTAACTTGCAGAGACTTGAGAGTGAGAGACTCTGATTGCGAAAGGACATTTTCCCTCCTCACCTGTAACTCAAAAGGCCTTTGTTTTGGGAGTTGTTGAGTGTAGGTGTGTAGCTGGCAGCATGCTGGTGAAAGAAACTGTAGTAGTAGGACAGGAAGCAGTAAGGAGGTAGGAATACAACAAAATCTGAGATCGAGAGGGACATTCTTGTGCCAGCCTGTCAAATTCGTAGCAGAGACAAAAGGTAGTGCAGAGCACTGAAGAACAGATTTTGTTAAGGTGTCTGAACTGCCCTGGTTTTCATGCAGTGACATGCAAAGTGACTTTGGAAATTATTTAATTTTTCCCCATGCACACATGGAGTCCTGAAAATAGTGGAGTAGATTTGCTTAAAACCATGAATATTTCCCCTTCTGTGAGAGCCCCTTTGGTTGTTGTGGTTTAAAATTAATCACGTTTCCATGCATTTTGACTTCCTTGAGCATCCTGGGAGATAATAAACTACTTCATTTGCAGGGTGATATTTCATTTGTAGGTATATGGGACCCTCACATCCATTTTGCAGCTATTTGCTTAATCACTTACTTCATCTGTGCCTGACCCATCTCCATCAGTGGAGCTTGACAGGTTCTGCAGAATTCCTGCTGGCTCCAGTTTGCGGGGAAGATCTGTTTCTTCCTTAAACTATAAATATGTGGGTGCTATTGCTCAGCTTCTCTGCAGTGGCTGTTCATGCTATAAACAGCCTTTGGGGCTCTTTGATCCCAAATCACTTGGTGATTCTTGCACCAAGTCTGTCAGTGGCTGCAGTTTGAACCAACCCTCAAACCAAAGAGGCCAAGTGGGATTCCCTCAGAGGTCAGAGAACATTAAGCATGAGCCCTGTAGCAGCATCCAAGAGGTTTTTAAGGTCAGAACTGTTTTGTGGCTCTGGAATAGCTGAGGATTTCCTGATAGGAAACTCAGGTTGTGTTGGGGGGACAGTAATGAATACACAGAGACGGGATCGAGAATAGATTTTTCCAAGTCAGAAGGATTAATCCCAACTCCCACAGAAGATTGAGCTCTTTCCATGTGGGATGCAAGCCTCGTGGCTCTGAAATAATGTGCTGAATTTGGGGTTTCTTTGTGGCATTCTAAGATGCATCCAGTAGGGTGTCAGATTCACCTTGCTGGGGGAGGCTGGGAAAAGAGAAAAACGACCAAAGGAGTAAAGCAGACAGGCTGATAGGGAAAATTGGGAGAATTTTCATTGTGCTGGATACCTGAGACTAGGTACCAACACTGTGCAGCTGGAGGTGGCCCTTGCTTATGTAATAACACCCAATATCTCCCATCTGTGGCTCTGGCAGTGCCTGCCAGAAGGGAGACATGCTATTATTAGAAGTTGTGTGTGTGAAGAAGTGCTGAGCCCCTGCAGATGGCGCTGGCTCCAGAGTGCCCCCATGTGCAGTTGGTTTTTTGCAAATAAACCTGCTGATCCTCTGGGTGACAGCCAGTCATGGAGCAGTATCTGGAAACTGGGTAAATGTCACAGACACTGTGACCCACAGCCAGGGCACCTTGATGGCTCTCAAATCTGTGCTGTATTGGGGTTGTCCTTTCCTGAGGTGCAGATAATCAGACCAAGAACACACTTTAGTCCTGTGGGAAGTGATCACAGCTATCACCCAGTCATGGAGACTTCTTCCCAAAGGCAATTTTCAGTATGTGTATTGATAGAATTCCAACTTTAAAAAGACAAGGTGACATTCCTGTGTCTTTTCCCAAGAAGTTTTACTCACCCTCTGCTTCTCACCAATGGCAATATTGTGTAATTTTAAACAAATAATTTACTTACTACTATCTGGTACTTTTTACTAAGAAGTTTTTTTCCTCAGGGTGCAGTGACAGATATTTCTTTGATACTTGATTAACCTCAATGAAACCGAGCAAACTAGTAACTTAAAAGCTTTCTGGGATTTCCAGTGAAAGATAAAATTTTAAAATTTGAAATATTGACAAAAATACAGTAAAATACAGTTGAAAGCAATGAGTGGCAGCTGCATGCACACAGCATGGGTCCTGTTTTCTTGTTTGAAGAAGTTATTTATTTAGTTATGCACTCAAAAACAGCTCAATTATAAAAACAAGCCCTAGCAAACTATTTTCTCTGACTGCTTTAAACTGGGAAACTGCCTGAGTAATTTTCTTCTGAGTACAAGTAATTACTCAGGTTTGCACTCAGTGACTCTGCTTTTATTAAGGTTTAGAAACAATACTGTATTTTGAATCCCATTATTCTTTTCATGCCCAGCATTAAGCAGAACCTTAGTGAGCCATCTAAGGGGCATGGGGTAAACACAAAGATATTTTCTTTGTTTGGGAAGGAAAATCGTGATTGACATTTATCAGTGGTTAATGAATTCTGTGGCTACAGTCAGTTTGTAGCAGCAACAAAGATTGTTTTATAAAGCTAGTTCCTTGGTAAATGACATTTTAAAATTTCCTTGATTATTCATCTTTCTGGCTTAGAAAATTTCTAATTTATTTTGGAAGCTGGGTCATAATGAGCTTACAGGCGGCTTATCACATAAATTCCAAGAGACATCAGCACTGGTCTGTGGTTGTATTTTTGCTTCTGATAGTATATGTTTGCTTTATGCTCTGCTAAGCATTAGGATAAAAAATTCACTTCATGGTAATTGGGAGCCCTGCCTGTGCTCCTCTGGAGAGAAGAGGATGTCAGTGGTATCTTATCTAGAAATATGGCCCTGAACACAGGTGTGGGTGTCTTTGTGAAAACCTTGTAGTGGGAGCTGGCAGTGGGGAAGTGGCTGTGCAGCTGCTGTGCGTGACTGTGATGATGAATTCCCATCTGTGGCTGAGGAATTGTCTTCATCCTGCACAATATTTATTTTCCCATATCAAACGAGCTTAGAAAGCACACACCACGTTCCCTGATCCTCCAGAGGCTAACACTCAAAAACCTGAAGAACTGGATTTGGGCCAAGAAAATTTGTCTGCTGGGGTGCACAGACTTTCCTTCCTGGGGCCACAGGCTGACAAAAACCCAACCCAGCAAGGGAATTGCAGTGGTGACCCTGAGCCTGCCTAGCAGAAAATGTGGCCAAGACTCCCTGAGCTCCAGGAGGTTTCTTGGCCTGGCTCTGGGGGATTTGCAGCCCCCTTTGCTGAAAGGAGCCCGTGGTCTGACCGTGGCTATTGCCCTGCTGCAGTCAGACAACACGTGTCTCACAAACGAACACTTCCAGATGCATCTCCAGCCCTGTTCCCAAATGGTGTGTGCTCAATGAAATGCACTGTTAGCTTTTATGTTACCAGTAGGGTTTCCAAATAATCATCCATCAGAATCCATCATATTTTGGTAGCTTTACACTCAGTAGAACAGGTGACTGAAACATCATCTGCCAGTATTCTCACAGCAAGTACACTTAAAATTCAGGTTGTGCTGGGGGGACAACGCAGCAATGAATACACAGAGATGGGATTGAGAATAGATTTTTCCAAGTCAGAAGGATTAATCCCAACTCCCACAGAAGATTGAGCTCTTTCCATGTGGGATGCAAGCCTTGTGGCTCTGAAATAATTAGCATGCAGAGTTAGTGTGTGTTACACAAGATAAAAATGGACTTTCTTTAAAAATCATAATGAGTACAAAAAAATATTATTTTGAAAACTTAAGAGAAGTAGAATAACAGTTTATACCCATTTGTTTATGAGCTCATAGAGGAGGTATAAAGGTGACTACACAGCTCTGAAGTTTTAGAGTTGGGGTCAGTTGTTAACTTGGCTTCCTTCTAACAAAAAATGCTTTACTGTCAGCAGCAGATAGCCAATAAATGGACTTTTTCATACACCAGCCTTTACTGGGATGAGAGGTGCATATACAGAGTTGTATCATGCTGAAAGCCAGAGCAGGTGCTTTTTTCCCAGAATTAAAGCCTCCAGCCTGAAGATGCTGAACCATGAGGGTGTTGTGGGTTTCCTTGAGCCTTGGGTTACAGATGAAGAAAGGTTTGATTTATGTTTTCTGTATCTTTGCAGAGATTCATTTACACAAATGACATTGAATTACCCACAGTAAATGGACTATTTTCTCCCCATCTCACTGCTTGGGGGGTCTGATTTAGATGATGAGGGCAGGAGACCTCGTGCTGTGCTGCAGTCAGCAAAGGAGCAGCATCTCCTGGGGTGCAGCTGGGTGCCTCTAAAGGCCTCAGTGTGCTCCAGCAGCAGCAGCACCTCTGGAGCTCTGGCTGGATGCTCTCCAAGCCTGGCTGTGGCCTTTGGGGTGCCCATGCTCTGGGTAGGACATGACAGCTTCCAGCTGCTGTTTGCTTTGGAGAGTTCAGCCGTGCGGGCTGGGTTTGCCTCCCTGGGTGGGTGTTTCTGAAATATGGGGCTGCAGGGAGCAGCTGGGTTGCAGCAGGACTGTAGCACCTTCCAGCAGCTACACAGGAATTTCTCCTCTTGCGCAGGGTTTTCTCCTCTGTTTCCCAATGTGCTAAATAACTTGGAAATAACAGCAAAGAGATCTTTCAGTTATGGAGTAAAGTGATTAAGAAAGGGGGGGAATGGGTCTTTATAGGAATATGCATCTCTGTGTAATAAGGTATTGAATGTGATGAAGTTAGTTCAGCCTCATAAAATGAATTCAGCCTCATTTTTAGTGCTCTAAAAGGATAATGTAGAGGAAAACCTATTCCAGACCTTTCTTCAGGCATTGTAGTTACTTCATTAGCCTTTATTTCTTCTCACTTCTGTTCTCTTGACAGCTTTTCTAGTCTCAGGTTCTTCATTTTTGAAATGCTTTGATATGCTCCTCTGTTTGACAAACTGTTTAAGGTCCTGATCTTAATTTAACATTTGTAGATACCCACAGAGGGTTTTGTTAATGAAGTCTTTAAAATACCAAGTGAAGTTCTAGTTTTCTTCAGGAACAAAGTTTTATCCTTGACATTATTTTTCCTTTGGAATGATATTCCTATTTAACATCCAGGAAATTTTTAGTCTTACAAAGCAATAATGGGCTTGTAAGGCTAGGGATGTAATTAAATTAGGATTTTATATTTCTTTGGGGTGCCTTTTGTTAAAAGAATAGCAGTACATCATAATTGAAAATGTCTTTTCAATGACAGAAGCCTTTGATACCCCAGAGGCGTGAGAGTAAGTGGTTGCCCAGCCTCAGATGAGGAGTGCTCTTACACGCTGATGGATAATACTCTGTTTTCTGGATTGAAGCCATGGTTTTTGCTAGTTCATTTGGTGTAAGGTGATTAAATTGAGCTAAGGTTTACTCATAAACTATATTCATTAATTTTAGCAGTACTGACAGTGACAGCAGTCTGAGTTCCTAAGTCTGTCATGTGGACTGACGGGAATAATTCGTTGCCCTGTTGTAGCTGGATCTGGTATTTCAGATCTCCAGTACCAGATAAAAGCCTCCTAGAGACAAAAGGAGGAGCTGTGTGTAAGAGTAAAAGGTTGGCATGAAGAGGAAGAAAATGTTTCCAAGAGGCCTGTGGAACTAGGAAGTCACGTGTGTTTTATTGTTAAAAAATATTTGGGTCTCTGTTGGGAGCCCCTCTGTGGTGCTTGGGGACCTTCTGCAGCCCAGAGAGACTGCATCAAGGGGGGCACATCCCCACTGTCCTCTGTGGCTTCACTTTCTGTGGAGCTGTTTTCTACTTGAATCACACCAAATGTTTCTTTGCTACGCTAATGTTTGCATCAAAAAAAATTTAGAAAATTGGGTAACAGTTTCCTGGTGGTGTGAGCAGCACAAATGTGCTGTTGGTTCTAAGTCTAAGGCAGACTGGTCAAAATGTTGATCTCTTTTTGGAAAGACAAAACAATCTTCTTGTTTTCAAGGCAAAACTTTAGGGAGAACTTACTTCTGAAATGTGGAATTTGCTGTTGCTTTTAATCTGCCACCAACTAGCATAATTTTGGCTGGTTGGGGACTTTATTTCTTCTTTTACCTCAGTGCTTTCCCTCATAAATTAAATAATGTAAATAAATTAAATACATTCTCTAAAATAATGTAAAATGATTCCATTAGCAAATTCCATTTGGCTAATTTTTAAAAGAAAAATATTTTGCCTCTGCTCAAAGCTAAGCCTCAACGTGCACAGCCCTGCTGCCTTTAAATGCTAATGCAAGCTCATTCTTTAGATAAGGACCAGGAGATCCTTAGAAGTGAGAAAGCTGCATCAAGAGGTTTGACAAGGCTCATTAAAGTTCAATTAGAAAATTCGTTTTAACACCGGGCATCCTGCCCCTTTTATTTCCCAAGCACAAACAATAAAATTTTCATCACATACAAGCACATGCTTAGAATGTGCTATGGAAATAAATAAGCTTCATGTTTAATTCATCTTATATAATAATTGATGTCCATTAGGGATTTGGATCAGGCATTAGGTACACAGCCACAAAGGGTGGTGTTGGATGTGTGATTCCCAACTGTCCCTACTGGGAAGTTTGTCAAGTGAATTGAAATAAAAATTATTTTCAGAAGAGTTATAACAGATCTTTTCTAAAGAGTTCATCTGTTTTCTGAGCAGCTCAGTCATGGCACACACTCAAAAAAATTTCACTCAGCACCTTTACATTGAGGGTTTTCATGGTTCTTTTAACTACTTCTGTAAGTTTTATTCATTTAGCATCATACTATGTTCAGTTTTGGTTCTCAGCCATGGGGAATAATCCCCTCCTCCTGCCACCAGCATTAAAAAAAATACAGGGTATGAGTTTTGCGAGGCTTGTGCTGTGGGCATTTAAAACATCAGTAAATCCAGATGTGAAATTTGAGCATTAGGCAGCTCCCATGTGCTGTGGCTCTTAAGGCTGCCCTTAATTCCTTTTTTTTTTGCAGCAATAAACCTGCCAAGAATGCAGTGCTTGTTATGCCGTGATGGATGTCTGGTGGAGTCAGTCCTTGTCCCCAGTGCCTGCCCTTTCACTGCCTTTGTTTCCTCTGCAGTGCTGCTTATCTGTGAGACACTGTGCAGCCTTCTGAAGTGGTGCAGACCTTTAAACAAATGTGGTATTTTTGGCTGAATGCAGACATGGAGACCGGCGTGGTCGCTTTCTAAAGTGCTGGGTTGTGGCTGTTCAAACACAGCCTTGGAGAGGCCCATTCTGCAGAATGGACACTGTCTGCATCGAAAAATTTTCACCAGAAAATGACTGGGATAAGTAAATTAGTCCTCTGATGTTTTTTTATGGCATTTATCGCTCGCTTGCATTAATGCAATTAATGCGGAAGTGTTTGGGGAATCTTAAAACATAGAAAGCAAATCATATAGAAGGCAATGGCTCATGTCAGGGAAAGAGATGCCCTTTGTGCTGTCCCTGCAAGTCTTGTCTCTAACCAGTTAAGGAGGGTTTTTAATTCCCAAATTGGTGATGAAAACTTTGCTGGCAGTTGAGGCTGCTTGGTTTTTAGTCCTGTGGCACAGGCCGTTAGGGACTGCAGCATTTTGGCTGCCCCATAGAACATGTATTTCCATGAGTTTTAAATACTATTCAATAGTACTGACCTTGCAGGAACATTATTTTCCAGAGGAAACTCAAATATTAAGTCTTCATAATTTTCACTGTAAATCGCCTTGGAACCTGGCATTAAAAGGGAAAAACCCTTTTAAGATATTTATTTCCCAACTATAGTTACAAAAATAATGTTCTAACCTAAAAAAATTTTAAATACTAATAAATGGGAAATCCACAGAGAACCTCTTAACATCTAAAAGCAAGTCAGCCCAGTGACTCAGATATTATTAATTGCTATTGCTTGGTGTTCTTAAAGAACTCTCCCTGAGTCTTTTTTCAAAGATTGATAACCAAATAAGATGCATTTTCCCATCCTAGGTAGGCTAGGTCTTAAAGCTGACAGTGCAGAGTGTAACCTCACGGACATTAAACATTAAATGGGCATTTTGTGAAGGCAGTGGTTGTAACAGAGGCCCTGGTGTGTGTTTCTTCCCCTCCTCGTGAGCACTTGGCAGATTATTTTGGTGAGTCCCCCATGAAGGGAACTGAAAAAAGCACACCCCTCTTATCAGGAATGGCTCGGTAAATTTTAGGTGACAAATTCACTTGTGACTGTGACCTCTTGGCTAAGCACACTGGGTCATTCCTAAACAGCTGTCTTAGCTTCGACCCAAATGTTTCCTGCTGATAGCAATGCCACTTCCTTCATTTTGCATAAATTCAGAACCAGCACCTCATATGGTGTCTGCAGCTTGGCCGGTGTCCGTCATTCTGTGCAGACAGCGAGCTGACATGGAACTCACTCTTCCCAGTGATACTTTCTGCAGGATCAGCTTTCTTTTTGCTGCCTGTGCTGCTGTCACCTGGGATTAAAAGCTGCAGCTAGCCCAGGGCTGCAGCATGGGCTTTCAGTGACTCTGATAAGAACTACACAGATGCATCAGAACAGCATGGGCAGCCACTTCTGGGAAGATCATGAAAAACTAAAGTCTGGCTAATGGACCCCAGTTCCTCTCCCTTCCCTTTTGGCAGTGGTTCATGGTAACACAAAGTGAGTACAAAGCCTGGCGCCACAACAAAACGCTACTGATTTGTGCTGTAAGTGTTCCTAAAGGAAAGAGGCATCTTTAAGGGCTTCCCTGGATTGATTCCAGAGCTTGAGCCAGACTTTGCAGAACTGCAGCTGCTTGCCTCATGGCCATGGCACTGGGGAACCGAGGTCTCAGAGCAGCTTTGTCCCAGACTCTGGGCTGAGTTGGGCACACGGGGAGCCTGCTAGAGGTTGTGTGAGGTGTTTGGCCAGCTCAGTCCTGAGCAGGGACAGTGCTTTCCTAGGTGGAAAGACAACCTGGCGTGGGGCTGAATCTTGCTGAGCATCTGGGCGCTCTTGGGACCAGCATGGTTTATGTTTGTGATGCTGAGTAAAAGTGACGTGACAAATTAACCATCACAAACAGCACACAGAGCCTTCCCACTTTGGCAAGGGGGTCAGGGGGATCCAGTGAAAAACAGAGACTGAAGGAGTGGGTGTCTGAGCCTTGTGATGAGCTGAGATGATGTATCTGACATCCTGCTCAGCCAAGGAGCTGTCTCCTATTTTGGATAAGACCCCTTTGCTCCTGAGAGCTGGTTACGTGGGGGTGCTGGACTACATTTCCTGTCCCATCTGCTTTGGTTCTGATGAGCATTAAGTTTTGAAGCTGCCCTTTCTTGTTGATGGCATCCTTCAAAACTGTTCCAGCTCCAGGGAATGCTGGGAAGTTTTGGGGGAGGGGGGGAGGCTTGGTGGTGGTTTTATTTAGGTTGGTTTTGTCTTTTTCACTTAAATCTTGTATGTCTATTTGAAATAAAAATGTCTGAAATATACCCCTTCAGAATTAAAATGACATTGCATAAATATAGCCATATATTAAGATTTAAACCCATCATAATATCTCAAGTTCACATAAACCAGTTATTTAAACTTAAGACGTTTCCTAATAACGTGTAAAGAAAGCTACAACCAAGGGAATTCTCTGGCTAAACACATGAAATATGCTTAGTTGCAAACCACTTTAGTTCATAAAAGCATCACCTATCATCAATACCTTCTCAGGTAAAGGTGAGGTGAGGTCTTTTCTAATCTTTTGTTCATATTATAATTAGCCACAATTGGCTCAAGTCACTAATTATGAAGATAATTTTCTTCATGTGATGACTTTTTAAAGTGCAAACTCAATTATTTCTTCTGTAGCCAGTGCACCTATTAAAATGCTCTTTTTCTGCATAGTAAACTGAATTCCAGCTTTGATTCAAAAGCAGTTTAACATAAGTTGGAGGTAAAATTAATTATCTAAACTATAAGAAATGTAAAAAATAGGGAAAAGTATAGTTGCTAACATGTTGTGCTATTGGCATAAAAAGATTTGAAGTTTCTGCAGTGCCACAAGCAATGGTAACTGTTACCAGGTAATCAGAATTAGTTTTTTCTTTGGGAATGATTACCAGGTAACTAGGATTAGGCAATAGCACTAACAACAGTTATTTAAATGGAAATATCTTGGCTGCAGTCAGTGGCTCCTGGGTCAAACTCCTATTTAGATCATCCTCCTTGTTTGCATTGTGTTTCCTCTAATATTTTCTGCTCTTCGAACACATAAGTTGGGTTTCACGTGCGTTGTTTTGGAGGTGAAGGAGGGACCTGACATTGCTGTCACCTTTCCTGGCTCCAGAGCAGCAGGACCCCTTCCCTCTGCCCACCCCAGTCCCAGGGCTGGGCTGGTGTGTGGTTCATGGAGAATCTGGTCCAGGAGAAGGGAGAAGACCTCCCCAGCAGTGCGCGAATGCCAACAGCTTTGTCACTGGTGCTTTTGCCTCCATTTTCAAGGGACAAATTTTTGCTCTGTTACAGACAAGGATTGAGGCTTGGGCCACTTCCTCTGTTGGCCTCAGGGGACAAAAGTGTCAGGGCAGAAAGGACCTTCTGGCTTTGTAAAGGATGGGCAGTCCAGGTGAACGCCAGTGAGAAGGGATGGCGTCCTGTGCGCTGAGGCATGGATACTGAAAAAGTCTCAGCAGGGAATTTCTTCAGCCCTCTGCAGCATTTTGTGAGAGCTCTGTCTTTCCCATGCAAGCTATCTAAAACAATGTTACTGTTTTGTAAACTTCTTGCACCTTCAGCTTGTTTTGCAGTGATGCCTTAGGTTTTAACTTTTATATTTTTCAAAATCCTATACTGTTCAGTGTGTAACTCTGAGGTTTCTTGTAGCCTGTTAATTTCTGTTCTCTCGTGCTGAGTAGTCATAACAAAGCCTCTCCAGGCCT
Source organism: Rhipidura dahli (assembly GCA_013399225.1). Lineage (NCBI taxonomy): Eukaryota > Metazoa > Chordata > Aves > Passeriformes > Rhipiduridae > Rhipidura > Rhipidura dahli. Next base: position 222,392 of record VXAC01001789.1, read on the forward strand.
GCTCTTCAAGGACACCCAGCCCATCCTAGGCCCAGAAGTGTAAACTAAAAGCCTATGAAAGGGGGACAAACTGAGAGGAATTACATCATTAAACTGAAGCTTTAATTGGAGAATTAACCCTGGCTATGCAAATGAACCAAACCTATAAAGGTGTAAAGAACTCGTGACCTGTTGTCCATCTTGGGGTCCATTTTGGCAGCAGCCTCTGGCTCCCGGGGTGTACCTTGAAAGCCTTTCAGATAAATACCCACCTTTATTCCCTTACTCCTGGCTGGTCTCTGTTTTCAGGTGGCCTCTTAAGGCATCAGCAGGATTGTTATGGCTCTAACTAGCAAAATATTTGGGAATGGATGTCTTAGAATTTGGCCAATCCCCTCAAGGGTTGGATGGCCAGAGGACCAATTACCTTATGTCATTTAACTCACTTTTGCAAACTAACATATAAAAGCCTCTGGAAAAGCCATTAAATCTCTCCCATTTGTCCCTGAGTCTGGACTCTGTGTGGTTTCTCTGCTGGTCCTAGGTGCCACAGCGACACTGAGGCATTACAGGAGGGGAAGGCTGTCTCCTGTTGTTTAAGAAATCCACTCCCTTTCTTATGCAAAGCATAGAGGAGCAGTAACAGGAAGTATCATTAACCTTCCTCTCAGTTGGGGAGGAACTGTTTGACTGCACTAAAATGATTATGAATGATACACTGGGTGTAAAACAGGAAAGCTAATTGGAAATTAGGTCAGAAGAGAGGTATCTGAGGGACAGAGCAAAAGGTGACACTGGCATGTGTCTCATTTTCCATGCAAAGGGCTGCAGGAAAAAAGGAGAATGACAGAGAGCAAAGCTGAAGCCATGAAGAATTGCTGTGGGTTTAATGTGTTTGCTGTACCCTACCTTGCTGGCAGAGACCCTGCTGCTATGCACCCAGTGCCAAACTTCCATGAAATGAAAATTCTAGTGTGGTGGAAAACATCCTTGCTGGCTTTTTCTGGCTGCAAAAATCGTGCCCTCACTGCTTTGCTGTATTTCTTTTTCTTTCCTAAGTGTGTTCTAAAACACCTAAATATCCAGTATTGTCTATGCTGACTCTTTAGTGGGGAAAAAGCAATGTGCTCATGCCTTGAGGCTTTGGATATCACCAGCTGAATTGGTAGAACAGATTGAAGTTAGATGGATGGCAGTTTTGAAAATCCTCTCTTAGTCTGTGCTACTCTGAGTTGTTTGGTGTTCACTGGAGAAAATGCAGTTTCATGCCAAAACTGTGCTCCTTCTCATCAAAAGATCAAAATGAGTTAATCTTTTTGCTCTCTTGTGATTGTGTCTCTGTGTGTTGCTCTTTTGTGGGGTGTTGAGTTGGGGTTTTGTGGTGGGCTGTTTATTTCTAGATCAGCAAGTGGCTGTGGTTTATGAATTAGAGATTTTAAATCAGGCCTCCAGAAATATAAAGCAATCTTCATACTCTCTTCTTACATGCCATGAAGCCATTCAAAGGAAAACTGAAAGCCATTCTCTGCAAAATACTAGTTTTCCTTTGCTTTAGTTAGTAACATTCAGAATTAACGATACTGGGTTTAAATATTTTTGTTGTTGTTGTTGTTTTTTTTTTTTTTTTTTTCTGGTTCTCAGTTCCATCCTATTTAAGTAGTTCTGAGGTAAGGGGCAAACACAGTTTGTCCCCCCACCTCTGACTTTGTCCCTTAAACCAAAGAAAAATTTGTCCAATACAGTGTCCATGTTGTGATAAAAATGCAACTACAGTCTATGCAGGCATAATTGCATTATTTCAGAGATTAGAACAAATAGAAGAGCTATTTTTACCCTTTTGTGGACTGTGAGAGAAAAAAACCTTGCAGCTGACAGTGAGATTTATAACCTATGCAGGTTCCTTGTGCTTTGGGGTGTGTGGGACACCCTTTGATGTTCTTGGATTCATTTAGTCTGAGGAGAGCCCAGGGATGGGATTCAGGTTTTGTAACCCTCCTAGAAGGAATAAGTCTCTGTTTTAAATGGGATTGTAACTCTCTTGTGTGAAAAGAATAGTGTGAAGTCAGCACAGGTGACTTTTCTTCCTAAAGCCATACAAATTTCTGGGAGGCTCCTTTGTCACACCCAGTGGGCTCAGGGAGGGAGTCCTGAAGAAACTGAACTTTAAATAGAAATAAAAATGGGGGGGGAAATTGAGTAGAACCCTCTTCTGTGCCTCAGTCACAGCAGTTCAAAACTGAGTTAAGTTTTCAAATTTTCTGTTTTTGTTTTTTTTTTTTGTATTTTTGAAAGATAATTATGAGTAGTTGTGTAGCAGCATTGGCTACAGTGCTAAACTGAGCCTGCAATATACTGAAAAATATATTAATAATGGTACAGAATTGTAAATGCCCTAGCATTATTCTTCTATTGCACTGGCTTTAAACATTTACACTTTTCAAGGGAGCAGCAACTTAATTCTTGATTAAAATCACTAAACAAGTGAAGATTATATTTAATTTAAATATTTGTTGACTTTGTTTAAGCTTTCAAAATAGATTTGGCTTTGAACAGCACAACTGCTAATATCTGAATGATAATTTTACTTCCGAGCCCAATCAAGAAGCTAGTCAGGAATACAGCTAAGAAGTTGCTGTGTTTGAGGCAATACTTAATTAAAATACGTACAGAAGGCCTTTAAAAATGAGTGCTTTCCAGTAAAGAAAAGTTTTGTTGCATCTGATAGTATTTTAAAATCTTGCATTGTCTCTTTGATTTTTGGGAGCTGCAGTTCTTCCTGTGGCCCTAAGTACAACTGACAAAAATATACAATGAACCAAAGGCAGATAAAAACAATCCAACCTGCTAATCCACGTGCTTTTCATAATGCTAAATGTGTTAAATTGAAGCCCATGATTATCCCAGCTGATTTAACTAGTCAACACATACAAATTTAAGCATGTATGTAAAAGTTTTCTGAGTAGAAATATAAACCTTGCATAAAAATTTCAGAGGTTTAAGGGTATTCCTCTTTGTGAAGAAGTTATTTGCATTAAAATATTCCCCCCAGGAGTAGTTGGTAACCCAGAACATCCTTTGGCACAGCATTTTCTCCAATATGGCTCAGCCACAGTACCAGACCACCAAGGCTTTTTCAAAGATTGGTTCAAACTCTTGGCTTCTCATTCCTGTTGTCCTCTTCTAAGCCAGTTTTATTCCCTGCTATACCCTTTCACTTTGAGAAACAAAAGTTTCTCTACTGCCTTTATCTGTCCCATGCCTAAAGGCCGTCAGATCCTGAAAGCTTTGGGATGATTTAATGTGACCTGTAAGTTTAATTTTGCAAAAATGCTCATGTTGCCCAAATAACACAACATCTACAAAATCTTTCAGGACAGAGTTTGAACCTTCTGGAAGTCTGTTTGGCAGTGCCTCACGTTTTTCAGCGTGGCAAAAAAGTGCTCCTGGAATTGACAGGCCCTTTGTGCATTTCATAGGGATGTTCCAACTATCCTTACTGCCTTCCCTTGGCTTTTACTCTGTGTGGTGAAGTCTGTAAGAGCTGCAAGGTCTTTTCTGATATTTCTTTATAATGCCATGAAACATTATGTGAATTGCTGTAGTTTGTGTTTCCTGTCTAATTGTACATTGCCGTTTAGGTTGGAATGGAGCATGTGTTTAATTTTTCCTTGGCCTCATTACATTTCATTCCCTGCTTCACGCATCGCCTGCCCTGTTAGTCCATAAATCTGATCTATTCTATTCACTGTAAATTCTCTCTTTTCCCTAGCTGTGTGTGTCACCAGCAACACTAGTCACTTTGGAAATTGCTTTCCTGAGAGGTCATTTTGTAAAAGATAAAGGAGGAGGCATTGTGCAGTGCTGGTGGGTAAGGCTGGGGGTTTCTCACTTGTCTGAGCCTCGGAGCAGCTGCTGCAGTCTGTCCTCTGCTCACAGGCTCATCTCAGCAACTGTCACAAGCTGAGAGGGTCACCAAGGGGAGTGCCTTGGGCCTCAGACTGCAGCATGGCAAAGTCTTCACTAGGGTTTTTCATCTGTATGCAGCATGAATCACATCATATTGGGTGGCCTGGTAAAGGAGAGTTACTGGTTCAGTCACTTCTTTTGTAAAAAGGACTTTTTAAAGACAGAGGTTTTGTGGTACTTAAAAATAGACAGTGTTGCAGAGCCAAGAACCTGCATTGGATGGTCCATCACAGGGTCCCTTTATGCAAGAACACATTGTGCAAGCCTTCTGTGCCTCCTGCTTGGCTTCCTCTTCCCTTTAAGGAGCACTGATAGGCTGATATTTGGTATATTGATGTGACAGTAGGTCTGTGGGTTAGCTGAGATGGGTTACATCTACAAGCATTTTCCATGCTTGTAGATGTCAGTGCCTCCCCCACACTCTCATTTCTGTGCTGGTCCTGCTTTGGGGCTGGTTTGGTGGGGCAGACACTGTGCTGCAGCCAGCACTCATCTGCCCATGGCCTTCCTTGTGCTGCTGCTGCTGTTCCTGCTCCTTCCCCCTCTCATTTAGCACTTCTGTGCTGTGCCAGATCTCACAGGAGACTCCTGGGAAGAGATTTCCATCTCTTTTGGATTCCTGCAGAGCCTCTGCGTGGAGCCCTCCCTGTGCTGCTCCAGGCTCTGGGGTCTGTGTGAGTGCCTTGGGTGCACTAGGGAGTTTTGCCATTTTATTTTCTTGGCCTGTGCAATAGAAATGTTCTGGAGCAGGAGCTGTTCAGTTCCTCAGAGTGTCAGGCTTTTCCCTGACCTAGACTCCCCTTGCCAGGGATGCTGTGTTCCCTGACTTGTGTGGTGATTTGTGGCTACAGTCCACTCTTGCAGATAGATGCCATCCATTGCCTTGGATAAATGAGTTTAAGATTCATGAATGAAAAGAACACGAGGAAATTTAAATACCAGTACTTATTTTTCCTGAATCTCTCCACCTTGTTTTTTATTTACTTCTGATATTTCACATAATCTGGGAGAATTAAGTGGGGATGGGAGCATGCCAATTTTTGGTTGGATTACTGAAGGGAAGTTTTCACAGCCATGTGATGCTACTACAGCAAAATTCAATTAGGATGTTTCACAGAGGTTTTAATTGATTAACGTATTTATTTGATTTTGTGAGGTTTAGTAGCTTTTTAATGACCTTTTGAGTGTTTCTGGTTTTTGATTGACTCATATTACTTGCTTTTGTAGCCCTGGGGTGCTGCAACATCATGTGTCATGCTATACTGCCTTTTTTCAGTCCACTGGTGACTGCTGAAGGCATAAATTCTCCCTGTTGCAGAGAAATATGCCAATGTATTCCCTTCTGCTAATTTTTCAGATGTGCTACCTTAATTAACAAAGCTAATGTTTAAGGATCCGATTGCTGAAAAGCTCTGGTGGCAGATTAAACCCTCCTGGGTGGAGCTGGTTTGTTGTGTTTGCAGAGGAGCCACTCAAACCAGTGCAAGTTTGCATCAGTGGAACCCAGAGAAGAAATTCAGTGATAAACCAGATTAAATAATCAAGTGAAGTAGAGTGGGGGAGAGTGGTATTGCTGGTGTTTGTGTGTTGAAAGATGCTTGCATTTGAAGATGTTAATTATGGGCAGTTTTTCCTTGGTGTTGTGAGGTTTGAATTACTCAGAACTGTTTACTGATAAAATACTAAAGCCAGAACAAATTCTGAGTAAGTCACAGCTGACCAAGCTGTCCAATTAATAGGGTTTTGTCTAATGGACTAATTTAATTGGGGTGTTTCAAAGGTACTCTGGAAAAACCACAGACATTTAAATTTCAAGGATAAACATTGCTTTTCATTCACCTCTCTCCCTCCATCTCTCTTCCCCAAAGGTCTCCCTGGCATGTTTGAGTCTCCTCCCCAGTGAGCAGTTCAGCCCAGTGCCATCCTCAGGTTCAGAGTGCTTTGAGAAGAGCCCCCTGAGTTCCTGCTAGGAGGGCCCTGAGTCACAGGCACAGCAAACCTGCCCAGCTCCTCACCGTGCACAGACATCGAATCTCCTTTGGAGTAGCTACCAGAGGGGCTGAACGTCCCTGTTTCCAGCTCTGCTGCCCAGATCCTGTTCCATGTCAGCAAAGGCTGGTGGAAACCTGCACCTGGGTGGTTCCATGTGAGCGTGAGATCCTCACCCCACTCGGCCACGACCTCTCCCTGCTCCAGCCCCTGCCAGCAGCGCTGCATCCCCACCCACCAGATGTGCCAGTGGCTGCAAAGAGCTCCCCGCCCCGAGCACAGGTGCTCTCTGTCAAGAAAAAAGTAAGTGCTGCCCAGTAAGTGCTGGGCAAATGTGTTGCTGCATGTTCAGATAAAGAAACTGCGGCTCCCTGGGGGTGGGCAAGGGGGGCAGGGCACTCCAGAAGTCTGGCAGTGGCTGGGTTGGGGAAGTGCCAGTTCCAGCCCACTGCTCTTAATTTGCCTGGCAAGGCAACTCTCCCAGATGAGGTCGGATGTGGTGAAGCCAAAATTCTCTTTAGGAAGCTTTACTTGGTTTAAAATACTTTGTTATCAAATACTGCTTCTGGCTTCTAACTTTTAACCAACCTCTGTTCACCTCTGTCTTTATTTTAAATTCAGTGGTACTTTATACAAAGTGTTCTCATCAGCCAAGCCACTGCTGGGTTCGTACACAAAGTAGTTTAGTGCTCATCTGTCTCATTTCTTTACTGTCCAAGATGAATCTCAGGGGACTGAAGCTCTGAACCAAGTGGCTTCAGGCTATTCATCTGGAAAACAAAGCCACTTAGACTTTTGTAAAGAAAATAATTTAGTAATCAGTGCAAGAGACCAGTCTCTAAGCCAACCCATTTGGAAAAATTGCCAGTGTAGTAACTACAGACATTTTATGACAGTAATACTGATTAGATCCTTCCATTATTGCCAGAAGTTCTTCCCTGAAGCTTCAGGACTGAGTTGGTTTTGCACCAACTCCTATGGTCCTGTGCTTTACAAATGCTTTGTAATTTGAGATTGATGCTGCAGAGCTGGGTATCAAGCTGCTGACCAATGCAGATGAAACCACCAGGATGTAAGGAAGTCTCTGCTGCCTTCCCAGCTCTGAACATCCTCCCTCTGGAGCAGGGAAGGACCCTGGTCTCTGCTCTCTTGTACAAAGGGGAAGAAGGGGACACTTAAGGGTGTGTTTGCCTGCACCCCCTGCCCACCAGCCCCCAAAATCCACAGCACACCCCAGGCTCGGGTGTCTCTGGGAGAACACCAGTGCCAGTGGGATGGCACTGGCCTCCTATCCTGCCCTCTGGGTGTGCCAGTTCAGGCCATTCTCACCCAAACACAGGAGGTTCTCACTCGCCTGTACATTATCAGTGGATCAGTGCTCCTGTGGATTCTGCTAATCAGATATGTATAGCAACTCTTAGACCTTTCATCTAATCTCATACTTCAGGCCCTTACTTTCAAGTTTTTCCCCTTTCTCTTTGCCAGTGAGAAGGTATTTGTGGTCCTGAACATGTTCCACAGTGTTGTTTCTGTACCTTCCACCCAGCAAGGTCCCACAGTGCTGGATATTGCACAAGCACAAAAGGTACTGCTGTCCATTTTGAAAATTTTTCTGGCAAACATAAAGTTTGGGGTGAAATATAGCATAAAATAAAGTGGAGGGGACACTGATCTGTAGCTATAATGTTGATGCAAGGTTTTGGCTGCGTGGTTTTTATTTTGGCTTTGTTTTGATTGCTCGTGGTTTATGTTTTGAAAGCATAAGGATTGGGGTAAAGGATCGAGTTTCTGTACCTGTGCTGGTGAGATACTCACTGCTCCCTATAAACAATTACATGCCATTTAGGGAAAACTTCTGCAGAGGTTTCCTATCCTGACATTTTTGCTGTGGGCAGCTACATGGAAAAGACGTGGGGCAAAACTTCCCATGAAGAGGGAGCAGGGGGACAGGTGGCATGGGCTCTCCCATTTCAAATTCAGGGAATCTCCAGGCGCCACTTCCCTCAGCAGCTCACAGCAAGGCAATCCAGGTTCAGCACACAGATCAAATCTACTGTTTTGACATCTTGGTTTCCTGTGGTAAAGGTTACTGCCGAGTTCAATTAAATACATGGAAAAATAAAAGAAGGAGCAGAAGAGATCTGCCTGGAGGCACAGAAGGCACAGAGGCCTTTATGGTGCCTTTCACAGGCTCAATTACATTGCTGGCAACTAAATTCAGCATTGTTTTTGAGCAATGTTAGTGAGGAGGGAGCAGAAGGAAAATAATTCTAAATTGATGTGCCCTAAAGGCTCATCTAGAAGATTTTCACTGGCTTCATAAAAGCTCTGTACACTTAATCTAAAAAAATATAGCAAAGTGTTTTATCTCCTTTGCGTGGTCTTTCATCCTCTTGATTTTTATTGTGCTATCCTCGTCCCTTAAAATTCAAAGAAGTGTTTTGAAGTTTACACACTATAAAATTGGTAGTTATGGATCTTGAAGGATGTTTTGGGCAGCACTTTGGCAGAAAGACAAGGCCTGTACACAAAGCCAAGACCCCAGGGATGTCTCACTGGTGACTGGAGACTCATGAAGTCTCAGTTTGCTGCAGCACATCCTCCTCTGGTGGGTGGGAATGATTTGTTGGGATTTGACCAAAAATTAATGATGAAATAACTTTCTGGTGGGAAAACAGAAAAGCTTTAACATCACCAACCCATTATTGCCTGTGGATTTTAACAGTGAAGAGTTGTGTTTCGGAGAGGGTAATAACTATTTCCACGAAAAATCCATGGTTGCTGTCCAGCAGTAAAAGCACTGTGAAGAACCACATGAACTGTTTCTGGGGGAAGCATTTCTCAGTGGCAGCTGCAGAGGGATTTCTTTGTGCTTTCCTCAGGAGAGAAAACACCCATGTGCTCCACGTGATCATCAACAGGACTCACCACCTGCCCTGCTCATCACCTGGTGGGTGGAGGTGGGGGTGGAGGTGGGAATGTCCTGCTATCAGTGTTCACAGACTGAGAGGAGGGGAAGCCAACTCCAGCTGGATTTTATAGAGAGCTACTTGTTTCCAAAAGTGCCAGCAGATTTAAATCACCGCTGCGGTTGTCAACAAGTTCCCCCTGCATATTCTGTAGTGATTAAGGTCCTTGGAGGTTTTGGATTGCTTATGTTTCTCAGTGTAGCTGCAGATTGTGAACATAAGGGTTGCATCAAGTAATTTAAATAATTAATTGAAAGGCAGAGGTTCCTTTCCTTCTGTGCACTTTGGGTGGGAACATTCCTGCTGGCTCCACACTTGAATCACAGAATATTCTGAGCTGCAAGGGACCCACAAGGATCATCGAGCCCAGGCCTTAAGTGAATGGCCATGCAGGGATTGAACCCTGATGTTGGTGTTTATTAGCACCAGGCTCTGGCCAAGTGAGCTGTGCCTCTGTCCTCTTGCTGCTGAAAAGGATAACCTGGTCCAGGTAGCTGAATGTTAACTCAAACCTTGCCAGCTTTTGCACTTGACACGCAGTTGCTCTCAGAAGCAGCTGGTGCCTTGCTGCTAGCAGTGCCAGAGTGTTTTGTTTGATGACTTAATCAGCATGTTATCCTATTAGGGACCATTTGTGGATTGGAATGCAGATGTAGGATGATAATTCTTATAATTTAAAATAAAAAGTTAATTTTTTCAAATTCAAAACATGCCCATGATGCAACAGCCCAGGTCCTATTCCTGATTTGCCCTGAAGCCAAGCCTAAGCAGGCTGTGCACCTTGTCTGAGCAATGCAGGGCAGTGACTTTGCTCTTACTTGACCAAGCAACTCAGAGCATCGAGAAGGTTCAGTTTGATAATATGAGTATTTAGAGAGCTTTGTTTCTAAAAAAAAGAGAAAGGGGTGAGTCCTTCTGCTCCATTACAAAGACTGTTGCTTTTTATACTGAGCAGAGATGTGCTTGTTAATTTTTCCCGCCTGGAATTAATTGAATCTTTACTGCTGCATTGAATTAAAAGCTTCTTCTCCCTATATTTTTATAATGTTGCAGAAAGCAACATCTGGTACATTCCAGAAGAGACTTTTCATCCAGATTTACAATTTATCTTCTGCTGTTCTTGATTCCAGCTGGTATTAGACACTTCAACAGATCCAGTATATTCAGGTGTTTTGTGCAATATAAAAAGGTACATTTAACGTTATTGACCTTTGATTTGGGAGTGGATGTGGGTTAGGTTACATCTTACATTTTCTTTTGAAAGGGATTGCAATTTTTTCTTTTTGCAAAAATTCAGTTGCAGCAAAGGGAAGGTCAGCTTTTCATGTGTCATGGGCATTTATTTCTTGGGCTTCCTTCTAACCCTGTTCTCTGTGGTTTTATGTGGCTGAGATTTCATTGTGCTCAGAGTGTGTGGGACCAAACCCAGGGCTTTTATGCTTATTCTGAAGACCTTGAGAACAGGCTTGCTTTGCACGTCTCAAGACAGTAAACGGTTGATTTTGAATCTTGCATGTACAGTTTAAGTATTAATTTAGCTGCTAGACTGCCCCAAAGCTTCAGCATTAATCAGGAGATAAGCAGTAATCCTGTCTTTCACAAACTTTCATAAGTTTACAGAATTATAGAGCATTCTCTGGCAAGGAAATTTCTTGATCTTGTTAACAAGGAAAACAAGAAGCTTAAAGCTGACAAAACCAGTGTTGTTGTTTGGTTTTTTTTTTAATATCTGGAGTCTGATCATAACATGCTTCCTCAGTTTGCAGGCAAGGACATGAAATGTATCTCATCCACAACAGCAGGTTTTCCCCAGCCTCTGCTTGGGAGACTGGGTGTTCTCAGACAGTCATGTTCCTTATCTCCTTTCTTTTCTCCCTAGTATATTCCTGATTAGGAGTACCTAGTTGTGTCTTAATTGGCTTCTTTCTTTTAACTGACCATCTCTCCTGAATGGCAGTCACTGCTGACTTGCTTTCTCTGCTGGAGATGCCTATTATTGTGGCTCGTTTGAGAAAAGCTGTTAAAAAAAACCCCCAAAAACGGAAAGGAATCCTAATTTATCTGGCTTATGGGTAAGCAGGATCTTAAATGCTGCAATTTGCTTCACAACTCCCTTTAATGAGCAGGTGGGGGCACCTGCCTATTTTCTTAAGCTTAGCAGCTCTAATGTATCCCACGGTGAACAGGGATGTGAGGGTTTTTTCTAACATCCACTTTTCTGTGCTGGTTTTAACACTTCATGGACAGGTGAATGAGTAATTTTAAGTGCAATGTGTGATTATCACCTGTGACTCTGTAGCAGAGGTCACCTAAGGCTGTGTCTTAAGCTGAAGCCGGGGTGTGCTCGCTGCACCTTGAGAGATGTTCCTTTCCGCTCACTGCTTAGCAGACCTTTCCAGAGGCTTTTCCTGGTTTATTCTTAGCTTCTCCTGACACCCACAAATGACTGCAGGAAGATGGGTTATCTGCATTGCATAACAGCTGTCAGCAGGCAGGGCTGCTTCCCTTCCTTGGGAGCAGCAGAACAGCCGACCCTCGCCCGGATTTATTCCGAGGGATGACGCTGACTCATGGTGCTCTGGAAACTTGTGGGGGATTCTTCTGTAAAAGCAGCAATGTATCAATGTCATCCAAGAGGGAAAAAAAAAAAAAAAAGGCTCCTGCTCCTGTGAGTTATTTCTGTCCATTTGGCAATCTGCTCTATTCCTCAGTTAAACACCACATCTCCCTGGTGTTCTGGCAGTTTCATTGCTGCTCAAACCAGGTATGGAATAAAAACTGCTGTATTAAAGATGTGTGACCCCAGAAAAGGGCTTAGATGCTTATGGGGACGACTGCTGCAATCGATTCATGAATACACAGATTTTATAGCTGGTACTTTGAACAGCCTGGAGAGGCTGGGAGCATATTCTCCCTGTCTGGTCTCTTCCTGGGTTTAGGAGACACTTTGAGTGTCTTCATTGCTCATGCCTTGCCATTCTACGTGGTAGGAGGAGATATTAGGACATCCTACTTGATGCCAAAGCACCTGACAGTTCAAGCGGAATGACATTAGAAAGCAGCTTGCTATAATAGGAAAGTAGTAAAGGGCCTATTTTCAGACCTTGTAAAATGTCCTTAGGCTGGCATTGTGAAAATATGAGGTGATATCTGCAGTGATTTTCACTCAGTGATTTGGGCTTTGTACTGCCACTCAGCAGAGAAGTGCTAAGGGCCCAAGCCAGGTCAAGCATTTTGTCACTGTGGCCTGGCCAGTGGGACCATCTCAGGGACCATCACAGACCAGAGATTTGGCTGAAATTGTGCAGAAAAAATAGCATTATTTATGTAACTATCCATCACCCACCACCGTTCTTTAGCTCGCTATCAGGCCAGTGAGGTTTCCTTATCAAAATCCTCGTTACTATTGTTGTGTTTTAGTAGGAAGCAAGATAGGACCCCTGAGCTAAGGATGGACAACTTCCTACAACATCTGCCATGAGAGGAGCCCCCGTACTGGAAGTAAAGAGTGCTCAGTTCTTAGGGTTGTGTTTGATTTCCTGCTCAGTGACCTTTTTAAGAGAGCTGAAAGTGCTAATGGACAGGGTAGTCAGTGAAAGGATATGTGCTTTTAATCAGCTTCCCAATAGTAAGATAAAAAAAAGAGCAATAATCCTTTCAGGATTCTACTTCTATGATCTCTATCAGTATTTTCCAAGGTCACTAAAGGAGTAAGTAGAAGGGAAGCTAAGAGATGATCTGCTTCCAAGGGGTGGAGCTGTAGAGAAGTGAAAAACATCACAGCCACCAGATTGTTCTGCTTCCAACTCACAGTGAGGGAGTCAAACCATGCAGAGAACAGTCTGAGTGGTTTCACAGGGCACTGGTCACAAAAAATTTCCAGCGTAGCATGAGCTTCATCTTGTGGTCCCCAGCACTATCTGATGTGTTTAGACTGAGAATTTGGACTTTTTCTTCTTAACAAACTATTTATCTTGGAGGAGGGGAGGAAATTATTTTTATAGTTGCTGGCTCTGATTTGGTTTGGCTTCAATGAGTTTTTTTCATTTCTTTAAAACCACAACAGACAACACCCTGCTTACCCCCCAAAACCTATCACTCCCCAAAACTGTCATCTACTGCAGGTAAGAACAAGAAACGTACCAACCACTCTTGGTGATTTTTTTTAACATTATAGGATGGATAGAGTAGCAAAAAGTTGTCATTCAAATACCCAAAGTTGTTTCTATTCTCATCTGTGGTGGACTCTACCCCACAGTAGCAGACATCCATTTTCCCTTGACTTCATTAGGCTCTGTACACAAGAACCAAATCAGACTCCTTTCAGACAGGACAAGGGGCCATGGGCATGAACTGAAACACAGCAATTCCCATCAGAATAGGAGGAAAAAGTTCTGTATGGTGAGAGGCACAGAGCACTGGAACAGGCTGCCCAGAGAGGCTGTGGAGTCTCCTTCTGATAGATTCAAAACCTGCCTGGATGCACTCCTGTGCAACCTGCTCTGGGTGAGCCAGCCTGAGCCGGGAAGTTGGACTAGATGATCTCCAGAGGTCCCTCCCAACACTAGCCAGTCTGTGATTTTGTGACCGAGCAGCAAATTTTATTCTCCTGCACAGAAAATGCACTGCATTTTTGTCTAGGCCTTGTTTTTCCTTTCTTTAATATGGGTGTAAGTAGAACTGGCAAGTTTTGTCCTGGAATACTAAATAATTATTTGTTGTAGGTGTTTTTGTTAATGAAAAGATGCAGCAAAGCCCCAGCTGGTAGTACAAGATTTATTCTGATTGCCAAAGCACAAGCAGTCCAAAGCCATTGCAGCAGAACTCTCATCCACACCTGAGTTCTGTTTCTTGTCCAGCTCATGTGGAGCTCTGCAGGCAGTTCTGGCTTTGCTGGTGGAAGGACTCCCTGTGGTGGACAGGGTGTGCAGGAGGACAGCCTTGATACACAGAGCTCTGTGTGTATGCAGAGGTGATAGAGAAATGAAGAGCAGTGGTAATAGATTATGGGATTAAACAGTGCTTTCACATGCCAGAAGAAATCTTGGGATCTAATTGGAACTTTTCACATCAAATAAACTACAAAATTTAATCCTTTATGGTTCCAATCTGGGAACTTTTTCTTTTGAGGGGCTGGCCCTGCTCTTTTTCTCTCTAGAGCATTACTGTCAGTGTTAAAACCCAGTTTTATTGCATGCTATGGCACAGCAATGTTTTGTTTTTTTTTTTTTGTGTACCATGCTGAGAACATCCAAGCCAAATTGTTGACAGTCTTAATGTGTTTTGGAGCAAATACATTTCCTGAGGTACAATGTGTTCCACCTTATCCTTCAGTTAATATATCAATGCTTCTGCCTCAGGCAGAGATGCTTAGGCTCATGTCTCTTGGTTGCTGCTTTTAATTTGAATTCAGTTATGGGCATTGAAGAAACTGTCTCAGACATTACAATTGCTTTAAATTCACAACAGAAATGGTCTATGAACCATCAGACTGTTTTCAGACATTCACACTGAATGCTGAAATTCAGGCATCCAGCTTAGTCTGTGCCAGGCAGCTGTAGGGTATTGCATAGGGCAGCAAGGGTATTCAAGTTACATTGTAGTTGAATAAGATGTGTTGAGTTCCTCTGCTCAATGAACTGCTGAGCATTCAGCTGCTCTTAAAAGGAAGGGTCCTATTCAGGTTTCCCCACCCTGCCTTCACTCATGGCTTTATGCTCCCAGCACTTGCACTCATTTTTGCCTTCACTGAATCCATTAGTGACTATTTCAAACCATTAATTAGCTGGGATATTTCCCAGCTGAGAAAAAAAGAATAAAATAAAGGCAGAAAAAAACCCCCTGGGCTAGTGAGCTGATAACAGCTCATTCCAAAGTGCTGAATTTCAGGCATGAAGAATAACCAGTCCAAAACATGCCCAAAGTCGTGTTTTCCCTCAGGTGTCTGATGGAACAGCATCAAAGCATGAAAGTTCTGTGAAATACAGTCATGACTATCTTAATTTTATCACCTCCCTCTGTTTTCTGTCTTTCTGTTACTGCTTCTGGTCTGACAAGCAGAGTGGCTATCAAAGATTTGATAGAAGGGTGTGCTTTGCTCTTGTGGCTGAGCTAAAAGCTTGAAAACCCTGAGTGTGCACAGTCCAGACTTTCTGGATGGGAATCCAGGGCTGAACCCAGCTGGGGTATGGTGTCTGCCCTACTGCTTCTCCCAGATTTTATTTCCAAGATAGCAGGTCTTGATTTACCTGCTTTTGAATTGAACATAAATGCCTTTATGTGTTGTACAGACACTGTGTGACTGAAAGCTTGTCTGAGAGCCTGAGATAATAGAGAAGCTGTGTAAGAACTTGTAATGAAGGAGTCCTGCTAAATTAGCTGTTAGGTTTCTGTAAAAGTTTTCCTGTGAAGGTAAACCAATACATTGGTGTTATAAATATACTCTGCAATATAGTCAGGTGAACAGGCTCACCTAAAGAAAGAACATGTCTAAAATGCAGTCCTGCTCTCTCTCTATCTAACACAAGCTGATTTCTAAGATGCAAAAAGCCAAAAGAAACCCAGGTTGTGGTGTTCTCCATTTTGCTCTTTCTTTCCCATCCACTTTGACAGTTTTCATGGCTCTTGCCACTGGCCAGGTATGGAAGTAGAAAGTTGGCTGTGTTATTCACAGGACACCTTCAAGACTGGCTTAAAGCAAGACTTGCTGAGGATTTTGTGGGGAGGCTTCTTGACTGTGTCCCTGCACCCGCTGTGCAGTTCACCAGAGTTGCCCTGACCCTGTTGGGTAAGTCCTCAGACTGGTGAGAATACATCAGTGTCATTAAGATGTGGAGCTGAGCTGATTAGTCATGCTGATTTACAGCAATGACTAATGGTTGATGAACTTCTGGGTGTAATATGAATTTTGGGGAAAGCTGTTTTCTCTGTGACACTTCCCTGCTTTTGCATATGACTGAAAGAGAGTGGCCTTTTATCTGTAGGTGAAGTAATTTTGGCTGCCCTCTGACAGCTTCTCACAAGGATGCTGGAACTTGAAACATGAATCAATTAGCTTCTGAGAAAAATTCTGAGAACTGGCTCTCTGCCACTCTGCTTGGAAATGGGACAAAAGGCATGTCATTGCTCCATTCTCTTTCACTTTGCTGAAATTTTTTCTAGCCAAAATCCTCAGGCTAGGAAAACATCCATGAAACCAAAAAGAACCTCAGCAATGTGTTTTTGTTGTCAGTAATGACAGGATTTGGGGTGACTGAAAAACCCAAAGCACTTGGCTTTCCTTGGTGAACTGAAGTGGAGAAATATGGATTGAACAGTCAAGTGCTAATGTGAGAAGAGCAAGTGGTGTGATTTTGCCTCAGGAGGAAGTGATGGTGGGGTATGAGTGATGCAGAGTGGGGAATAGGGATGGGGACTCCGGAACCAACAGCACAAGTGGCTCCTGCTCACGCTGAGGAGCTTCACTCCCCATCACTCTGATACCTTTTCCTGGTCTGAAAACCAAGAGACAAACAGGGTTAGAAAGGAAAAAAAGGGATTTTATTTTAGTATTTATTGTAAGGATCCTTAGCTGCACCACATCCAGGTCAAATGCACCTCCATGCACCCCACAGGGCACACCCACCAAAGATCTGGGATCACATTACAGATGTTACTTATTAGCACATCTATCAAAGATTCCCCAATGAGAGGCTCAAATGAGCTCCCCTCCCCAAGGAACCTTCCCCTGGATGGGTCTATCTCAGGTTACAAAATGTGTTCTGGAGAGGCCCTTGGGCTCTGGGCACACTGATCCCTCACTGCGAAGCTTCTGAAATGTTCAGTCTCCCAGCTTGACAAACAAGTCCAAGAATGGAGGCAAAAAGCACCAAGAATACAGAAATTGTAAAAAGGTATAACAGGGGTATAAAAGAAAGGACAAAAAATCATCATGGCATCAGCTCCCCCCAGAAGCTCCTCACTTGGGAAACCTGGGGAGGTGGGAAGGTGTTGCTTCAAAGGTTTCTTGGTCTGCCTTTAGCCTGCGTGTGTGAAAGAGAGGAAAAGGTAAGAGCAGGTGACAAATGCCACGGGAGCCCTTTGGGAAAACAAACCCGAGTGGTTTTAAGGCTGGGACCACACCTGTGGACAGCAGAGATTATTATTCATCAGTGGGGAAGATAATTTACTTTCAGTGATGCAAACACTCTTTTAAAAAGTTCTCAGAGTCCAATAAGGAAAGTTTGTACAGTCAGCAGTGGAGCTGGTGGGACACCTGGTGCAGGGTCCCAGCTGCTGGGCTCTGATGCCAAAGCTGTGGCATTCCCATTGCTGGAGTTAACCTCTGGCAGTAGAAAGTCTGTGCATCTTTCAGCACCTTCAATTTTTCCTGTTTTATTTACAGGATTAATATGCTCATTTTTCGCAGCATCTTTGAAGATACAAAACCAGGCTGGTTTCAATGTTATCTCTGGAATGTAAAAATGCATGTGTGCCATTTTACAGGGTCCCTTATACTCAATAATGCATTTTTATTTTTCCATTCTTATTTAATTAATTTTGGATTAAAAGGATATTTCTAGAATGAAGTATGTTCTTGACAGAACTTATTAATAATCACTTATTAATAATATATTTGGGCCTTGAACAGAGATTAAATTTTATTTTATTATTTACTTTTAGGCAGCTTAATATTTTTAATTGTGAGAAAATTCTGCCTTAGGTAACTAAATCTATAATTCTAAATGAAACTGATTTAGCTGATCTCATAATTAATGAGACTGGAAATCAGATAAATGCTGATTTATTAGCATCTGGTTTTAGATTGTGAATGTTAGAAAATATGAATGGGAAGAGGATGCTGGAAGTGTATCTGATGGCAATTTATAAAGAGAGAGGGTAAAAGTAATTTATTCAAGATTTAAGATGGCCTTAGCTGACACTATTCAGTTTTTTCCCACAGACAAACAGTGCTAAGGAAAGATTTCCATTGTTTTAAAATGAAAGTGCGTGTCTCCAAAACTACTCTGAGGACCATGAACATATCAAATAAACTTAGATGAATCAGTATCTTGTATTGAACAAGAAATAATAAATTTGTCTTACTGATTATTCTCTGGATTTTTGTCTGGGATTTTGGGGATTTGATCGTAGAACTGGTGAGAATGAGATGAGGCAAATGAATTGAAACACAGCAAAAACTGAAGGAAAAGCTTGTCCCACCCACTTCAGAGAGGAAACCTCAAACCAGCATTAATTTCTCTTAGTTTGGTATCCCAAGAACAGCACATGCTGGGGTCCTGTAGCTGCCTGAGATGAGCTGTTGTTGGATGCTGCTGCACTTCCTCCACAGGCAGGGTTTGCTTCAGCTTGTCTGTGGGCAGCTGGCTGTCCGTGAGGGATTGGCTGTGGATGTGGCTTCTGATCCTCATTCCTAATGCTGAAGATGGATGAAGTACTTCCTTCATCTCACTCTTGTGTGCAGCAGAATTGCCTCAAGGCTAAGCTCCCTCTCTGTCCTTAACTCATGAACCCTTTGTTATATTTTCTCTCCGCTGCCCAGCTGTGGAGGGGAAAGATGGAAAGGCTCTGGAGGGTGTCTGGCATCCAGCCAGGGCCAACCCACTGCAGCTTGATCTGTGAAGTGCAGGAATGACAGGATCCACGGTGTTGTGTGCCTGGCAGGGGTCAGTCTGTGCTGCAGAAATGTCTGTGAATGTTACACAAAACACCAGAAGAAATCCCATTGCTATAACGATTTTTAAAATGTGTTGGATCTGCAAGAGACTCCCTGCAAAGCACCATCTCTGCTGTTTTTACAGTGCCTCTTTCCCACACACTGCTGTGCCTTAGACAGCAGAGAAGGATGTTGCTCTCATCTGTTTGGAAACTTCTTTCCTGTTCCTGGCAGTGGGGCCTGGGTGTTTCACGTGTATCCTCCCCACCCTCTCTGCACCCCTAAAAGGTTTCACCTGCACCAGTGATTATTCTGTTCTCTGACCTGTGTTTTGGTGAGCAAGCAGGGTTTGTGTGCACGTGGAAGAACTGAGCTTTATGTGCCAAAACATCCTTTGAACAGGCTGAGATGGGTGCACTGGGGTGTCTGAGCCCAAGCTGGAGGTGAGGGATTGCAGGATGTTGAGTGAGAACTCAGTAAGGCATCCTGAATGTCCTTGAAAAAAGGTGTCAGAGCTACCACTGACTTGAGATCTGTGGGAAGCTGTTTTTAGCTCTTGCTCATGATGTTAGTAGAAGCTACAGATGGCTGAATTTTTTGTCCTCTGCTTTGTATCTAGTATGCAGTGAGTGGTTTCCTCACCCTGTAGTGAGCCGTGTGCTGTCACTGCAGTGATTCATCACCTTAATATTGTTCTCTACACGATTTGTCAACTCAAACCCAACTTTAAGAAAATGCCCAGTATGTTTACAGGATGGGAAAAATACTCAATAATGAAACAAGCTCTGTAGATAATTAGAGACTGTGGTCAGGGCCATGGGTAATACATTATGGAAATGGCCAGTTATGTAAATATGTGGGTAAGATTCAGAAGTACTGAAAACTAAATTAACAAATAATAATGGTCTAACCATTCAGTTGGCCCCAAGGTAGCCCCTAAATCTCTGTGAGCAAATATTTATAAGCAGAATTAGCCCATTTGGCTATACAGGCCGTGCATTGTGTACTTGCTTCCATTTGCAATAAATATGCACAAACCCTCTATATTACAGCATTATCCATGCAAACCCACACCCTGGGTCTATAGTTTGGTGGTGCACAGTGCTCCTTGCTGCAGAGGCCAAACTTCAGAGTAGTTCTTGAAAAGGTGACCCAACAACTGAACTACAAAGCTGTGCTCAAGTTCCACGGTTCTGGTTTTGAAAAGCAAAGTCCCATCTCTCTCCTTCTGATACCTTCTTCCTTTCTCAGTACCCTCATTGCAAAACTGGAAATATTTGGAAAGACTCGGAGAATGCTTCCTTCTTTAAGGCTTTTTTTCTTTTCCACTGGTTCTTTTAAGAGTAACGAAATTCATCATAATATATTTTCAATAGCCCTCTGGCAGAAATCTTTCTTTTGCCTTTCTTGCAAGGTAGGTGGCCTTTATCACGTTTTTCAACATACTCAAGGAAAAAAAATATTCACAAAGTTTCAGAAATCTGAAGCAATGTGGGTTTTCATTTTGCTGCTTCTTTCCTGCTCCCATCCTATCTGAAAATCAAGAGGGAGATGAGAAAAACCTCACACTCTCCAATTTTAGATATTTATGTTGTAGATACCAGAAAAGGAACCCTAGCAGGTCATGATTTTCTTCATGTGATTCACACGAGTTAGTTTCCTTGGCTGAGTGTTCTCGAGGATGATGTCCCTGTAGCAGAGAAATCTCAATTATTGCTTTCAGCGGAGGTTAAACAAGTTGCCATCTTGAGCAGCTTGGGGATAATAAACTGTTCTGATCTGAGCTCAGCTCCAGGCACACATCCCACGCGAGGCTCTGGCCCTGGGTGCGTGCAAACTGAGAGCTGTATTCTTTATGCTCCAGGGACTATTAAGTTAAGAAACATTTATCTTTGTACAAAAACTTTGTGAGTGATATGTGCCAAAATGACACATGGATTGTCACATTTTTGGGGCTCTGATGTGTTCTGTTTGCCAGGGAAAGCATGACTTAGAGGCAGAGCAACAGTCTGTGCACCTTGGGAGCCAGTGTGTGGAATCCCAGTGCTGCCACAGAGTGAGGCTCCCAGAAAGGCAGCCCCAAATCAGTGTGAGCTAAATAAACTTCTGGAAAGTTTGGAGGACTCTTAGTTGAACCATAACTAACAGCAACACATTGAAAAAAAATTAAAAAAAAAGAATTATCAGGTAATTATTAGAGAACAATAACATTGTTAGGCTGATTAGGCCATGCACCAAAGGGCTGTCAATCATGGTTGTTATGAAAAGCAGAGCATTTAGAGGCTGTCAATCACACCTGTTTGCAAAAGTCAAAGGACTTCAGAAATTGTTACGCCTGAATTTACCAACTGCAGAAATAACAAAAGCACCAGAGCCTCATGCAGGCTGATGTTACAGTTTATGTAGAAGCTCTTGCGTAAGTTTGTGCCTTTATTCAACTGAAAATATCTTATTGCACTGGGAATTTGGAAAGGTTTATTTTTTTCAGCTAGCTCCTTTATGGCACTGGTTGTTTGTTGGGTTTTTTTTGTTTGTTTGTGGGGTTTTTTTGGTTTTTTTTTTTTTTAGGCTGCCTAAGTGTGCCAAATCTCATAACAAAAAATAACTTTTGTTACATTCCTTTACTGTGAAGCAAAAATATCTGAATTAGTATCCAAATAGCAGAGAGCTGGTGCTGGAGCCCTTCAGTTTCCTGAGCAGGTTCACACATTGCTGCGTATCCAAAACACTGTAGCAAATACCAGCTGGAGAATTTAAAAGCATTCAGGAAATCCTTAACATGGAGCTACTCACCCATAAACGTTGTGGGAAATAACCTGACCAAGACCTGTGGAACCTTTGCTTTTGAGAAAAGTGTTGTATGTGTGTAGCCACGGGATTTAAACCAAAAGTAGTTGTTTGTCTCTCTCTGTGTGTGTGTGTGTGTGCGCTTATTGTCCTTCCCCTTCCCTTCCCTCCACTCCCCAGTTCAAATTGTGGAGCTTTTGTGAGGAAATAGCTTTCTGAAGACACATTTCTGCACTTGAACATCTGTACTGTGCATCACCCCACTGTGCCCTGGACTTGTAAGTCATGTAATTTTACAACCGAGGCCAGGTGCAAGCACGTGTCTGCGTGTTCAGTGTTTACAGCACTGCTTGAAAACCTGTTTCTTGCTGAATAAATCATGGGTTCCTACTACTATGAAAGGTTTCCATCAATGAATCAGTGTAGTTTGGGTTTATCTCAGAACCCCTAGGGCTTTCAGCAGGTTTCTTGCTGCTCTGGGCCCTGCGGGAGCCCCAGCATGAATAACTGTGGCATTAAACATTACCTAGGCATGAAGTTTTATTTATGTTTTCTCATTTTGGCAGATTTGTTTTACCAGACCCAGCATCAGGAGCTGAGTACTGATACCCTCTACCCTTGCCAGCAGTGATTTTATTGCAGTGATGACCTTGGTGTCCTTGTATTGGGCACTTTATTAATCCTGGAGGCAGCGAAGGAGGAGAAAGGGGAGAAGTCTCTGCTCATGGCTTGACTTCCTTAAACAGATGTAGAAAGGAAAAGAAAAGGCAAAGCCACCCAGTGAGCTGATGGCAGACCCAGAGGCAGGAACTGCATCTCTCTAACATTCAGAGGTGGACATGGCCCACACCACCTCCCTGGTGGAATGTCCATGGAGCATCATCCTGCCAAAGCAGGAGCTGCACTCACACAATGGGTAGTTAATTCAGTGAGTTATTAATGCAAAAGTTAATAATTAAACTCAAGTGGTTAATGAGTTTCTAGAGAAAAGATCAAATTATACTCTTCAGATGTGGTGTTAGAATTTTGCCTAATTAGAAGAAATATGTTTTTCCCGTGAGGGGCAGTTGCTGAAGTGACAGTTTGAAGTCTGTTGTGACAGCATTTGCAGAGATGGGTGCCAGCCAAAGAGCAGAGCTTTTTTAGTATCTCTGATAGCACAGTAGCTTCTTTGGGAGGCATAATTATGTTGCATTCTTTGCACAGTTCATTAGGGAAAGAAAAACAAAGACCTTGTGTTCCATGTGGTTGACGTTCACACATTTTTATCTTCATGTGATAGAAGAAGCTGTTGGATCCAGAGAGTAACATGGTGTCTCTCTCATTCACTGCTAGCCCAATAACACAACCAGTGCTAGATGGAGAGAGCTCTCCTAGCCCACAGCTGTTTTTCAGGAGTCAGTCCATCTATTTTTTCCCTCAGCTCAATCTCAGAATGTGTAAAAATGTTTAAAGGCTTATGTAAACTAGAAACCTCAACATGAAATAAGTTTGTGGAACTATTCCCAACCAGCTACAATAATAATTATTTCCTTCCTTACATCTTATAATTTACAAGCAAATGTGGTGAGCAAAGCTGTGAGTGAGATGCTGGGGTGGTGCTGAAACACAGCCTGTGCCAGGACCCAGAGGAAAGTTATGTCCAAGAGCTGCTCCTTTTCTGGCTCTTCTTTTATGAAATCTTCTGAACCTGGGACATGTACTGCAGGGATTTTATGAGGTAATTTCTTAGAAAAGAGCAGCCAAACCTTCCTGCAGCTCTTTGTTGGTTTATTCACACTTGCCTTTCCCTCAGCCTAGGGCAAAAAGAAACTCTTCCTGCTGCAGAAGCTGGAGAACTCACTAAAATTAGATAGAGTCCTCCAAATTTTGTAGAGGAACATAATGTGGGTTTAGTCACTTGGTGGTGCTGCTCCAACCTTTTCAGGCAGTTTGCAGCATCCTCCCTGCAACTGAGGAAACTCTTCCAGCATGCAGGAGCAGAGTGGAAACATTCCCTTGTTAAGTGTATTTTCTGTCTGTAACTCTGAGCTATGAGCTGTGAAGATGAATCATAGCAGCTGTGCCACATTTGTTTTGGAAAGAACCTGGTGCTACCCCAGGATACAGCTGTCACTGGGAGAAGGAAGGGTGGAAGTTACTTTTTTAAAGTCACATAGGAAAATGGTGCTCAGCATTGAATTCTTCCCAAACCCTTTTCCAGGTGGAAAGGTCTTTACAGAAACAACAGGGATTTGAGGCAGGGATTGTGATAAGAAAAATGCCCCAAATCCAGAAGTCTGTTGTTAATCTCATTCCTTTTTTTTTTTTTTTTTCCTTCTTTTGCCCCCTAGACTTTTGGGGTTTTTTTTTCTATTAAAATAAATTATTACTGAGTTATTTATTAATTAAAAGAGGATTTAGATCAAAATCTTGCATGGATTATATATATGTTTGTTCATATGCACTTGCATACATGTACAGAAAAGCTTATTGCCTTCCAGCCTGTACTGGATGGTGATAAATTGGGAAGAAATCTTAGTTTTCCATGGCAAGGCTTTCTAGTAGGGCAAGCAGGGTCTGTTCTTAGACCACAAAAAACCAGTGCAGTGCTTGGTATTCTGTGGAAAACCTCAAAAGCATCAAAGGAAAAACAAAACCAAAAAACTAACCCATAAAAGAATGGATGTCCTGGCAGGAGTAATGGAAGAATTCAGGAGTTCCCTGATGATTTGTTGTTATTACTGTATCAGCTCTGCAAGTGAGGCATGTTGAAGCATGGCAGGAAGAGAAGGTGGTTTAAGTGCACAGCTGTTGTTACTCAAAAATCAGGTTAAAGCTCATAAAAATCATCACACTGGGCACACAGGGGTATGTATGGCTTTGCTTTTGATGGCTCCGTGTGAGGTGTACCACAGCAAATGTGCTTCTTTTTACCCTTATTGATAAAGAGATTTTTCTAAATAACATTTTTCTAACTAAGGAAATGTTTATTAAATTCTTTCAAGTCCTTGCCTTGTCCAGAATTGTTTAGGATTACAGCTTTGCTCATGTATTCTTTGGGCACAGTTTGTATCATTGAGGGCCTCTATATTCTGACTGCACAAGGAATGTCAGAGGAATAACCATGCAACCAGGTGTTCACTTCTGGCTGCAGTGTGATCAGGGAGGTGTCTGCTGGTCTAAAACAGTGCAGTGCTGTTATTTGTCAGTGCAGTACTGGTGGTCCTAAAGTACAGGTTGGGATCTGGAGTGTTACCTTTTTTCTGTGTGTCTATAACATTTATTTTGACTTCATTAATTTCAGTTGTGATGCTGATAGCAGAGATTTAGTTCTGCTCCAAAATTAGGTGATCTCACTAGTAAGGAAACAAGTTCAGCTGACACAACATCTGTAGGCAAAAAGCTGGTGAAAGTCAAGCACATTTCTCTTTTAGGAGGGATAACTTGTGGGTGTACTCAAGCTGTATGGACTTTGGCTTATATGAAGTTTCTGCTATGCTCTGTAATTACATTTAAAAAATTAAAAAAAAAAGGTGTTCTGGATGTGGAACTTTTTAAAGGTCTCTAATTGAAGTTATTCAGTGCAAAGTCACTGGCCTTAAGATAACTTTTAGAAACATGGGTCAAGTGCCCAAGATCAGAAATTTCAGAAGATAACACACCTTGCTTATATATTTTTTTTCTTTCTTTCATTTTCTGCAGCCTTTAGGAGGTATATTTTTCTTGTTTTGTCTGCAGCCCTGAGACCTTCTGTCTCAAGGGACTGGGATTTAAAAACCCAGGACACTAAAAGACTTGTGAGGAAAACCTATGGCAGTTTGCAGTACTGGACTAGTTTCATTTTTCCCAAAGTAATATGAAAGCAGGGATGGAATAACTCACACTGCCTTTAGCTCTCATAGCTGGTCTGTGCTTTTGCAGCTTAAAAGAAAGGAAGTAAAAAGAATTCATTCGATATTAAACAGCAGCAAGTGGGAGCAAGAAGTATTTTAAGTTGTTTGCAAGAATTCTTTATAAACTTTAAAAAATAAATTTGTGATTGAAATTCAGCCTTGTCCTGTATTTCAGTCATTCCTGTGAAAAATGCTTATTCTGTGTTTTTCCTGTTGTGTGTTAGGACTCAGATCTGTGAGGGGCTATCTCTGTTTCTCTCCTGGGAGCAAGCAGAATGGAGTATTTGGCTTTGATGTAAGCTCTTGCTTTGCCTTGGTCTTTTTTCATATGTCTTTAAAGAAGTGCATTATTTTAAAAGGCAAGCCACCAAAACCAGCTCTAGTTCTGTCACGGGTTGACCCCGACATGACAGACAGTCGCCTGGTCGAATCGCGTTTCTCTCAATGTTACCTATAAAATCCCGCGGAAGGCGGGAGTGGGGACTTTCTTCCGGTCCAGGGGTGGTGGCCGGAGCGCCACGGTCCCCCCGGGGGCCCCGCCGGGCCCTCGCCGGGCCGGGCCGGGCGGCCCTGCCGGCGCTGCCTTTGTCCCTTCCCGAGGCACAGCCCGGACTCTGCTGGGGCCTTGGGGGGGGCGGCCCTCAGGCTCCTCCGGCGCGGCCTCTCCGGGACGGGGTTTTTCCCCTCCCGGGACAGCGGGGCACCGACGGAGCCTGCAGTTCGCAGCAGCCAGCACACACTGCACGTCCAACTGAAGAAACAGCCCTGCATCCAGCGGCGAAGCGGGACGGTAACATTTTCCACCATGATGATTCCAAAGCCAGAGAGAGAAAGAGAAAACCTCGTCATGTGAGACGGAGCCAAGATGGCCACGGGAGGAAAAAGGGCGGTGCCGCGGCTTCCTCGCGGGCAGCTTAAAAGACTCCTTGCCTTGCTGTGGTATGAATATTGTAATATCCCAGACTGTTTGTCTCTTTAATCCAGTTAAAACTCATGGGGGATGGACAATTTTAATGGATGTGTGGCTTGTAAAGGTTGTGAAGAGAATGCCCGATGCCAGGTTTATCAGAAAGCAGGGGCTTATAAAACCTGGTGGCAAAAGAGAAAAAAAGCCTTAGAATTTCAAGCCACAGTTACTTATCCGACAGAGTAATACCCCCATGGGCTGGCCCATGTTCTAAAGTTGAAGGAACCGCGAGAGGGTTTTATGGAAAAAAGGAGACTTTACATCACTGCAGATTGTTTTTTTGCTGCAGGAGGTGGCAGTTTGGAGAACCACGTAAAGCAGGAAGAAACCCTTTTCTTTTCCTTTCTTGAGAACTGCACATGGATTGAGGAGAGGAGAAAGAGGGGGAGGGAGAAGAGGAGAAGTTCTGGCTGTGTGTGTTCTGATTGGTTTTTTTTTTTCCTTTCTTTTTTTTCTCTTAGGTCTGTTAATAAACTTTATCATAGCATATAAGTTGTGTGCCTGCTTTGCTGTCTCCTAATGGTTTATCTCACTGAAAAGTAATCAGGGAACAGTGCATAATTTGACCATAAAACCACTACACTAAAATTTGGTGTTTCCGCCCGGTTAGGCAAACCAAACCCGCTACAGTTCTCAAGAACTAAGCCTTGTTTCTCCATCCTTTTCCACCCTGCCCTCCCAGCTGCACTCCTGGATGGTGCTGTGGAGCCTCTCAGCTCCTCTGGAGCTGGGTGAGAAGTGCCCTTGCCAGGATCTGCGGGGAAGGGTGAGTTTGCCTCAACCACCAGAAGCAGCAGATCTCTCCCTGCTGGCGCTGGAGCTCGGGGCAGGCTCTGGGTGGGTGGTGCTGTGTCACTGTTGCACCACAGACGCGTGGAAAAACAACACAAAGTCCAGGGTCAGGTAGAAATGGAGGCAAGAGCTGGTTTAATGGCTTTTTCCCAAGGTTTTTATATGTTAGTTCGCAAAAAGTGAGTTAGATGTCATAAAGTGATTGGTCCTCTGGCCATCCACCCCTCGAGGGGATTGGTCTAACTCTAACGTCCATTTCCAAATGTTTTCTATTTGAAGCCATAACAATCTGGCAAAACAAGTTGCAGGTGCAGATACTTATAAACTGGTAATTTTGTTTTAGTTAGCTTGCGTGGGAAAGACAGAGTTCTCACAAAATTCTAGAGAGCTGAAGAAATTCACTGCTGAAGCTTTTTCAGCGTCCACAATGCAGCACCCTGCTTTCTCAATGAACCGGGTGCTCCCATTCAGGGCTGGATCTCGTGTTTCAGGCCTTCTGCTCTGCAGCATGAGGATGGTATTTTTGGCAGAATAAAGCCCTTCTGCATCCAAATGACTACAATGGTGCTTTTATCTGGAAAGCACAAAGTATAATCTGCTTTGGTTTTCTAAATGAATTTAATGCTATAGAAGCATCAAAGAGGAAAACTGTTGTTTTGTATTGTTATGCCTTATGAATCCTCAATGAAGTTACAATCCCTAGGTTTTGGTAGTTGGTTTTTTTCGGCTTTTGTCCTTGGTTCTGTGCTTGAACAATGCCTGTCCTCCCACACAGCTTTGCTGGGGAAGTGAAAGAGGGCTTAAATCAATGTTTCTTTATTTTCAGATCTCTTCTCTGCCCAGAGCATTGTCTGCTGGTTTTGTGGGGCTCAGGTCCCTGCATTTGGTGAAGTTTCTGTGCCTTAGGTCAGTCAGTGTATGCAATGGTTATAATATTTGTACCATTCCTTGGTCTTCAGCAAATGTAAAGTCTCAATAGTACTGCTGAGTACATTACTCCTCTTGGCAGTAATAAAAGAGATTTAAGATAAGGTGCCTTAATTTGTGCTTGCCATCAGCTCAAACAGGATCCTCTTATGTTCTGTGCTTATTTTTGATTGATACAAACTGCTACAAGAGGATTTCTTGGTTTGCTTCAGTTGTGCACAGGTGACTTTCTCCAGTGTTTCAGAGATGTTTGGTTTCTAGCATCTTCTATCTCAACAGGTCTCACAGCCACAGACAAACAGTGGGACTGCAGCTGGGTTCAAACCCCTCAGTTTTGGTCAGAAGTTGTAAATTGATATTTCTACCCACTGTGTTTAACAACTGCTGGTTGCCTGATCCATTCCTGAGGTTTTTAACAGCTTATGTGGTGCTCCCCACTTTGGTGAACATGTGTGCCTTCATCCAGTCCTCCTTTCTGATGCAATGATGGGTGTTCCCAGGTTTTGGTAGTGGTCTGGAATAAAGTTCAGCTGTCTATTTTGCTAGATCTTCTTGCTTTCTTTGAAGCTCTTGTGAAGTGTTGTGCAGTAGCACAGCACCACCAGCAGTTTTTGCTACCCACCACTTATTGATGATCTTGCCCAAAGGTGTTTTCTTTCCATCGTAGAGCATCATCCTGTTTTGTGTCAGTATCTGTACTGAAATCTTTGGTTTTCTGACAGCTCAGACTTGCAGAACAAAGTGCTTGAGTAAGACACTATTTTTAAGGACGTTGAGAGTTCTGTTATATTTTGGAGCAGAACACAAGGCCTAGTTCTGCCTAAGGCAATCTCATGGAAACTTTAGCTCTGTGACTGGAAACCTGGCTTGTGGCCCACTCCACACAGGGATTTTCCTCCAGTAAGGTTCAGGTGTTCATATAGCCCTGTATTGTGGGCTTCTGCAACCCTACTTCAGCCTTAAGTAAGGGGCACATATCAAAGGAGTGAATTTGATTTTGCTTCTGGGAGTTCCCAAGACAGCTCCCTAAAGGCCCCATAAGCTGCAGTTATGAGTTCAAAACTGCACCTCACACATCAGCCACACGATGGTCCAGTGACTCTCCCTCCAAGGTGTCAAGGAGACAGCAAGGAGTGGTGGCAGCAGGGTGTTCTGCCATATCCCCTTGATTGAAGGGTGCAATTTCAGCCCCACAGGCTGATTCCCAACATCAACAGCTGGGACATGCTCCTGTTGACCCATGTGGGTGAAGCTGATTTCAACCTCACTGAGTAGTTACTTTTTTTGCCCTTTATATTGAACTCTTCCCTGAGAGTCAGATGTGTGCGAGAGAAAATGCCAGTGTAATTTTTAAATTACACTATGATATTTTTTAGGTCATCTGCACAGGGAAGTCTTTTATTGCCTGTTAATTAATGGAAGTAACATAACTGTTTCAATTTTAGACTAATACTATTTATCAAAGCGTGTTTGTAAGGGTTACGCTGCCTGGTGTAAAGTTGCTTAAAATATTTTTACTTCTCTTTAGATGTTCCCATGATCATTTGTTTGTATTGGCAGTGGTTTTGGAAAATGAAAACGTAAGAAATGATTTACTGCCACAGAACTTGAGAGGTGTTTGTGTTAATCCACAAATAAACCCAGACCCTGTTCCTGCAACTGTTCTCAGTCAGCTGATGCAGGGGACAAGACCTCCCTTCATCTGGGATGTGCAGGAAATGGGCAAAAAAGGGGCACAGTACAGGAATCAGGGCTGTGGGCTTTTGCTTCTTGGCTTTCCTGCTTGCTACTAGGTCAACAGGCCGGCATAATTAATTAACCCAGCCTGCAGAGAAGTTGTGTCTGTTTCTCACAAGGCGTGTGTGCATTGGGAATCCCAAACTCCCCTTGATGCAGCTCAGCTCTGACAGAGCTGACTCCCAGATACAGCCTGGCTGTGGTGGTGTTATCCTCATGCCCACACTGATCAGAGAGATAATTAATGGGCTCAGTGTCCAAAGAGATATCTCTGCTGCTGATTCCCTGGCTCCCCAACCTCATTTGATGTCTCTCAGTGCAATGCTTGCTGTGTGCTGTAGTCGTACTTATGAACTAAAGCAATTTCTGACTCAAACAGTTCAAATGTTTGAACTTTGGCAAGAAAGGGACACATTCCTTGCTCAAAAATTTCAGATGTTGCTTTCAAAAACACTTTTCCTTGACTCACTGGACACAGCAAAACTCTCATTCACTTATAATCAACAGTGTCAGCACCCAAACTATTTTGGTTTGTGTTGATACTGAAGTGGTTAGAAATCAGAGGCTGGGAATGATGGACTTGCCCTGTTGTTTCTGATGGAGTAGTCCCCTCGTGTGAAGGGCTTGTTGTTACCAGAGGAACAGCAGTGTTTCTCTTTCAAAGGTACTTGCAGTGTGTGTGGATGTGTGTTGTTTTTCTCCACTTGACAATTGGGGGTTTGTTACTTCCTTAACTGAGCTGTTCACAGAGATATTACGTTGCTGACAAAGTGGAAACAATTCAGTAATCACTTGCAAGAGAAAATCGACACCATTAGACTTCAGCTGTCTTTGTTTCAGCCATTAAAATGCAGACACTTCCTGATTCATATATATATTGCTATGACAGTTTCATTATTTTTCCTCAGTAGGGCTGAATAAAAGTGCATTTGATGCCCTGCCTTTGATACACCCGTGCTGGTGTGACCCCTGGAAGGAGAGCCTGGTCCCCTGACACCCATTGCTTGCATGGGCACAGCTCCCTTTGGGTCTCTGACCACACAACAGCAACATCCACAGCCTGTCTGGCAAACACTGCTGAGGCATCTGACATATTTCACCCACATTTTAGGTAAACGTAGGAAGAATACTCCTTTTTAAAAGGAAGTGGCTGCTTTGGATCCTGTGTGAATGATGTCATTTCTAAATATCAGCCTTTTTTCATTTCTAAGTGCAAGTTTTCCTTCTTAGACTGTCACTGACACCAGACATTGTATTTCACATTTCTTTGTTGTCCTTTAGCACTCATATTTCCTCCACTGTTGCTGATTTTATCTGCAGCTTCTCTCGTATTCCCATATTATTCTCAGTGGTCCCAACCACTTTGGGACCTGCAAGCACCTGCCTGCTTTTTTCAGCACCTCAGGACTGCTCCCTCTGCTGCAGGCTCAGCATGCCTCAGTTGGGATGGAACCTGAATTGCACAAAACCCTTATTCCACCTGTGTGTGCTCATAAACGGAAGCAGGTTAATCCAAACTACATCAGCTTTTAGAGACCTCCTTCACCTTTCAGGCCGTGCTGGAAACTGAAGTGTTTCCCATTATGTTTGTCTCCTTGGTTTGGTTTTCCCTGACTCATGTATTGATGTCACAGATGACAGTTTGTGTCAGTGCAATTTGCTCCCATGGAAATGACTCCTGCACACATGCGCCCAGCGTCCAACTCCTCACTCCTCTGCTTGCATAATTTGGGAGTTGTGAGACCCTCTACCCCAACGTTGCCCATCTGTCTATTCTCTCAAAGTTAATGAGCCTTTTTCTTCTTGCTCCGGGCACATTACACACCCTGACTTATTCATAGATGATGTCTATTAAAATTGTCAAATGCTTTGAAAGTTAAATTATTTCCATAAATAAAGAGCCTGCTTCTAATCACGTTGAAGATGTTTCAACACAATTGGCCTGTTTTCTAGTGCAAATCAAGAGTGACTATACTGAGCTCTGTCTGGCCCCTGGGCATTGTCATTTAATTGAAAATACTCGCAATTTACTGTAGTGTAAGAGCTCAGATATGTCCCCTAGCTTAGTCTGGGAGCAGCATCACAATGCAGAATTCACATGGAGCAAGGCATCCAGATAAAAGTGGCCTTTTATGGCATGAAACAGTCAGTGTGTGATGGGGGGAAGGCAGGTATTTGTTTGATTTTAGAGTGATGGAGCGTGCAGAACTCCCTTGCTTGCTATATGTATAGCTTGGATTATATTTGTCTCTTTCACGTCCCACTTGTGCTTACATATGGCTCAGATGCTGAAGTAATTATCTTTGTTTCCAACTGATAAACTCATCATTTACAGCAAAATTCTTCTCATTTCATAAAGAAATGAAAAGAATTTGTGTTATGTTCCAACCTTTCCTGATGTGGGTGTTGCATCTTGGTTTTGAATTATCAGTATATTTAATTCCCGAAGTAAGTGTTTTGGTTAGGCAACATTTAAAAAAAACAAACCAACAAACAAAAAAACCCTATTTACTCTCAAGATTAAACTTTGACAACCTCACCAGACACCTCACTTCCAGACCAGGATTTGGTTTTTCAGTCTAATCCATTTTCATCTCCTTTGCAGCCAATGCTGTGGCAGTTTCACAATTTCTCTGTTCATCTTGTTCTCTGGAGTTTACACAATTTCCCTGGTGGCACCATATCAAATGGTTTAATGAACTGTGAGTTACATACACTGCCTTTCTTTTTTTTTCCCCTAAAGAATGGGGTATTACAGAACAGATGAGCAAAATCCCAAGACACCAAGTCAAGACTTAGAGTGTACATCTGGGAAACTCATGTTGCCTTTTGTAGCACTTTCCACGCATTTTCGTGTCTCAAATTTTCCTTTTAAATCTGTTCTGAATTTTTGCCGGGTTAAGGTCAAACAAAGAGGTTTATAATCATGTGGATCATTTTCTGTCTTTAAATGCAGGCATCACACAGACCACTTGTTTGAACTGTTTCAGTCTTATCTTCTTTGTCCTTTTCCTGTTTTGTTTTTTTTTAATACCAGTTTTTAAGAGTTTTATTTTCTACCTACTTTTATCATTAGACTTCCCTTAGTACGGATTCACGAAAATATCCTGTTGTGACATATGCAGATCAGAAAAGTGTTGGCTTTTTGAATTTATACTGTCAGTCATCCCCTTTTGGGTCCATATGGGTCAATTTTCCAAGAAAAAAAAATTAAAAGGAAAAAACCCCTATGAGTAGCAACATTTTCTATGTAATTATTGTATCAACTATTGCTATGCATGAGATAAAGATAAGTCAATTAACTTATGAATGTTTCAACAATCCCTTCTCTGACACTGCACACATATGTGAAAACACATATTTAATTAAGCTATTACAGTAAAAGCCCTGAGCCATTTGTCAGTTCATTAGGCACACTTTTTGTTATGCTTTGACCTTTGTTTTCAATTTCGTTGGCGTATTTGATGCTGTAATTTATTCTTTTTAAAGACACTCAGACAGCAATGACAACAGGAGGGGCACTCTGTAACCTCTATTAAGACTGCACCACACCAGTAGGGAGGAGACCTCTATTAAACATCTTATAAATTTTTAAAAAAAAAAACCTCCCTGAGCCTTGAATTAGGGAGTTCTGTAGCTTGAGGTTCTTACTGGGAAAACAGATTTAGAGGAGAAGCTGTTTCAGCCATGTGAAGCCCACAGTGAGCAGCCATGTGCTGGTGATGTAGCAGGCTGTGCAAGGGCACAAAGCTCAGACTGCCTGAGCTGAGGGCCCACAGGCAAAGGAAAGGGAAGATTTTTCCCTGGATCTCATGTGGGATGAGGCACAGGGTGAGCACCATGTTGCTGCGCTGTAAATCTCTGCTTCTTCTCTAGAAAATGAGGGATCCAGCGACGTGATTTCAGAAGTCACAGAGAGCTGTGTAACTGTCTCAACGTGGACGAGTAGAAAAACCACACAAAGTCCAGGATTTTGTAGCAAGAGATTTAATGGTTTTTCCCAAGGCTTTTATATGTCAGTTCGCAAAAAGTGCGTTAAATGGCATAATTGGTCCTCTGGCCATCCACCCCTTGAGGGGATTGGCCAAATTCTAAGACATCCATTTCCAAATATTTTGCTAGTTAGAACCATAACAATCTGACTAAACAATCTGCAGGTGCCAGTGTTTACAAAAATGGTAACTTTGTTTTAGATAACTTGCATGAGAAAGCCAGAGCTCTCACAAAATGCTGCAGAGGGCTGAAAGATTTCTCTGCTAAAAGATTTCAGCATCCACAAGCTGGAATGATGAGAAAGCTTGGAGAGGAACATCAAGTGAATTCTTGCTTGATTAAGAAATGTGACTTAAGAAGTAATGAGTGAGTCAGCAGTGTTGCCCCAGACACGGGCGCGTGTGCTCCGTGTGTGCCCTCAGGCTGTGACCCACAGCTGCTCAGTGCTCACGTTCTTCCTTCCACACTGACTGCTGCTCTCTGTCACTCCTGCAAAGTGTGCACAGTCGTTAAAGAATGCCAGGCTTGTTGATACTGGATGTGGTATTTCCCCTAACACATGAATTGAAAATAAATCAATGATTGGTTTTTTATTTAGAGGCATGTGCGTGTTTAGGTGTGTTTCCCTGCGGTTGCACTTACAGCTATGAAGTTATTCAGCCACACAGCACTGTACATCAAAAAGTGCTGAAAATTGTGGAGTCTTCTGGGTTTTAAATAGGCCTGGCTTTAAAACTTGCAAAAACCTTAGCTACAGAAAGCTAAGCAAGTGTTTTTGTTGCTTTGGTTCATTACGCTTAATTTTGGGTAAGTGCTTGCTTTCAGACTTTAATGATGTAAAACAAAGAGCTGCCATGCAAAACATTTGAGAGAAGAAGAAAAATTGGTTTTCTAGAGAGAAAGAATGTTTAGAAAGAACAAGAAAAAGTTTAACAGTAGTTTACTACAAGAACCCTGAAAAGCTGAGTGTAAAAAATCTGCCACACAAGACTTTTCCACCAGTGTTACACTTGATGTTTCCCACATTGTGCAGCTGAATTAAAAAGGGACAGGGGGAATGTCACTGCACTGGAGGCAGAAGCCAGGTTCTTACAACGACAAGAGCTGCCTTGGGAGATCCTGTGGGCTCTCAAACCTCCATGTGCCAGGGAGGAAATACCACTATACTGTTGCATTAAGGGCATAAAAGTTTGGTAGAAGATAAATGTCCCTTGTGCTCCAGCTGGTCCTCAGAAATCAGAGGCAGGGCTGGAATTCTGGTTATAGCCAATTGAGGCTATGGGACTGTCAGGCTCAGTAAGGATTTTCAGGAGCACAGCTGCAGAAATAGGGCAGTTACCAGTTCAGGAATGTGGGTCTGATTGCATTGAGTAGGACTGTGCATGATCCAGATTCATGAATAATGTGATTTATTGAAGCAAAAGGAAAGCAGGGTCAGGATTGCCATGATAAATGCACTAACTGCAGAGAGTTAATACGTGCTTTGAATTTCAGCCACTGGGGACACGTGTATTAAAAAAAAACTAAAGAAATAAAAAACCAGAGAGGCAGTTTGGAGTTATACCTACCCACAGAAAATATGAACAACTAGGGTGTAATCATTCCAAGAAGTTAGGACAGTGTGTGATGAGATTCAGATTTATTCTGTTGCAGTATTTCTGCATGTGTGAGCCAAGAGAGCAAGTTTATCATTGCAGGGAGTGGCAGAGTATCTACATCTTCTTGTGAGGTTCCCAGGTGCTCTTCCACAAAGGGAAAATAAAAAAGATGCTGCTCTTACCGCCAGAAGGTAGATTAAGACCTCTTTGTGTGTTTGTATTGCCTTCAAATGTCTGGAAAAGAAATTAATGCCTTTCTGACTCAGTATGAGGGAAGATACAGAGAGGGAAGTTGATGCTATTTGCTTTTGGACAGAATGGTAGTGATTCATTATTATGACCCTACAAAATATCATTACTTGAGCTTGTGTCTGAGAAAATCCATTTTCCTCTTGCTGTGAAAAAATGAAATACTCTCTTTTTAGTTTGCAAGTAATTAAATAGTTATTTTCTGTGTCGGAATTAAAAAAGAGTGGTGAAACGCTGTGTTTGGGGAGGTTCCCCTAAGGTTTTAGTAAGTGTTTTTCACACTGATTAATATCCAATACCTGTTGGGAAAAATTCCAGAACTTCTTGCAAAGGTGAGGAGGGAGTATCAAATTCTTCCTTGGAAAGAAAATCTCTAAACAAAGTGCTAATAATGTATTCCCAAGTTCAAGAGCAGTTCAGGAAAACAGTCTAATTAGGCATAACCACTTCTGCGGATTGCAACTTCAGTTAACTTTGCAGTGGGTACCTACAGAAGAATCATTAGGTTTTGATTTTTCTTTCCCCGCTGCAGCGACTGTGACAATGCTGCCTCTGTTTTGACAGTGCAGGCATTGCTTTCAAAAGGCCAGGAGATCTCCTGATGCTGCCAAGTGACTGAAATGAGTTGGGGCTTTCTGAAATTGCCACTTTTCAGGATATGTGTGAACTGTAGGTTCCTCGGACTCATGTGACCTCAAGGGTGTCTGAAGGTGAGGAGCTGGCACCGGTGCATCTCTCTGGTGCGATGGTGCACGTGCTGTGGGGCCCTGGATCCTACACCAGGATCCCACAAGAGTTCTCACAACTGTGTTTTCCCACCTGGCCATGCACTTTTATTTGTGGGGAAACCAAAGGGGAGAGGATGTGCTGTTCTAATCCTGAGCTTGAGCAATAGGGACAAGCATAGGGCGTGTATCCAAGGGCAGGAGCTCAAAAGCATCCCCATGCTGGACACATTTGCTCAGAAGCAGAATTATGATCCAATTATGGAATCATTTAATCTGAAAGGGACTTTTTGAAGGTCTCTAGTCCAACCTCAAGGTGCTCGAGGCAGAACTAGCTTCCAGCTTAGGTGGGGTGTTTGATGGTCGATCCCAGCTGTGCTCTGAGCATCTGTGAGGATGAGGATCCATCCCACAGTCTCTGTGTCCCACTTACCTCGTCTGACCACCTGCACTGAGATTTGTTTTATCTGTTTGTTTTCCTGCTTCATGCATCCTTTCCTCAGATCTGTCAGTGTCACAATTGCTTCTTGTTTTGCTGCCCACCTTTTGGAAGAGCCTCCCTGTTTCCTCTGTCAGTACCAGCAGGTAGATGTAGGCAGCAAATAGAGAGCTCCCTGCTCAAAGCTTTTTCTCTGGGCTGAACCAAACCCAGTTTTTAATGTGCTTCCTCCCACATCACCCTGGTCATCTCCATTGGACTTGCTGCATTCTCACACACTGTTTAAAAATAGAACTGCACAGAAATAGAGATGTTTCCTAGTGCTGCTGCAAAAAGGAGAAAGATAAGTTCCAACTGCCCAAAATATAGAATTCTCTTAATAGAAAAATATGACTTCCTTGAAACACTAAAATGAAAGTGGCCTTTGCAGATTTGCCATGAAAATCTGTATTTTAAAGCAACCTTCTGTTCCAAAAAAAAAAAAGTGAAAATTAATTTGGCAATGGATTCAAAAAAATAGTAGAGATGCAAAAAAATAGCAAGAAATGCAAGGTTTACAGTGAAGAATGAAGCCTTAAATCTGCCATCTTGAGCATAAATTGCATATTCTATTATACAATTTTAAATTATTTGCCATTTTGAAAAGGGCTTCATGGAGCTATAAAAATTTATGTAATCTGACTAACTGGCTCAGATAGTTGTGAACTATCTGCAACTGTTTTCCTGTCAAAAATTGCAGCACTCACAGTTCAGTTCAGTTGACTTCAGATTTATTTTTTCCCTGATGCATGTCTGCCATCAA
This sequence comes from Rhipidura dahli, assembly GCA_013399225.1. Lineage (NCBI taxonomy): Eukaryota > Metazoa > Chordata > Aves > Passeriformes > Rhipiduridae > Rhipidura > Rhipidura dahli. The sequence goes on from VXAC01001789.1 coordinate 259,841, forward strand.
AGCCAAGGCTGAACGAGAAACTTTTTTAAAAGTGTTTGTTCTTTAGCAGCTTGTTGGCTTTCATCTGGGTATTGAGGAGATGTGAATGTGACGTGGAGAACTGGACTCTGCCAATAGTTTGGGAGGAGAAAATCTCTCTTGCCTTTTATACCTGCGGTGCCATCGGATGTTTCTTTTTTCCCATGTGGGGAGGGAATTGCTGAAAGGAATTGCTTTTGATTATTAAGCACTTCTGAGTTGTTTTTTTTTTTTCCAACAAGACTCACCATGAATAAATGTATTATCCTCAGTCTGCCTGAAACTCAGGTTCCTTTCTTGGGCTAAATTGGCAATCCTTGATTTCTTACCCAATTTCAAATGCACGTTGTTACCATTCAGGGTGTGAGTCACAGAGGTTTGCTCAGTGATTCAGGGGTGCATAGGAGCTCTGCAGTCTGTCCAGGAGAGGCATGATCCTGGCTGGGGGCCAGGGAACGTCTCAAGTTCTCAGCAGGCAGCTGCTTTTCTCCAGGAAAAAGTGCTCTGAGCTTTGAAGAGTAAAACGACTAAAGATGAATGTGTTTAATTCACAGGAAAAAAATAATTGTGTTTATTCCAAGAAAGGTTTGTTTTTTTTTCCTTTTAGCAAGTGAAATGGAGGTAAATACTCCCCAAGGCATGTGAGCCTCCCCAGTGCCCCACCAGTACAGACCTCTTAAGCACTGTAGCTTTTGTCTCCCTTCAACTTAACCTTCTGGAATATCCAAAAACTCCAGCATACCAACCTCTGCTTTAAATAATTCATGTGTTTCTTGGAAGACAAAAAATGTTTTTCTGCCTTCAGTTTATTCCAAACTGGACTTAAAGACTGAAGGGAAAGAATGTGCCAAAAGAAATAATTATTTTACTTTATCAAAAAGCAGGAGTGGCATAGAAAATAACTTGGTTTTGCTGAATGTTTAAATTACAATTTTAAGGACTGTCAGTAGTAGATTGAACTGGAATTGATAATTGACCACAAAATTCAGTATGTGCACTTTGATGTTAGCTACTGGGAAAAAAAAATCTGTGATAGGCACATGTTTCAATTTAAAATTATGGAGATGGTTATTAAATAAATGCAGAATCCATTAATAAAATGGGGGCTATTTTTCTGGTACAGTGGTGTGCTTAGAAGACTGTAGCTGAAGGAATTAGTCATAAAGTTTTACCATGAGGAGACTGAGGGATGTAGTGAAGAGGAAAACTGATGACTTCAAGCCAGAATCTGTGTAAAAGAGTAAGAACAACAGTATTAGCAAAGCAATAAAACAGTTCGTACTGAGGGTGGAGCCCAGTTTTGAGAATTCCTGTAGTCAAATTCCCACGTGATTTTTCATACTGAATATGCAAAATGCGAGAGAGAGTGAATGACTCTTCTCACCATTTCAGTATTCAGACCTGAGCAGTTCTAAAAATAGACACTTTTAATTCAGAAGCCTTAGCTTGGAGTTGTTCTTTGTGGTGTGGTTTTGTTTGGGGGTTGTTTGTTTGTTTGCTTGTTTTCACAATTTGGAGTTAAAGTATGTCCTGCCTATGATCCTTTGGCTGCCTAGTGACTCCTTCATTGTGGAAAGGTGATTTGGAAAAATTGTCATCACAGCTTTGAATTAAAAGCTGTGTTTGGGAAAAAATATTCTAAAGTATTTAGAAACTTTCTAGACACCTTTTTTTATTTTTTTTTGAGACGAGCTAAGTTGGAAAAAATAAATGGTCCAGTGACCACTTGCTCATTCATCTGCGTGTGCAGCTGCAAAATTATTTTCTGTGCCTATCGTGCAAAACTTCTTCCTAAATATGAGGTTTAGAGACCCTCTGGGAGTAATTAACTACAATGCAGAAGCAAATCTGGGTTCATTGTATGCACTGCTCATTTCAGAAATATTTTTGTGCACAAAGCCCATTAGCAAGGTTCCAAAACCTTCATGAATGTTAAACATTTTATTATAGGATTCTGAGCACTTCCTATTTAAACGAAATCTAATGTCACCTCATGAATTACATCTAACTTTTGATCCCTGGATAGCAAATTTCTCTGTCAGATATGTGCCACAGTACATCCAAGGGCTAAAATCTAGCTTTTATTTAATTATTTATTTAACAGTGTCAGAACAGCTCTTTTCCTGTGGGCTACACAAAAAGTTGAGGATACTCCAAAGAAGTTGCCTGCTATTGATTTTATTCTGCTTGTTGGTCCACTTCCATACCACTGCTCAGCTAAGAGCTTTCCTTCTGTGCTTTTAGCCCTGTGCTACATGTGGTTGTAAGGAGCTTGACTCCAATTCAGTGGAAGGGCAAAGCAAAGCTGCTGGTTTTCATCAGTTTTACAGATTGGCAGTCAAAATTATCAAGTTCCTGAGGACATGATTTAACCAGGACTGGGAATACATGCCCTTAGCTTCAGTGGGTGCAGACATGTGCCTGAAGTCAAGAGTACATTTAATTTACCAAATAGGCTCAATGCATGAGGCTGAAGGACTTCAGAAGCAGCAGCATGATGTCCTCTGGCCTGTGTTACATGGGCAGTCAGGGGTCGTAATCAGACTTGCCCTCACTTTTTCAGCTACTTTGTGAAGTAGCACAAATCATGTGAGATACTGAGAGGAAATCTGTCCCCCCCCGTGTGTGGGATGAGGCTCTTGGGGCAGCAGTCCTGAGCAGCAGATCAGGGTTACTGGCCTGGCTGTGTGCTCGTGGTCAGTGAGAAGCAGTGGCACAAAACCAGATGGAAAGCAGAAATGAGTGCTCAGCTTTTATGAAAGTTTGTCCTTTCTCTTCTCTTAACTCTCTGTTGTCTGTTTCAGAAAGACAACATAGGATTGCATCATACCCATTGTTCATTTCCCAATAGAAACCAAACCACAATATTTGTTATTGTAAGATAGTTAGTCTTTAAGATCTGAGGGTTTTTTACAACACCTTCATTTTACCTCAGATTATGTAAAATATATCCAAACCCCTCCATTTAAGGTGATGGATTACCCTGCTCTTGTCTGCGCTATCTGGATTGGTGGGAATTTTGTGCAGTTACTATTTTACACAGCAGCGGAGCATCTGTGAAGTGGATATCAATTGAAACATATTTTGCTTTTTAGACTTGCTTTTGCAGGTTTCACAAAACATTTAATTAGTGCTAATCAGCTTTTAACCACACTGATGTGATTCTCTGCCTCCCTCCCCCATGGTTGTAGGCATAGTCTGTAGCCTTCAGATAAATTGTTTGCAGTCTGGAGAACCTCCTAGCCAGCAGGAAGGGGAAGAATACGGACGCCAGTTGCATGGGGATTAAAGAAGGTGGTGTATATAATGTGGTTTCAGTGAAGAATATCCTTTTCCTTTGCTTTTCAGAATGGTGAACTTGGAAACCAGCTGGAGATTGCAAAGTCTCCTTTCCCTTCAGGTTGCTGGTCAATGGTCGTCAGCTACCACACCCAAGGAAACCAGAAGAGCTCCACGCTGACTTCTGTAAGGTTTACTTCACTATGGAAGATCAAATGATTTTCTGGCTCAGGTTTTGTGACGTTCGGCATCTGTCTTGGACCTGGAATTTGGAAAAGGGATCGTCTCTGAGGCACGGTTAAGAGACAGAGAAACCAGCCCCAGACAATGAGCACTTTAAGTAGCACTGGAATATTACTCAGCTTAACGACAGTGTCTGTCACACTGGATTTTAGTTTGCATGGTGGTCTGATGGCTTGGTCCTTAAACAGCAACTTGACTCTAAACCAGAGTTTTCCCACATCTGATCCTCTCAACGCCTCTGAGAAGGGCGAAGTCTCTCGGATGTCTGTGAGAGAGAAGAATTGGCCAGCCCTCCTGATCTTGGTTGTCATCCTGCTGACCATTGGGGGAAACATATTGGTAATTATGGCTGTGTCCTTGGAGAAGAAGTTGCAGAATGCCACCAACTTCTTCCTGATGTCGCTGGCAGTGGCAGACATGCTGGTGGGTATCCTGGTCATGCCCGTGTCGCTTGTTGCAGTCCTGTACGGTAAGTGCCTTCCCTCCTAGTTTGAATATTTGCTTTTGCAGGGAGTCCCCCGAGGCTGCAGAGATCTGTTGTGCCCAATTTTCCCTGTGCTGGTGGCTTGGGGAGTGTCAGTGTGTGTGCTTGGTCGTGGCTCTGGGCTGAGGTTCAGTCTCTGCTGGGAGCTGGGCTTGTGTTCACACCTCCAGGAATAACCCATGGATAATGTCAGACTGTGGGGTTCTTATTGCTGAGGCCACCAAGATAATCTGTGACAGCAAGTCAGCTTTTTACCTCTTGGTTGGACTGCCCCAAAACTGAGCTTGGACACAAGAGCTCATAGAAAACCTGAGGAGTGTGTTTGTGACTGAGCCAGCTCTAAGCTGGGTCAGGATCTATCCTTGATCTCCCACTGCTGTGATCACTGGGATTTGAGCAAAATTGTGGATAAGAAAGGAGGTTTGCACTGGTTGATTTGGCATTCAAATAAAAGCCTTCACTCCTGGCATTTGTACCTTTCAGGGGGCCATTTTGCCTTTCTGTGCCTCAGTTTCCCTGTCTCTAACCTGAGAATATGCTCTGTTTTAAAGCACCCAGAGGCTTGCTTGTATAGGTGTAAACATTTATTTCTCCCCATATTAGGGTCAGTGTATTTGCAATGAAGTGGGGCATTGCTTCTGCACTCAGGTGTGGAGTCACCGTTAGCACTTCAAAGAAATAAAATATCAAATATCACTTTCATCTGGCTGAGACTCCAAATCCCTTTGTGAAGCACACCTTTCAGTGTGGTGCTAGGAGTCTCCATCCCTGGATATTTCAAAGGGGTATTTCATTCTCCTCCATGTCTCTGATCATCATGTTTGTATACTCACGTATCAATTTCATAATGTGTGTATTTCATAGATAAAACTTATTAATTTTGGATGTCTGATTTCAGATTTTCCAAGAAAGGTATTTTAATATTGATATTTCTTGGAAACAAATAATGCTATTCACTTACAAATCTAATTAGAAATTGGTTTACTGTCCTATAAAATAAAATGTAGGGATATTTATCTGACTTCTTCACTTGCCTAAATGAATGAGTCTGGCAGAGATTAATTTCTAAAACACATTGATCAAGCATACATCATTCCAAAGCTTATATAACTTGTCTACAGTGAGTTAAATCAATATGTGATTTAGGTAGAGGCCTAGCTGTGGAGATCTTATGCACAAAAATCTTTTATTTTGAACTGTCAGAATAGTTCCGTCTCTAAATCTTGTGTGCATTACAACATGTGTATTTTATTTTTAGCATTTTACTCCAGCTCCCTGGAGCTTGAAAGGGAGCATATAAATACTGAATTATGTGACTGACCTGCACTTGCATAAATTCTGTGTTAGCCAGTGACTCTAAAAAGGTGAATTTATGGAAGTGGTCTTCCTACACACATACTTTCAAGGTCTTTGGAAGCTAATAGAAATGGATTTTCTGTTCTGCCTAGAAACTGATTACTTAAGGTAGTTTAAAGGTGTAAACCATGCCACCCCTTTAGCAGCAAGGAAATACCACTGATTTGAAGAGGCATTGTAATTATCCCCCCTTTTTTTTTTGCCAGAGAACCAGTATTAGCTGTTGATAAGCCAAACATTTCTCCACAGACAAACAGCACCATGTAGATTTGTTTTGGCAAAAATCGTAATTTCAGGACAGACATGGAAGATTTGTGGAAGTACTTTGAGAAATGAGGAGGTTGTTGGGGCAGTGCCGGGTGCTGGCACGTTGCCTTCAGGCTTTGTGAGGGCAGGAGGAAGAAAAGTTCCATTTGGGGAAAAATGGAACTCAGAGGATCTTGTGGATTGATTAGAGTAGGAGCCCCAGTGAAATAATTTTTTTATATTATTTAAACTATTGTTTTTAAGCTATTAAATTGTAGAAGGGAGAAGGGGGGAAATATTCTTACATCAGCAGAATTCTTGTGAGGAACTTCTTGTGCGTGGACTGAGCAGGGAGAGTGTTACTGCTTGGAAACATCCCTGGGAATGTGCAGCCATTTGTACTCTGTATATTTTACCTTATGCATTCTTTATATTCTACATAATCTTGTTCTGGGCTGTTTCAAAGGCTGCCATATGCTGTTCTGAGAAGTGTATGCAGCACACCTCTTCCAGATTTTTGTAGAAGTCACTTTTAATTTATGTGATCAGAGAGAAACCTTTAAAAATACATATAACAAATAGAAGAGTGAAGAAATTACTTTCAAGTTTCCACATCAGCTCCCTCAGCCCCAAAGATAAATTCTAGTTGACAGAGTAGGCTCATTTCCTTACTTTTGGGCTAATAAGGTAAATGAAGTAGATTTCACTTCAAGCATAACCAGAAAATTGAATAGACACTCTCCACAAATACTTCTGGTTTTTGGTGGTTTTCTTAATTAAAAGAAGGAAAAATCAAGTTGTAATTTAATTCAAGAGTCTTATTATAAAGGAAGGGACAGCAGGATGCAGCATGATGGATTTTTCACCAATTAATCAGGGCTCGGATATATTTATCAATTAGTCTTTCTTAAGAGTCTTACAGTAATTGATGAGTTGCATTTGACAACTGAGAACATTTTCTCTGGCATGCAGTTCCTAAAGAACTAAGCAAATTAGTGTGCTAATTAGTAAGTGTGTTTTGGGCAGAGTAAATGAGAAATGTACACAGTGTTTCATTTCAAAGGAGAAATGCCTGATTAACTGAAGATACTGATACAACAGGGCATCAGGTGTCTTACACATGATGGAGCTTCTGACAGTAGGCAGAGGTTGTTTCCTCACCTCTGAGCACTTTAGGGACAAGCAGCAGTGGGTTTGCACCATGTTATGTTTTTAGAAAGAGAGGGCTGCTCTTCCTCTGCTTGTGCTGGTGAAGGAATGCAGGGGAACCCCGTCAGCTGAGCCGAGTGGACATTGCAGAGGGTACTGAGCTCCCTTGGTTCTATTGCAGAAGGTTCAGAGCTGCCATCCAGCTGCCAGGGTGTGGCCAGGAAGAGGCCAGCAGACTCCTCTGTGGCACCCAGGGCAGGGTCTCTGTTCCCTCTGGGGTGCTGGGGGCTGGCACAGCCTCCAGGGGGGCTGGTACTGGATGCAGCATTCACCAGCCCCAGCTGCCAGAGCAGCTTTGCAGCCATATTATTGTTATTATTGATAATTACCATCATTATTGTGGGGTGACAGAGATGTGCTGAGCACTTGAGTAGGCTCTGATGTGGATTTCCCTGTGGATGGGGGGAGGCAGTGCACTTCAGCGCTCTGATGTGACATTCAGGTATCTAGAACTGATCATTTTAAAGATCACAGCAAGTCATGGGCTTAAATGCATCTTGACTGCACTAAGTTCCAGCTGACAGTTGCATTACTTTCAGAAATTATTCTTTCTTCCTGTTAGTTTTAAGTGCATAATGTTCCTGTTTGTGCTAAGTAACCACTACATTTTACTCTTCTGCTGGGGTGTGAGTGAATGGAAACTCTCACACTGCTTGCATTATCTGTGCCATAAATTCAGAAATGGGGCTATTTTTTTACTCTCCAGTGACACCTTGTACCTGGGATGTGTGTAGTGAAATTTATATCCAACAGGATGTATTAGGGGGTTTTTTTGCCATAGGTTGCTACACTGTGTGCTCACCCAGCAGCATTTATTCTCTTTCCAAGTCCTCAAGCTTTCTTGTAACCTCAGCTAACCTAAATAATTCTGCAAAATCTGAAAACCTACTACATCATAATTCACCCTCTTTCCAGGTGATTAGATACATAGGAAACTTTAGTTGAGCTATTGAGTGCCCTGCTACTGAATTTTCTCCACCTAAGCAACTGCCTGTTTACCAGATGTGACAAATGGGATTAAGTTGTGGTGTATCTGTGTTGCTGTTGGGAAAGAAAGCTCTGTATGATGTGCCCTGAATCCATAGAACAGCTTCTTTTCAGCTACTCAAGGTTTAAATTGTGCTTAGAGTGAGAGGAGGAGGGGGAATAATAAATAGGTACTCTCTGTATCTCATTGAAAATGGGTCCCTGGTTGTAAAATATCTTGAGGCAGCTAAATGTTAACTTGCAGTTAACAGTTAATCAGTTCAGAGCCACTGAAAATGTGGCACCCTGTGATGGTTCTCTGCTTGATCACGTTTGGAAATAGCATCGGGAACCCGCACAGCTTTGGCTTGCATTGGTGGAAAACTGATGGCTTCTGGTCAGGTGAGAGTCAAAGGCTGAAGAGCTGAAATCAGCACAAGAGCTCGGAGCTGAAGAGGGTGAGGGATGTCAAGAGGGACCTGTCAAGAGGAGGGAGGGATGCTCCACACCTTTTTTCAGCAGTGATTAAATCTATTAAACCTATATTTGCATCATCCTCTTCCAAAACCATTTGAATCAGAGCTTTTAATTGTCATACTGAAAGCTAGATTTGCTCCACACACATAAATTTCCTCTTAATTTCATTTCTGATTTTGTCTGAGGTTATCCATACTTTATAACTGGCTTTTAATCTAGTTTATTTTAATTTTTTTTTGTTATACTTTTAATGTTGGACAATAATGACTGGAAGCCAGATGAGTGAGGAAAGTGTCATCATCTGAGCAGTGCAAAGCACTTTGAAGGAGAGACCACAGTGCTCCATAGTACTTTAAAATCATCTTCTCACCAGTCTTATTAAGGCAGAATTTCTTTTAAAAATTGTCACAGCAATTTGACTTATTCCAGCCTTTTGTTATTCTTGCTTATTATTCTGATGTGTATTTTTAATGATGTCTTGTCTGAAAATCTCAAGATTTTTATATTCTTTTGTTATGAGAGATGAGAAATAAAATTTGAAATTTGCAGAATGGCAACAATATGAGATGGATACAGTCATCTGAGCTTGCGGGTTTTTTTTTTCCTAACTGATGAAATTTCATTTTTTCATCCATGCAGCCACCCTGTCCCCAGGACCTTCTCGACAGGCAGGCTGTGTATGGCTCTAGTGCAATATTCCCCATTGAGGTAAAGACTTTGTGTGAAATTAGCAAATGAACATGAATTTTTTCTTTTCCTTTCATCTCAATTAACTTCATAGAAAAATCTGCTGGACACTCTTCTAGAGGAATGTTGCAGTCTTACAGTAGCTATGCTAAAAACCCAAACCCCAGCTTGTTAGCCCTGATGAAGGTGTGCTGAGGGTTGACAAGAAATGGAGAGGAAGCAGAAATGGTGTAAAACCATGGGTGCAGTTAAGCTGTTTATTTGGGCACAGGTACCCCCACCCTGATCCAGACACAGTGCCTAAAGCAGTTTTTATTTTCAACAAAGTAAAATGTCCCCAGTAACACTTGTACTAATTGTTCCTCTTGTCTGGGAACGTTCATTTAACTCAAGTGGCTTCCTCATACATGCCTTTCAAATCCCTGTTGAAGTTTTAATCCTCATCAGATTAAGAGAAAGATCCAAAACTTGGCAGTCCATAAAACTGGAGATGGGTCATCTCCACCTCCTCCATGATGAGCTGCAGCCGTGCTGCTTAACACAAGACACACAGCACTGATGAGGAGGTTCTGCTCTGGGAAGGGAACAGTGGAATTTTTCCTGGTCAAGCTTGTATCTTGGCTTGCTTTCTGCTGAATTTCTCCTTTTGGGAATGGATTTTGGTTACAAGACTTGCAAGCAATGGAGCAATCCATAAATAAATTCAGGGAAGCAAGTCAGGGAAGTCTCTGGTGCCTGCAAACAGACTCTTGTCAGTTTGGAGGTTTATTTTAGTTATTTTAAAGTACTAATTGGAGTTGTATTTGTCTTTTGAGAAGTGTCTCAACCTGAATTTGGGTAGAGCAGGAAGAGCTGCAGAGTCTACTTGGATCTTCTGAAAAGCATTTTTTTCTCATTTCTAACACCTGCAGGTGTTAGATCTGCCTGTCTTCTGGTAAATTAAATTATATGTTCAGCACTTGACCTGCCATCACTTCTTTGGGCAGATGGTCGAGTACTTATTGGTAACTGAGCTGTTTTTTCTCCTTGTGCTGCACCTGTACAGACAGGTAGAAAGCTTGTCACTTTTAATGTAGTAAGAACCATCCCTATAAAAAAGTCAGATTTTAGTAAAACCTTGGTTTGCATTGTAAATCTCTCCTAAAAAATTCCATGGGACCTGCTTTAAGTCTTCTGTATGGAAGCTCTTTTCTCTCCCTCAGGACAAACCTGTCCCTTCCTTAGCAGGCGTCTGTGCTGCAGCAGCAGCTGGAAATCTGCAGTGTGATCATGGTGAGCAGGATGTGACAGCCAGGAATGTCCGTCCATCTGAGAGGAGCAGGCAGTGCTTTCTGGTGGTTCACCCCAAGCATCACCTGAACTGCATCCTCAGAGCCCTGAGCCCCACCAGAAAGGACAGCAAGGCAGCACCTGGTGTCAGCAATCCTCATGTGAGAGTGCAGCCACCCCAAACCCTGACCCAGGCTCTTTGCTGTTTCCAGGGTGTAGGGCCCAAAGTCAGAGCAAGTGTTTGGGGCTGCATTTCCTGGGTGCAACCAGCTGCAGTTATGCCCTGGCCTCTGGGGTATTTTGGTATCCTTACCTGCACTGCTGTGTTACCTGAGGCAGCACAAGTGACCCGGGGTTGATAGCTGGCTATAAAAAGGGCATGTATCCCTCCTGGCCTCTCTGCAAAGCTTTGTTATGTCCTGTCCTGCCCAGCTATGGACAGGGAGGTCACATTCCACAAGGTGCTCTGCTCTGCACTTTCCTCCTGGAAATGGATGCTGTTACTCTTCATTAAATGCTTCATTAGGAAGTGACTGCTTTCCTCAGCCCCATCTCCCCTGGAGCTGCTCTGCTGCAGCTCGTGGGAGCCTGGACTCTGTTCTGCCATGAACCACTCGATGTCTTAGGGTGATGCCTTTTCCTGGTCTTAAAATCAAGAGTCAAACATGGTTAGAAGGGAAAAAGGGATTTTCCCTTGATATTTATTTTAAGGATCCTCAGATGCACCACGTCCAGGTCGAATGCACCTCCATGCACCCTGCAGTGTACACCCACCAAAGATCTGGGATCACATTAGAGGTGTTACTAATTAGCACATCTATCAAAGATTCCCCAATGAGAGGCTCGAGTGAGCCCCCCTCCCCAAGGAACCTTCCCCTGGATGGTTCTGTCTCAGTTTACAAAATGTGTTCTGGAGAGGCCCTTGGGCTCTGGGCACACTGATCCCTCACTGCAAAGCTTCTGAAATGTTCAGTCTCCCAGCTTGACAAACAAGCCCAAGAATGGAGGCAAAAAGCACCAAGAATACAGAAATTGTAAAAAGGTATAACAGGGGTATAAAAGAAAAGACAAAAATCCTCATGGCATCAGTGGGAAAGGGGGAGATAAGGGGCTTTCTCTGGCTACTGCTCTGGACACACCCCAAGGAGCATGTCATGGCAAATAAAGCTGTTTGGAGTGCTTTTGTCTAATTGCATTTTTGATTGGAACTGTCGAAATGTATCCATGTCTGCAGCACTTCTCCTGGGAAGCTAGAAGAGGGATGGAGTTGTTGCTGGTGAAGTACTTGGCAGCATGTGGAGCCCAAGTCCCCATTCTGCCAGCTTTATGGTGATCTGTTGCAAAAAATTAAAAATTTAGCTAGTAGCACAATAACCACTAGGGTATATCAGACTATAATTTAAGCCATAAAATGGAATTTCTGTCTTGAAAATATGTATTTTTTAATATAACTCTCTTCTTTCAAAAATCAGATAACTTTCACATTTATTCTAATGCTGAATGAAAATGAATTTCCAATGCTGTAACACTGCTGGGAAGCTCAAATTCTATCCAGCGTGTTCAAACAGCAAAACCCACTCCAGGGCTGTGAAGCTGTGAGATCCAGGCTGCAGTTTGCTGGTGTGTGCCATGAACTGGGCAGCTCTCTGGAGCCTGTGGGGAGCAGGAGCTGCTTTGTGTGGTCAGCAAGCAGCTTCCCCCGAGGAAAGGGCTCAGTGTGTCCATCTGGCAGCGGTGCCAGCAGCCCTGCCTGAGCTCCCAGGGTGCCCCACCTCACACAGGAGCTGTTCCCTAACACTTCTTGCCCATTGCTCAGGGTCATCTGCACATGGCAGGTCTTTTCTTATTTCCAGGAGGAAAGCAGAGGACCCCTTGCCTTGGGTCTCTGATTTTGCTTCCTCTGCATCTGAGCTCTGGATCAGATGAAGTGAAGGCTTTGTGGTGCAAAGATAATTTTCACCAGAATAAATCAATGCCAGCCTTCAGAGAGAGTTTCAATGGCACCTTGCTTACTGCTGTGGGTAGGGCCTGGCAGTTTTGTACCAGCTCCTTGTGACTCATTTGAGCTCAGCTATAATCCACATTTTGGAGCATTAGTTTATAGGACTCTGAAGACCAAATTCTGCTGTCAGATAAAAAGTCAGAACTTTGCTAAAGTCAGAAACTTGCTATATAATTTTTTTTTACCACCTGCCTCTTTCTTGTTATTTCTTCCCTCTGTGCCACCTGTACCTCATCCAGCTCTGACTTTGGCTGGCTTCTTGAAATAGGCAGAGATATTCTTCACTGCCCTCTCTGTTTGTTCCCATTGACAAGAGGACCTTGTCAATCCGCCAGCATTAGGAGAAAACACGAGAGAACAATAAACATTCCACATTTGTAAACATGCTTTTTTTGCTCCTCCAAACCCCTTGCTGTCAAGCAACCAGCTCCTCTGCCTGCTGTGGGTTAATGGGGCTGTTAGCCTGTGGTCTGCCAGGGCTGATGCTGCTGCCTATGGAGCTCAGGCTGCTCAGTCCAGCACAAATGAGCAGAGCACAAACTCTTCCAGCAGCTTCTGTTTCTGATAGCTTCCATCCTGAGGGCTGGTCATGGAGAAGGTTGTGTGGCTGCTTTCTGTTGGCTGAGGTTAAATTTACTGATTACACTCCCTTTGAGTCAGATTATGTTAGGTTTAGATAAATAACACCCCTCTAGAGAGTGGGAGAGCATCCCAAAGCTCCTTGGTGTGTGCTCCAGAACAGGATGCACCTCAGGGAATGAGGGGTCTGTGCCAGCAGCCCAGCCTGGCACCAGGCAGGTCAGGTGTGTGCGAGCCACAGTCTTGGCACGTGGCAGCACTGCCAGACTGGAAGCTAATCCTGGCCCTTTCCAGGAAAATGTGCCTGTAGCCCAGGTTTTCACAGCTTGCCAAGGGATACTGCAGAGACTCATTGTTTGCCCCAGGGGTCTGACAAGTTTTTTCACAGAGAACTTCTTGTAGAAAGGCCAGAACAAAACCAGTTATTCTAACCTGCATGGAAGCATCAGACCACATTTCTGAGATTTAAAGTGTCTTGTCAAGTATTTTCCATTTTTTCCCCCCTAAATCTGGAAAAATGAAAACCAGGAATGCTACAGAACACCTTAGATTTTGTGATTGCTCCTTCTTTTTTGAGCTCAGTGGCAGCAGGCTACAGGTAAATAACTGTGAGCATAGGAGGTCCTGGGGAATGGCTTCCTACAAAATGCATGAGGGGAGATTCTGGCTATGCTCAAGTCATTGACAGGACATTCAGAGAGGCTAGGAAATTGTCTCTTTTGCCAGAGAAATTTTCTGTCTCCTCCAGCCTCTTTACTCTCTTCCTGCCTGGCCATGACTGAGGCTCTTGGTATGATTGCAGCAGCATCCTTCAGCTGAGAAGGCATCTAAGGTGTTTTGCTGCTCTTCTCTGAGTCTGAGGAAACCTCTTCAGCTCCTTTCAGGCCATTGCTGGCCATTAGGTTTCAGCACCTTCGTCCCAAGCACGAGCCAGTCTCCTGTTAGAGCTTTGTGGAACACAGAGGTAGGAGAAATGAACTGGCTTTTGTCCAGGTAAGGTGACCCAGAGCTGTGCAGTGTGAAACATTCAGCTCAGTGCTGAAACGTGCTCCTGTGTCTGTGCAGGGCCTGATTCTAAACTGTGTTTCTGTGGGCATCCATTTGCTCCATGTGGTTTGGCATGAAAAGCTTCTTGTGATTGGTTTGGTGAGGCTGGTTCTCCCTAAGGCTCTTGTGCTTTGCTTTTCTTGCTGCAAAAGGAGTGAACTCCTCTCTTCTGGGTTGGCTGAGACTGTTAAAGGGGTTTTTGTTCGTTTCATTGGTTTTGTTAAAAAACCAGAAATATTTAAAAGATAAAGGAAGCAAACTTACCTTAGAAAAATATCGTGCTGAGTGACATAATTAGAATGAGAAAGTGAAATCACAAAGATCACACAGAAATGTAGGATTGAAAAGAATTTTCTGACTCCTTGTGTCCTGTTATCTGCTACCCAGTATTATTAAGACACTGAGCTGCTGCAGTCATATCTTCCATTTTCCAGAGCCTCTTTCCTTTCAGCTTCCTTCTTTTGGGACGTTGAGGACAAAATATGTGTGTTTCAGTGTGCAGCAACAGAAAGCCAAGACAAATTTCTGAGCAACTTATTACAAAATCAAAACCCTTACCTTTCTTGCAAAAAGCAGTTTTTAAATAGAAAATCCTAACACTGCAGTGTGAAAAAAGCAGAGCCTCCATTCACCTCCACACTTTGCAAGAGGCAAATGTGCTTTGAAACTTTCCTGCAAAAGCTGATAAACTGGGCTGCTTTCCCTTTTCAGAGTTATCCAGTGAGACCTGTTACCAGAATTTCCTCTCTTACATCTCTACCAGGGCTCAAGGAGTCATCACTGGCTCAGCTGAGCCCACCATCTCTGCACTCTTTAAGGATGGCTCTGAAACAAAGCCAGGATCTAAGTGGCAATGAGAGCAGGCTGCAGAGCAGGTGAGGTACCAAAGCCTCCATGTGCTCTTGGTAAGCGGGGGTGAGATTTTTGCAGTACTCCCATCTCCACAGCTCAGCTGGAGATGTGGTGTCACCCCAAAACACACCATGGAAGCAGTTCTAGGGAAGCACCAGCCACCAACCATCCCCCAGGCATCTCAGACAGGATGTTTCCTAGGATTCTTCCTCTACAAATGTGGAGGAGGAGCTGGCAGAATCCACCTTTGCCCTGCCTGTTCCTGAGAGGTGAAGGGAAATGTTAAAACACTTGAGATGATTTCAGTGGAGTGAATCCTATTATACTAGTTGAATATATGGCCTTGAACTTCTCTAGTTTACCCACAGCTTGTGTGCTGCATCAAATCAGGCAGCTATTTTTCATGTTTTAGACATTAAATTGGACGGGTCTGTCTTGCCTGCTTGCTGAAATTGAGAATTGCCCATGCAAAATAAATCTTTTATGTGCAAGAATGACTCATTAGAATAATTTTGAATGGCACTCATTTAAATGTTTTTATTTAATGCAAATAAAGTTTTAGATCCAATTACAGTTTTTATTTCATTCTTTTGCTCAACATTTTTGGAAGATGCAACAGGTTTTAAAACTCACAGGAGTATAAAGCCCCCAAAATCTGGAGTGTGTATAGTTACATTTCTGTTTTATAGATCTCTGTTTTACTGATGTCAATTTAAATACAGCAGCAGTTTTAATGCCATCAGTGCAATCTTCTCATGCCCAATTGGCTTCTAGATCAGTGAAGGTAAATGTGCTTTAAAATGTATGAATCTTTATTTACTTTTTATGACGATAGCCTGTTAGATCCAGTAGTAGTTTTGCAAGTGCATTGCCTCATTGTAATTAACTTTTATGAGTTTGGTTGAAAAGAAATACAAACTCACATGCTTCGTAGCAAACCAGAAATTGATACAAGATAATGAGAAAACCAGAATTGTTCTGTATAAAAAGAAAGACCCTATGATGGTAAACTGTTCCAGCAGTAAATTTGGTGTTTCATAAAGGCACCAGGAAGATCATGGGGATACCACATAAAAGGAAGACAGATTATGTGTTTCCCACAGACAGATTAAGCCTCATCTGAAAGGAAGAACAGCACCAGCTCCAGGCACTGGAGCCTTGTGAGACACAGCCAACCAGAGTCCTCCTTGGGTGTGTTTCATCCCCATTCTTAAAATTTTAAAATCCAGAGAAATTATTTAACTAGAATTGCAAACATTTTACCAAAATTGAGTTAATTTTGGTCTGTGTCATTATACATACAGATTTACCTGCCTGTTCTTCACCTGGAGAAGAGAAACAGACAGGTAAAATGTTCACTGTCTCCCTGGCCACACCACAGACCCTGGTGTCCCAGAACATCAGTGAGCAAGGGAGCTGTCTGTAGCTGACTGAGAGAGTAGAAATTCCTCTAAATCTTTACTCAAACATTAGTGAAGTGAGAAATAAAATATTCTCCACTTGCAAGCAATTTGTGGCCCAAAGCTGAAGACACAGCTGTGATCACAGGTGAGCTGTGACAGAGGAGTGCATCTCAATGGCTTCAGCCACTCTGCCCATCCTGACCACCCCATACCAGTTACTGCTTCTACTTCTGTTTTCTCTTACCCACAAACCCCTTGTTCTCCTTCCTAGAAGGTGGCTGCAGCTAAATCTAGCAACACTTCCATTCACCAAATTTCTGGGACGTACTAACTCATGCTGAGAACTTGCTCTCTCTTCTTGCTAACCTCAGCAGAGTGAAATTGGGCTGAGGAAATAGTCAGTAGAATGTGTTTCTCCACACTTGTCAAGGAGCAGCTATGATTTCCAGGAATGGCCCTGTTGCAGTCTGCTGTAAAGATGAACATATGGCTCATTTTCCTGTGGTGGCTGCAGCTGCAGAGAACCTGAGGGGAAAACTCCAAGGCTGGTCAGCTGTGTTTCTGTTCCCTGTCTGGACTTAACATTGAAAATCTGTTCCATCCTTGTTCAGTTTGTGTTCATAGAATTGTTCAGGTTGGGAAAGACCTCAAAGATCATAAAATCAAACCATCAGCCTGACACTGCACCACATCCTCGTGTCTTCTGAACTCTGCCAGTGACTCCATCACTTCCCTGGGCAGCCTTTTGTAATGCTTGACCACCCTTTCCGTTAAGAAGTTTTTCACAACATCCAATTTAAACCTTTTACAGCACAACTTGAGGCTGTTTCCTCTCACCACTCAGGAAGTTTGCTGTTGGATGAAGGTGGAGGCCCCATCTGTAATTTGCAGTTTGGTGTATTTGTGTACCTCCTATCATATTTACTGCTTGTACTGTCTTATGTCAGCAAGCATTTTATGAAAAGGAGGATGATTTATTTTTAGTGTATGGCAACTTTGTGTGATCAATAAAATAATATCATGATTTCTTGCCTTAAGGGCTCAACCTGAATGCTGGTGACATGTCAAGACCTCATCAGTAGACTGCTGCATTTTTAGAAGAGATGGTTGTGGGCCAGTTCAGCCTTTGTGCTCAAAAATACGGGAAAAACCACTGCCATTATGCAGGTCAAAACATACATAGACAGCTGCTTTACACAAAATGGAAAGAAATACAGGGAAGTGAGGTAAAATCTCTAAAAAGCCCTTGGATATGTTGTAAGACAAATATCCCAGTGTAAGACATTTGTTTAAATTATGAATGTTTCCAGGATTGGGTCTATTAACTCAGAATTAACTTTTTTGTTCTACTTCCTTTCCCATCTGTCAGTTGAATTGACATCATTAAATTCTACTCAGCAAATCATTATTTTACTGTCCTTATCCAATTCACATGACATATTCCTTGAAATTCTGGTTCTGGAGCTGTCTATTATTCATTAAAATACCCTCATAAGTTAGTTCACTTCCCTGAGACCTAAGAGTGAGGGTAGCAATAAGTTCCTACTTTGTCTTTTATCAGCACATGCTGGGAAACAGGTTTTGATGTGATTCTTCTGCTTGTATGGCAATTAAATGAAAATTAGAGAGATGGAAGAGCGGCCACATGCCAATTGCTCTGCCTTGCACTATTTTGCACACTGCCTCATTGACAAAATACAACCTTTTCCTGAATGGACAACTTACAAGAGAAACAGAATGGATCCTTGCTGGCTATTCTGCCAAAATTGTCATTAAAGATGCTAATAGCATGAGAGGAATTTGTGCATGAGCCTGTCATGGAGCCTAGGCTGTGATTAAAAAAATGTGCTATATCAAAATTTTGTTTTCAGGCATTAGTCTCAAACATATATTCCATTTTTCCAGTCTCCGTGTTTTCTGGTTGTAATAAGTTCTGTTGTTGGAAAAGTTTGCTATTCCTGCAGGCAGTCTGATAAGCACAGTGACAACAGCGGGTTCACTGAGTGAATCTCTCCTCCAAGATGCTGTCTTGCTTCCTAGATGAAAAAGGTTCAGGACTAGAAAGTTCACTGAGTAATAATACAAACATGAAGTGCTCCTCTATCAGCTCTTAGGTGTGAGATTTGATGGGCAAGGCAGGATGGTTGATAAGGCTCTTGTTGATTCATGGCTGTTTTTGTTGGGTGGTTTGATTTCCATTCCTGTTGACATATTGGTGGGAGCCTCACTTCTCCAGCTGTGCTGCAGTTATCGGGACAGGCCAGTTGTTATTCTGACCAACACCTGTCCATCTTCTGATGTCTAATTTGTTTTGCAATGTGTTTATTTTTGGTAAGTTCTGGGCGTTTTGCTTGTTTTTATAAATGTCTATTTCCATCCTCAATCTGAGGCAGCAGCTGTATGGAAAGGTCTTGGTGTTGTTGAGACATGGAAATGATATGACAGGCTTTTACCATACCTGTTTGACACCAGCTGGGATGCAGGAGACTGTAAATGCATGTCTGACACCCATGAATATTGATGGCTGGTTCTGGGAGGCAGCAGAGCTCTGCCCTTCTGTCTGTGCATTCTTTCTGAATGGTAATTACTTCTCGCTCCGCTGTTTAAATTTTGGATTTGTTGGGTAAAATTTTGAATTTGCCAGTTGGACTTTTGTTGATTTCTTCTGGTCAGTCAGTTTGAAATTAACAAAAAGAGAGATTGAATTTTAGCACAGGAGAAGCCAAGAGCAGTGACTCTACTTTCTTGTTCAAGTCTCTCTGGCTGTGTCCATCCAAGATGCACAGCAGCAGAACAAGGTTAATTGATTGATACAACACAGCAAGTTGATGTTGACAAGCATGAACACAAGAAAAACAACTTTCAAGACAAAGTCCTTTAAATACACTTTTACACCTTACTTTATCTACTTTCTATAATGGTTTTCCCAAGCTTTTTCTAGTCCTTATTTGGATAGGTGTCTCTTGGGAGTAACTAATTATACTACAGCAGTCATGTTATTCATTTGTATTTGTAAAATTTTAGACAACATTTAGAATTTTAGAATCATAGGCTATCCTATGAGTTGGAAGGGACCCATGAGGATCATTGAGTCCAACTGCTGGCCCTGCACAGGACATCCCAACAATCCCACCACGTGCCTGAGAGCATTGTCCAAATGCTCCTTGAGCTCTGTCAGGCTTGGGGCTGTGCTTACTTCCTTGGGCAGCCTGTTACAGTGCCCAACCACCCTCTGGGTGAAGAATTTTTTCCTAATATCCAACCTAACCCTGCCCTGACTCAGCTTCAGGCCATTCCCTCGGGTCCTGTCGCTGGTCACCAGAGAAGGGATCAGTGTCTGGCCCTCCTCTTTCCCTCATGAGGATGCTGCAGAACCCAGCAAGGCCTGTCCTTGGTGTCCCCTTCTCGTGGCACCCAAAACTGTCTCCAGCACTTGTTGTAACTTGGGGTCAGGCCTCCCTGGTGACAGCAGGGTGGGACAATGCCCTCCCTTGGTGATGCTGTGCCTGATGAACAGTGCCCATTTTCTTATGTTTTGCTGGATTATGATGTTAACACATTATTTTATTACCCAGCTATCACTGGGTTTGATTTGCAATCAAGTGCAAGATTACACTGTAATAATAGTATAACCATGATAATAAAATAATGTTGCACTTGATTACAAAGCAAAAACAAGCCTATCAAAACCCCCAATGGTATAACTTAACTAAATATAATTTCTTTAGTTTCCCTTACCACCTCATGAGACCACTATAATTTTCTGGGTAATAGTATTCTTTCTAATATATCAGCACGCCCACGCTTCATTTATCCATGTTAAATTAAACTTCTACTTCATGTTCATGGAACTTACAATAGACCTACAATTTCTGCAAAACTCAAAAGAGTACAACTGTACCCACAGGGTGGTCACATGTCAAGTTTCCCCTTCTCTGGTGTTACCCACCAGATATAGGGTCCACATGCCAAAACATTGTTATGGGAAATGGGATTACTTCTGCACTGCTGTTTTCGACATGGACCTTCTCAGGGTTTAAAACTGTGCATTTGTATTTGTCAGAGGGAGACAGAAAGTCAGGCAGGATTGTTGTTTCTGCCCGTTTGTATTCTTTTTGGCTGAGGAAAGTCACCTGAATTTCAGGATGTGAGGTACATGTGTTAGCTTAGTCTGAAGTGTTTCTAAATCTTTGGATCTGTAACAAAAGCTGTGCTGAGTTGACTCTTATGTGTCCTCATACAATGGTTTGACAACATTTGGGCATTTTATAGGCTGTAAACACTGTGGTAGGAAAGCACAATAATTTCAGCTTAAATCACATTCCAGCTTCAAGTCTTTTACAGTAGACTTGGGGAGGTGAGCAGTTTTAATTAGTAACAAGTTGTGCACAGAATGCTTGCAGTAATGCAAGCCCTTAACATGGTATTATGTGGTTTTACAAGTTGGATCTTCACGCCAAATGACAAATCTGTTGCTTGGAGGAAAAGGGTGATTTAAAATCATGTTTCATTAAGCTGGTTGGGGTTTAGCAGCTCTGCTGTGAGGGCTGGGGGTGAGCAGGGTTGCAGGAGCCCTGTGCTTCTCGAGATAGACAATGCAGCTTCATTCACAGGCAGCCTTCCCAGGCCCCTGCTGTCCCAGGGCTGCTTTGGATGCTTGTGACAGGGTGACTTGCCCTGTTCAAAGCAAGAGGGCTTGGGACAAGCCAGCCTTCTCTGAGCATCATATCCAGGTGGGAGGTTGATTCCCAGCTAGTCTGAGTGAAAAATCGTACAGGACCGCCAGGAATTGAGTCTCTGCTGTGTAGCACTGGCTGCTGCTGGGTTGAAGACAGAGTTATCCTGCAGGTGCAAAGGGAAGTACTGCAGCATGACAGGGTGAAGGCTGCAGGCCTTCTCCCCTCCAAGGTGTAATGCAGAGACATCCCCAGGCTGTGATTCTGTCTGTACTCCCCACTGAGGTGTTGGATTAAACACGAGCCTTTGATGTTCATACTTTTTTTGCCCCCACAGAAGTGGAGCAGGTTGCAGCATGGGCTCTCTGCTCACACCCCCATGTCCTCTGGGTGTCTGGGCTGTCTAGGAAAGCCTGCTGTGCTGCTGAGAGAAATGAGCTTCCTGGTAGGCTTATCAGCTGATAAAGCTTTCAGACCTATGTGTCTTCTTGCAGAAAATTATTTCCCAGGCCTGTGGAAGAAGCCTCCAGGGTTTCCATGATGTGGCAAAATGAGGAAACATCTAAGTATTATGGGAAAACAGGGAAGAAGTGGGGAAGGACAGCTAGGTAACTGGTGTTGACTTCAAACTTTGAAACACTGTGCTGGAAGATAAAGGCTACTGAAATAATATTTTTCAAGTATTGTGCAAGACTTGAGAAGAGGTCAAGTAGTTAAATAACTTGGTCTAGTTCAGCTGCACTTGTTTACTTCCTCTCATTTGTACATTTTTTTCCTCAGTTACAAGACAATTGTCAGCAAAATTCCCCCTAAGTTTTAGCCTAGGTAATGCCACACATCAAGAACCCTAATGGGTGCGTTTCTGGGTGCAAAGTGAGTACATTTTTCATGCTTGCATGGTGCAGCAGGTTATTCCTATAGAGTACAGAAGTGATTAGCAATACATGCATTTTCTAGGTTGCTGTTAGAGTTCTTTAATTAAGTGTCTGTCTCTTGTTTACACACAGGATGAATTGTCCTCCGCTCCTGTTTCAGGGAATAACCATGATCCTTCATTCTGCTGCCTTTTAATTCGGGCAGGTGGCACATGCACAGATTTCTGTGCTGAGTTGGCACATGGTGATCAACAAACTCCTAGAGAAGCCACACTTGCTCACATGCTCACACACTTCTTTGGGATTACTGCACATGGAACAGTGTTCACCAGCAATTTATTCCCTTGAGACAGCCTCTGAAGGTGCTGTTTCCAGTATGCTGAACTCAAATCTGATGCTTCTGCTGCAGTGAGAAGTGTCTGCTCTCGGTCAGGAGCAGTCTGAGCACAGGGGCAGAAATGCTTTGCAGGTGGGGGGTGTGCACCTAAGGTGTTCAGTGACAGCAGGACAGTAGATGGAACTCAAGGACAAGGGCCAGAATTTCTAGGCTTCTTAGCAACCCCCAAATAATTGCTTTTAGCAGTGGCTTCTGTGGAGCACTCTGACACTGGCATTCCCACCTGTGTAATCATGCAGGATCAAAGGTGCCCATTGCCTTGGAAGGAGCTCAACATGGACAGGTATTTTGCAAATCCTGCTCTGAGAAATATCAGAATTGAAAAGAATTCTCTCTAAGCATGACCAAAATATGGCATGTTTCCTTTGGTTGAAGTGGTTTCTTGCCAGTATCAGCCTCACCAACTGCTTGTACTGGCTTCTGACCTCATCAGACAGCAAACTGTTCCTCACGCTGGCATGAAGTGCAGCCAGACCATGAACCCACTGTCCCTAGAGTGAAAGCTGATTCACTGAATTCCTCCAACATCCCTAAATTCCCCAGAGCTCTTGAGTGTGGGTTGCACTTGGCTTTGGCACAGGACAGGTGCAAGTGCAGGGCCAAAAGAAGGAACACATCCTAGGCACATCAAGCAGCCTGCAGCAAGAGGGAGGCAAAAATCACTGATGCTTTTCAAACAGAATATCTCACATCATGCTTTATAACCCAAGACACAGAGGGAAAAATACTGAGTGTGCATGTCAGGTGTAACAGAGCAAACATCTGCATCTGTATGCTCAAAGTCAACACTGCTGGTTTGCAGAATGGGGTTTGCAGTGAGTGTGAAAATTCTTATCAAATTTGTCATCTTCCTGGAATGTTTAATAAAAACCTTGGCTACTTGAAATGACAGACCTGTATTCTCTGAGGAGGGAACCCTTTATACCAAAAGAAGAAAATCCTTATTTTATCTCTTTGTGAAATCAGGTATTTTATCATGATTTGGAGGCCAGTTGTCCAGCTGCATTGTCAGGAGGGAGCCCGAGCTGCAAAGAGGATTAATCCCATGCAGGCTCCAAGGCAGCTGTCAGGATAGCACAGACGTCTGAACTGCCACTGAGTTATAAAACCAAATAACTGAATTAGCTGAAATAGCTGAAATAAAACCAAATGCCTAAAAAAAACCTTCTCTATGGTTTTGTGTCCTCTCACTAGCCCCAGAGCCCATCCTAGGATGGAGTCTAAACTCGATTTGATATTAGAAACTCTGGGTTCAAGCAGATGGCTTCTTTGTTGCAGCCAAGATAACTGCTCTGCAGTCAGCCGTAATTGAATAATGCCACGTCATTTTAAGTTCTGGATTCTAGTTTCCTCAAGTGATCTGTAGGCTTTGGCAGCTCTTCCTTGTGATAATGGATCTTTCTCAATTTCATCAAAACTGGGGAAAAAACACCTGTTACCGTCACACATTTGTGCACTTTGTTAGGAGACAGATTTTTTGGAAAATATTTATATTCTTATGTTTAGAAGGTATTCCTGTGAGGTCCGTGTTTGCTTGTGGGCTTGCATTCCAGTGTGGTGTTCATTCAACTGTTGCTTTATTAGTTGTTTCAATAACAGGTGAAGGCTGATTTATGCCCTGCATGAAGGAAACTGAAGGAGAGAAGGCTGTCCTTATGCTGTGCTGACATACAGAACATCAGTAAATAGAAAATGTTTACTGCTATGAATATTTTATGAGACAGTGGTTTCATTCAGACAAATTATTATCAAGGACATGTAGCTCAGAAGTGTGTGAAGAGATCATAGCTCTCTTGGAGTTAAAATGTTGGAAGGAACCCTTTATATGAAGTTGCTGAAACAATTCAATTAATTGTACCATTGCTCCGTTAACTGCCCATATCACGCAATGCAAAAATTCCAGATGCAACTACAGATGCTTAAACTGTGAGCAGAGAACATCAGTGAGCCTGGAAATTTTTCCTCTGGCTTCAAACATAATTTTAGTCTGCCAATAAATGAAAAAATCAATCTAACACATGGATTTATGGAATGACAAATCGCACCAGAATAATTTTATATTTCCATAAGAGAAGAGATGCTGATATTGGGATGAAAACAACACTCACTAGGTTTGCTTCTTAGCAAACATCCCATTTTATTATCAGGGTTGTTTTAAGTATAGTATTTGGAAAGCTGGCTCTTTGCATTTAAAATATTGTTTAAATGGTATTCAAGCAACCTTTCCCTAGCTCAGATAATTATATCTGTTCTAGCTTTAATTTTCCTTCTTTTTTACACATCCTGTCAAGACTGCAAGTCATTGCAATACTGGATAGAAAGGAAAATCTAGCAGTTATTTAAAATTCTTATAACAGCATAGTGAGTGCAAATGTTTAATTTGCAATAAAATACAATCACATCAATTAATCACTGTAACTTGTGAGAGAAGAATCAAAATGTCTTTGGAGGCACATTCAGCTCCTCTGGAGTTTCCCTCAGTGAGGGGGTTTGCAAAGGAGACCACACTGCTCCATGCAGCTCCCTGCCTGAGGGCCACTTGTGCTGTGCTGACAAGCTCCAAGAGTTGAAAAACAAACATCTCAGAGGAAAACCAAAGCTCAGGAATGGTGCCACAGCCCAGTTGGATGTGATCAGTGGCACAGATCCAAATAAATCCTTTGTGTGATGTTGCACTGTGGCAGAGCAGCGTCTTCTACTTGCAGATGTTCAGGTCAGGTGTAGGAGGCAAGCAGTGACCTCTCCAACTCTGTGCCTGGGCACAGGGTCACCTTTTTTTCTTACTTGGTGGTCTCCTCCATTTTCTTGGCCATCATATCACCTGAGAGCCCATCTTTTGCTCAGCAACTGCTGGGACACTCAAGTGTTTTTGAGCTTTCAGAACTGAAGAACTCAGTCCTTCTCCTAAAAGCCACCATCATCCTTTGTGTGTAATTATGACCCTGTGCCTGGCTGTGCTAGAACATGTGCTCTTTAAGGGGTCCAGATAGCCTTAGGATGGCCTTCTCTTCCTCTAGAAAAATGCAAACTAGAAACTTAAAGGTAAGCTTAATTTCTCATGTAACTTGGTCCCAAGGAGTTCAGTATATCGGAAAAACATTAAATTCCACTCTATGGATGATAAAATCAAAAGGATTGGCAGTGCTGCCCTTGAGACCAGTTTTATTTAGCCAGGGATCTTGGCTGCATGTGCCTGAGCCCCTCTGTGGGTGTGCTGGTAAACACTGATGACTGTGGGGGGTCAAGCAAGAAGTTCTGTACTTCTTGGTCACAATGGAGGTTTTCAGCACTCTCGGGTGTTTGGCTCTCCAAGTGCTAGGGATTTCTCTGAGTCATTTGTCTGTGTAAATCTGAGAAAAACGAACTAGCAGAAAAGAGATAACATAGCTTTACACTTCCGGATGTGGTACTTCAGACCAAGAAATGCTTTACTTCCTAGATAAGAGAGAGAGAAGAGAATCATTTAAATTCTTTCATTCCTTTGGGAATAGTGCAATGCAGTAATGTTAAAACTGTATGTAATTGCTTTTTATTTTTGTAAAGCCTGTGGCAGCTATGAAACTTTAAAGTGAGCCCTGGAAAGTCTGGTTCATACAAAATTCTTCAGTTGCGTCTGTGGTGCAGTGGGGGTAAAAAGCAGTGGGAAAAAAGAGTAGGCTTTACTCGACAAACCACAACAGTGAGTTTTCTTGGAATGTGTGAAAGAAAAGCTGCAAAACCTATCAGAAACTGATGGGTTTGGGGTGTTTTCTGGGTTGCTGTTTGCGTTTGCTGCCGCTGCTCTCGGTTACAGCAAGGAAAACCAGGCGAGTGCTGTCATTGCACAGGGCACTCAGCTCAGCTTGGAATTCCCAGGGAATTATTTGAGGCATCTCCTGATGCCTTTGTGACTGACTTTTCCAAGAGTCAGAGCACTACACAGAGCAGTGGGTCAGTGTAAGGCCTGCAACAGATCTGTAGCAGCTCCAGGATGATCCAAAATGTGCTTCAAGCACGCACGGTATTGCCATTTTAACTGCTGGGAAATTGTGCTTGGTACTGGGATTTAGTCAAACTCCTACCTTTTTTCATTCAATTTGTTAAAGTAATTAGAAGTGAATTGTAAATACAGTAAATATCAGAAGCCTGAAATGAGAAATATTACATGTATTTTAGTTTTTAGCCAAGACAATTGTAGTGATTTTATGGTCAATTTATTCACTGTTCCCTGATTTTTTTTTTCTGTGAGATAAATCATTAGGAGACAGCAAAGCAGGCACACAACTTTTGTGCTATGATAAAGTTTATTAACAGACTTAAAAGAAAAGAAAGGGAAAAAAAAACCAATCAGAACACACAGCCAGAACTTCTCCTCTTCTCCCTCCCCCTCCTTCTCCTCTCCCTCAATCCATGTGCAGTTCTCAAGAAAGGAAAAGAGAAGGGTTTCTTCCTGCTTTACATGGTTCTCCAAACTGCCACCTCCTGCAGCAAAAAACCATCTGCAGTGATGTAAAGTCTCTTTTTTTCCATAAAACCCTCTCGCGGTTCCTACAACTTTAGAACATGGGCCAGCCCATGGGAGTATTACTCTTTCAAATGAGTAATTGCGGCTTGAAATTCTAAGGCTTTTTCTCTTTTGCCACCAAGTTTTATAAGCCTCTGCTTTCTGATAAACCTGGCATGGGCATTTTCTTCACAAGCCACACATCCATTAAAATTGTCCATCCCCCATGAGTTTTAACTGGATTAAAGAGACAAACAGTCTGGGATATTACAATATTCATACCACAGCAAGGCAAGGAGTCTTTTAAGCTCCCCGCGGGACGCCGCGGCACCGCCCTTTTTCCTCCCGTGGCCATCTTGGCTCCGTCTCACATGACGAGGTTTTCTCTTTCTCTCTCTGGCTTTGGAATCACCATGGTGGAAATTGCTACCGTCCCGCTTCTCCGCTGGATGTAGGGATGTCTTCTTCAGTTCGACGTGCAGTGTGTGCTGGCTGCTGCGAACTGCAGGCTCCGTCAGTGCCCCGCTGTCCCGGGAGGGGAAACAAACCCCGTCCCAGAGAGGCCACGCCGGAGGGAGCCTGAGGGCCGCCCCCCCAGAGCCCCAGCAGAGTCCGTGCTGTGGCTTGGGAAGGGCAAGGGCAGGGCCTGGTGGGGCCGTGGCTGCTGCCACCACCCCTGGACCGGAAAAAAAGTCCCCACTCCCGCCTCCCGCGGGATTTTTATAGATAACATTGAGAGAAACGCGATTCGACCAGACAACTGTCTGTCATGTCGGGGTTAACCCATGACAACAATGAACAATGTTAAAAGGGGCTTTTGAAGACGTGAGCATCTTTAGTACTAATTCTGCACCCGTTAGCTCTGTTTCTTTTCTATAAATAATTTATATAGTGTGAATATATGTATATATACGTAAAATGTCATAATGAGGCAAAATATACCCTTTTTCTTCCTGTGTCACTTTGAAGGATGGTTTTTATCCTTCTATCCATCCCAGTAGATACAAAGCACTGGTTAAACACAACAAATGTGTTCTGAAACCTTTTCCAAATTCCTGTCCATGGTTGGAAAATAAATGATTGATGCAGATTGATGTGAGTTTCTCATGGAAAAACTCTGGAAGATACTGAGATAAATTTTACATAGTTCTTCACTTTATTGTGGTGTAAGCTGGTATTTTATTGCTGTTATTCCAGAATTTTCCTAGGTGTTACACCACATTTTCCCAGGAGATATCCTGGAGCAGATTGCATTTTAGAAGTACTGAATATGTGCAAGAAACAGATTTTTAATTTTTTTTTTTAATATAGCCATTCTCCTACAATCTGGAGTAATTATGTTTTACCATTTGACATAATTAATTTTGTTTCCATTTGCTGTGTTTTGGATTATTCAGTCATCTCCTGCTGTCTAGCTGGTAATTCTGAAGCTTGTGCACTGAAAAGAGCAATGACCATAACAGTGCTAAGCAACACTTTTTACTCATGTGCATAAAACCTCTGACAAAGGTGCCTCGGTTTCACATCTGCCATCTTTCTTGATGGAAAACACAAAAAATGTAAGGAACTCTTATCTGACAGCAAATTAACTTAACACGCAGAGATGCTTCTGAGTTTCTTTATTTTGCTGTTTAGGGACACGCAGCAACTGTGGTTTGCTTTTTCACCAAGGGCAGGAGATGAAATCCCACCTGGGAACTGTGACTCCTGGTTAAACATGAGTGTTTGTCCCATGTGTCCTGTGAGGAACCACACCAACCACAGATTCCAGGAGATGCTATTCAGCACTGGAGGCTGAAGCAATATTCTGGAGACGTTTCCTTGCTGGATTTTTTACACAATAGTTTTATTCTGACCAGAGCCAGAAGCTAATACTCATCTCAAAGTAATACCACTGCAATAGTCTTCTATACTCTTTTCTCTGTGAATTTGGCAAGTGTGAGCTTCTACCACCCACAAAATATCTGGAGGCACAAAAATCTGTTGTTTGATTACATGCTGGGTAAAGAAATACCAGCTTTTGTTCTGATCTGCTGCATTCATCTAATTCCCTTCAGTGCCCTCCTATTTGGTCTACCAGCCAGTGCATTAAATATATGATTTTAAGGGCTCAGATTAATTCGAGTTACAAAACGCACAGTTTCTTACAAAGAATTTGGTTTTTTGCTTCTGCAGGTGTTTAGCACTGTTTCATTCTTGAGGCCAAATTTGGACTGAGAGGAATGTTTTCCATTGGAAATTCAATTACTACATCTTAGAGGTGCTGGGGTCCAAGAATTCATTTCACTCAGTCATCTGCTCTTCTAAATATAGGGTAATTGCTACTCTTTGTAAATGAAATAAGAGAAAAAAGAACAAGTTAGAGAAATATTGCCCTCTGTAATTAGAGTGTTTCTGAGGATAAAATTGTTTTAGAGGTATAACATTGTTAAGAGGTTTTTTTTTAAATTCCTTGTTTGCATCTTGGCACAGTCACAGGGCACATTTCCTATGTTTTGTACATTTATTCAAAACAGAATTAGAATAAAGCTGTTTTTCTTTTTTTACAAATTACTGGCTTTGTAGGCTGTGTAGGTGTTTTTCAAAGGCACGCACCATGCTTCATCAAAAATAAGTACATTTTGAGATAGAATATCTATTATGCCCTTCCTATTGAGCTACAGTGATGTGTTACAAGCTGCCCCTCAACAGATTTCCAGAGCAACATTTTGTTATTGCAGATAATTTTAGGAAACTTCCTGAGAAAGTAAAATGTCTACTGTACAACTGGTTGCTCAGCTGGAAGCATAGTGGAGTGCCCTGGGATGGTAAAGACTAACAGGATTTGGCTTTAGGAGAACTCTTATCTCAGCTTTCTCTTCAAAAACGTCCTGGCACCTTGCCTGGGCAGTAGTTCTGGGCAGCATGGCCTGGATCTGTTGGTTGTGGATGCTGAAAAAGTTTCAGCAGTGAATTTCTTCAGCTCTCTAGCATTTTGTAAGAGCTCTGTCTTTCCCATGCAGGCTATCTAAAACAAAGTTACCAGTTTATAAATATCTGCACCTGCAACTTGTTTTGCCAGATTGTTATGGCTTTAACTAGAAAAACATTTGGGAATGGACATCTTAGAATTTGGCCAATCCCCTCGAGGGTGGATGGCCAGAGGACCAATTACTTTATGCCATTTAATTCACTTTTTCCAAACATATAAAAACCTTGGGAAAAAGCCATTAAACCAGCTCTTGCCACCATTTCTACCTGACCCTGGACTTTGTGTGGTTTTTCTATGCATCCACGGTGCAACAGGAACAGGGGTCTGTGGTTCCTGCAGTGCCAGGGCTGCCAGCAGGTGATGTCTCCTCGCTCTTTGCTTGCAGTGCTGTGCTGGCTCACATCAATAGCAGCAGCTGTTCCGGGGGGAATCGATCACTGGAAATGTTTGGATAGCTTGAAGGAAGAACTAAGAGAGGCTGTTCATCATTCAGTGATGCTGAAAAGGTGGTTGCTGTAGAAACCTCTTCCAGGTCTAGCAAATGTCAGGCATCAGACTGTACCCACTGCAGCTCCATGGATGGATCAGACTGGAGATGCTCCCATGCGCAGGAAGCCTGGAGGCTAGTGTCTTTTTCTGGAGACGCTGGAGGTTTCCTGGCCATCTGCCCAATGTGGGCAGTAGCCATCCATGTCTCTGCTCCCCTCTGCAGAGGCTGTCTGCAGAGTCGTGATCACGCTGCACGAGCTCCCAGGGACTGCTTCCTCCAGCAGGGCACACTCAGGGCCTTTGTGCTCATGGTTCATCTCGGCCTGCAGCACAAAGCTGGCTCTGGCAACTCAGAGGGGAAATAGGGAGGGATAAAGTGTGCTGAATGTGTTTTAGTGTGGGTTGGCAGCGAGAGCACTTCATCTGCATGTTTCCCACTGGTAAAATGAATTAATGTGTCCATCTCGTTCCACTGTGCTCTTTGTGAAAGGTTCCTGGGCTTCTCTGGGACATTTCATAATAATTTACTCTGGTTCAGTTAATTTCAGGTTTCTGCATGAAGGTATCCTGGGTCTCTCTTGGCTGGGTAATTTGTTTCAAACTATGATTTCTGAGACTAATGTATCATCCTTTCCATTTGAGATCAGTAGAATGGAGCTGCACCATTCTTAATATAACATCGATGCTGCAGAATGATGATTCTGATCCTTGGGGTAAACTTCAAGATTGCTTTAGATATCCATGTTCTGAATAATGGCACAAGAATATCTCATTATTCAACTGTCTTATATAAAAGTCTTTCATGTTTTCAGCTGCCATAGATACTCTTGATTGTTTCAATAAGAAGCCCAGAGCTTGGCAGG
The DNA here is from genome assembly GCA_013399225.1 of Rhipidura dahli. NCBI lineage: Eukaryota > Metazoa > Chordata > Aves > Passeriformes > Rhipiduridae > Rhipidura > Rhipidura dahli. Next base: position 290,712 of record VXAC01001789.1, read on the forward strand.
ATGTGTTATTGATCACACACAATCCATGCTGGACACTGACATGGGGTATCATTCACAGATCAAATTTCTCTGAGCTTTGATTTAAATGTCAGTGGCCCTTGAGGGTCTTTCTGGGTCACTTTCATTCTCAAGCTGTACTTCAGCACTGAGTAAACAGTTTAGTAAGTGCAGGCACCCAAATGAGCTGTGTGCCAGCTGCTGGGAGATGTGGCTATTGAGTCTGTTCTGTTTGCTAACATAGTTTCTGTAAAGAATAACACTGTGCTCTGTCTACCTTCAAAACAGTGTTTGAATTTCAGCCACTTGATTCTAGTTGCTCTGTAAGGAGGCAAGTATCCCTTTGATATCAAAGTACACTGCCTGGGGAGAAAAGGTGAAGAAGTGTCATTTAGCTATGTGTTAGACTGTGCAGAAAAACTCTCTGATACCTTTCTCTTCAGCAGACAGAAACTGAGACAGACATATCAAGAGAGTTTTAGAAAGGATCTGACTGAAGTTAATGCCACTAAGCTCTTTGCAATCCGTGAAAACAATGTGATGAGCAAGTTATAAAGGAATGTGATATTTGATTTTGTAAGGATATGGAAGAAAGGTTAAGAGTGGGGAACAGAGCTGAAATGGTCACTGCCCTTTAGCCACTGGTCACAGAAACCAGATGTATGGGAACTGGCTATGGGTTTATGGAGTGTCCAGAGCCAGGAACTGCCTGCAGAGAAGTCCCATGAGAGGTTTCTTGTCCACTCCTCACGCACATGCCCCTTACTGGTGTCACAGAGCAAAAATACCCCAATGGTTTCTCAGAAATGATGGCCTAGCTTCCCCAAATTATTTCCTTTCCTTTTTTTCCTTTCATTTCTTTTCTCTCTATGTTTCAGATTATGCTTGGCCTTTGCCTAAACAGTTGTGCCCTATATGGATTTCCCTAGATGTGCTCTTTTCAACTGCATCTATTATGCACCTCTGTGCCATCTCTCTTGATCGGTACGTAGCAATTCGCAATCCCATTGAGCACAGCCGCTTCAATTCCCGCACCAAGGCCATTATGAAAATTGCTGCAGTTTGGACCATATCCATAGGTAAGCAATGTGGCTCACACTCTTGACTGTGTCTGAATGAATAACAGTGTTACTCCAATTTTCATTTAGGGGTTTTGCCTTTTTTTTTTTTTTAAAGAGGATACTCAAATTAATTTACCTGGCCTGCATGTCTGAATGGAATAACTGATTACTGGGAAGTGGAAGCCTTTCCTTGAAGCTGGTCAGGGGACCAGAGTGAGCAGTCATTTTTCAGAGCAGCTGAAGCACTGCTGCTGTGTCTGTATCAATACACCAATAACAGCAATAACACAGACAAATGGTGCCCTAAAACTGCTGTGCAAACAAAGCAGAAAACAGCATCAGGAAAGGCCCGGGCAGGAGAACCCGGCCAGCACAAACTGCACTGTGGTGGCTGCAGTTAAACCCTCTCAGGTGCTGGTAATGGTTTAAGTGGAGCAGCACAGGGTTGAAGGCAGGTTGTCAGTGAGGTATTTACTGCTCCTGCACAGGCTTTATGACCTGCACTGCTCTCTGCCACACCTGGATCACTGCTAGCACTGAGCCAGCAAGTTTGAAGTGTTGGTAAATGAGGAGTGGGCATAACAGAAGGCACGTTTGTATTGCTTTGATAAAACACAGTAAATAAAGCAGAAGTAAAATAAGGATGAAAACACAAAATGATAGCAAGATGAGTCTGTAATAATGAGGATTATGTGAAGAAAAACTTTTTTTTGGTGGAACTCTTTCAATGTGCTTTCGGAAAAAGGTATTTGAGGCAAGGGCAGAGTTGTACGACCACTTCTATCTGCTGTATTGCCTTTCATGCTTGATTAAAATGCATTCTTAAAGAGATTTAACATTTAATTTTTATTTTATAAAGCAGTTGTTGCTTTCAGTGCTGTACTGCAAGGAAAAGCATATTCTGGGTATTTGAATTTCGCTTGAGCTTTTGCCTGCTTTAGAAGTGGAATATGATTCTGGATGTCTGGGTGCTACAGGGACTGATTTTGAAGAAGCTTGCCTTGGAAAAACACTGTGAAAAAAATTAGGGGAAATATACCTTCTCTCCTCACAAATATAACAAGAATATCTACTAGAAACATTTTTTTTCATGTGTCACAAGCCTGCTACTTTTCCGCTGGGCAATACAATCCACGGCCAAATTGTATTGGGTTTAATCAATTCATTTAAGATTTTTAAAAATTATTATTATTATTTTAAATTCTCTGTGCTCTCTATTTGGCATGGGAAAGAGAGCTGCTGAATTCAGTACATAAGCAGTCACATAAGAACAAGTCCACATGGGCTCCGTTTGCACAGGCACCTCAGAATCAGCACAGAATTTGTGCTCCATGTTGCACTGTTCAGCAGAGGGAGAAACTGATAGACACCCCCCAGCAGAGATGTAAAAATCACATTGCAAAACTTGGGCAGCAAGACTGTTCTGCTTTCATTTTTGGAGGTAACTTGCAGACTTCTGCCTGTGCTGCCTTAGATGTTGCAGACATAATCCTTAGAAATTTTGGCCAGTGCTGAAGGTGGCTGCCTGCACTAGTGCCTTGAGGATCAAGCTGTGGTTGGACTTTGGGTCCAAGGGATGAAGTAAGTACTTCATGCATGGTTCACTGATTCAGCAGACTGATAAGAAAATCTGATGCCCGACCAAACAGATGTTAGGACACAGGCCTGTCTCTTCGTGGAGCTATTTGTTGGGGATTGGGCTCATGACAATGGAAAACAGGCACGCTGTGACCTCTGCTGTGCCCCATGAAAAAAGGTACCTGAGCCAAAACAATTGAGGTGACTTTGTGCTGCTGGACAGTGCAAATACCTCACCCCTACCCAGCTTCCTCAGGAGATGTTTAACCACTCTGTGTTTATGATAAGATAATGAAACAGGTGATATAATGAAGCTTAAAAGATGTAGCTTGGAAAGGGGATGGAATGGCACTTTTATTTGGCACAAGGCATGTGCTTTGTCAGCCCTCCATAAGGCAATGGATGTTGCAGCTGTTCCCCAGCATCCCAAAGTCTTTAGGAGGAAGCTGTGAGCAGTTGCTCTGTGGGATGTGTGCAGTGCACAGAGCTTTGGGGGACTGCCCTGGGCAGCGCTTCCCTCCCCAGGCTGGAAGGGACACGTGGTGCAGCTGTACCTGTGTGCTCTCCTGTGTCAGGATCACAGCTGGGAGCATGTACAGCACATCTGGGCTTTGTTTGTGTTCTGTTCATTCTCTCTGATGCACATACAGCAGGCCCAGGAGAGTCTTTGCTTGCATCCCTTTTTTTTTTTGAGATACAGGCAGAATCAATACTCCCCACAGAGCCTGTTCAGGGCACTGAAATGCTGTTGGATTTCCATGCTCCCCAGGATATTGATAGGGTTTACCCATTTACTCAGGCTTTCTCCAGAAGGTTACATTAAATGGAAAAAGAAAAGCACTCTTGGTATGTACCTAGCTTATTTTAGCATAACCATTTGTTGTTCATAAATGAATTTAGAAATGTGGCAGACACGGGAATAAACCGAGCATGGAATGAAAGAGAACTCATTCCAAGTGTGTTGTTGCTGTTTTCTGGCTCTTAACTACCTGCCAATTGGAAAGGCCTGGTGAAATTCTGTGCTAATTTCAAGAGGATAAAATAGGTTAAGTAAATCCATCCTCACTTCAGTGTTCAGTATCAGGAAAGGGTTTGTGCTTTTTTGTTTGTGATTAAGCATCAAATTCAAAGCCGCACTTAAGTGCAGGCTGATCAGTTTGCTCCTCCTAAATCCTGCTTCAGATGAAGAGACTTTTAAAGGCATTCCATACAAAGAATCCTGAGTTCAGTTTCTGAATCAGAGTTCAAAATAAAAAATAAAAAGCATGTAATTTATCTTAATTCAGTAGCTCTTGCATACAATTTTTTCTGAAATGTTAATGCTGACAGCAAAATATAAAAGAGGTTCTTTGCTCATTGAGCTACAAATTTGTCAAGTTGCACAAGCCTAAACATATGATTAGCTTTTAAAGAAGGGGAACATAAGAGAGTCCTCCTGTCTCTTGACAATTTCTTTGTGAATGGGTCTTTTCCAAAGTCCTCTTTGTTCCAGGTTAAAGTACATCACAGCCACTTGTGCTGTGCTTTAGCAAACATAACTTGAGCAAGACTTTTGTCTTCAGTTAGAGAAGAAGTGGCTGCTGTGAAGGGCTGGGCTGTAAAAATGAGTTTTTTGATAGATAGAACTATGCTGAAGGTGGAGTAAAAATGCAGGCAACGGAAATATCCTCAGAACTGAAAATGAAAATCAATTTTAGGTGCGAACCTGCTGGCAGAATCTTGGTATTGTTTCAAGATTTCAGATTTCATGTAGTTGCAAAGTTTTCACAACCAGCATGTGGGCTTGACCATCTCACCAGACTCCCTCTCCCTGCTCTGGGGAAGGTGGCCTTGGGCCACTCTGGCAACAACTGGAGGTCCCCATGCAGTGCTCAGCAGCAGTGATGAGGAGCCAGTCAAACCCTGGGTGCACACTTTGTTATACATGAGAAAGTGTAATAGTAAAATAAACAAAATATGCCTTTGAAAACCTGAAAGAAGCACTTCATTGATGTGATGGTACACACACATCGCTTCCAATATGAAAATAACTGAAACATTTTAATTCAGAAGTTTCTTGTGACCAAAATATGTGCCTGGAAGGGCTTTTCCGCTGCTTCCCAGAATGTTCAAGGTTTGGTCATTTGCTGTAGCATGCTGAACTTACACAAGCTACCAATTTTCCAGCTCACAGTTTTACATCCTCAGAAGCAGTGTAAATTCAATTTAGCTCGTAAGTGACCGAGATAAGGCCACCCTTTAAATTTTGCTGTGTGTCAGTGCCATAGGCAGATTCCACAAATTGTCTGTGTGTGTGTGTGTGTGTTTGAAAACATTTTCATTCTTTCTCTATTATTCACTAATGATATTATGATTTTGGTTTCAGGTAGGTACCTGAGGTTTGTGTATATGGCGAACCATTCAGGTTTGAAAATGAGATTTCAATCCCCGTTTAACTTTCATAGTACTTCATTGTTTTATTGAGGAGATCTATTTATGGAAGTATGAAAGAGTATGGAAGGTATAAAGGTGTGCTTCAAGGATCGGTAAACACTCGCCTCAGATTATGGGAATTTACATTTAACAGCTCTTTGTTTCTGCCCTGAGTGTTTGTCTCTCACAGGGGCTGAGCAGCCTCATGCTTGCAAGGTGTTCTAATGATGTCCTTCAAGAGTCTCCAGGTACCAGCTAAGCCTTCCCCTCTCCCCCTGGAGATATCCTCAGTCTGAGGAATATGCCTGGAGTGGCACCTCTGATATAAAAGGAATTGTGGTCTCCTAGGGCAGGGGGATATGCTGAGGGCAGGTTGTGCATGGAGGCAGAGGAGGCCTGGAATAGCACTTGTAGCGTCCCTCAGGTGACACTTTCAGAGCACATTTAGGGCTCTGGTTTGCATTTCTGCCCATCAGTGTGTCTCTGGGATCAGGGATTTCCTCAGCAAGGCATTTCCATGGCTCATGTGCTGGTGAGATGTGTTTGCTGCTGGCACCCATAGTTCTGTGCTGGGCTGTAGTTGCTCCTGAGAGATCATGCCTTGGGATAAGACCAAAACCCCAGGAATTTCTTTGCAGGCTTCAGGTTAGCCCACAAGCCTTTGGACATGTTTCATGGGAAAAAAAGGCCAAAAACACAGCTAATGAAGAAGACAGCACATGGAAGGTCAAAATGTGCTGCTGGGATTTTGCTTAAATCTTTCCCACCAAGCAGGCTGGCTCTGTGCCTCATCACTTGGACATGAGGAAGCAGTGCTAAGACAACTGTTACTGGTGAAGCAAAGGTTAGACAGGCACCCTCCTGTCCTGAAAAAATATACAGATTCCTGACAATGAGCACTGCTTTGGTAGAAGGACAGTAACAACACAAATTGCTGAGAAAAATGGTTGCATACCAGTAAAGCCTAAGGGACCTTAATACGAGGGAGCTTAATAATAAAATTGTATTAATGTATTTTAAATAGGTTTTTTGCCTTTTTATATTTGATGCTGAATGTCTAACAGTGTATATTTGACTAAAATTCTTCTCTTGTGAGCATGGGGGTCATACTTGAGTGGCCTGTAGGCAGAGGTGCTGCGGTGGTGGTCCTGATAAATTTTGTTTGCCTCACCAGAGTGCAGAGGTGGCTGAGCTGGCAAGCTGGGCTGAGCTGGCATTAACTTTGCTCAAGTGGAGCAGTAGAGCTGGCTTCTGCTCATAAAACTTTCTCAGACCTGCCTTCTGGTCATAGGTAAGACAGAAATACTTGCTTTAAACCCAGAGCAAAACACTAAGGTGTCATCTGCCTGTTTCCCACTTGTTTGAGCCATCTATAAAGTTACTTTATCTAAAGACATTTTTTGATTGTTTGTACCATGATTCCCAAGAGGGTCATTGATGTCCCTAGCACAATAGCAAGAGTCATCAAGGTGAGGAAGATCATATTAACTGATAACAAGCTGAATTCATAGCAAGGAAACTTCTTTGGCATTTCAGGAGATTTCAGGGTGCTTGGATTGGTTTGATCTTGTCATTAGATGTCAGATGTTTTGCCTGGGACAGCAGCAGATGGTGACAGTCTGTGAAGAATTTTGCACAGAAATAGACTGCCCATCGCACCAGATCTGTTCCCACGAGCAAGGGAGGTGCTGATATCTTGTGTCTGAGGTTCTGCTACTGAGCATCAGTCCAACCATCACTGATTGCCTTTGGAAGCCCAGCCCTGGTAGCAGCAGTGGTGTGAGCAGGAGCCCCATCACCTGCCTTCAAATGCACACCAAAAGAAGTAATTTAGCAAAATAGAAAGGCAAGTGGGAAAAGAATTTATTTCTTCTTTTACTGTAGTTTGCTGGTTTTCCATCTGGGCTCAGGTTGCTCAGTGCTCTCGCAAGGTTTGAGTAAAGGTCAGCAGCTTGTTCAGGCACAGTCAGTAATGGCTTTCATCTGTTTGCAGTTGTGCTTGTTGTGGGCAGGGAGATCCTTCAAAGTTCATCCTCCTTTTATCTTTGACTTTAAACAATACAAGGCTGGCACAGTTCTTTTATTGGAATGGTTAGATAAAACTAGACCTAATCCAGCCCTGAAGGGGCATTGTTGCAATACTAGTACGTGAAAGGCACTGCAGTTAGTCTGCTGAAATATGGGGACAATATGGAATTTTAGTGATCTTGAACACTGCAGAAGCCAACATTCTTCAATTTTCCTCTGAGGAGCTTTGGTTTCTGAACACTGCCTTTTCTTGCACACTGCAAGTCAGGAGGCTGCTGGCTTTTGGGGTTTGCTTCTCGCTGTCTGAATTAGAGAAATATGCAGGCATTTTGTGAGACATTTTAGTTAAGAAACAGAACAGATTTGTTTTAGTTTAAATATGAGGTGTATTTTTGCTTACATTTGTTTAAATATGAGGTTGAAGACATGGTTTTGAACATGTAGTGTTCAGCAGTGTTCTTTTTTTTACAGCGTTGTATTTGTGGCAGCCACAGTCTTATTTGGCACACAGCTTTCTCTTTGCTTTTTCCTTTCCAATTGTTTGTAAATGTTAGGAGGGTGGCAGTGAGGTCCAAAGCCACCTGCATCAGCAGAGCTCTTGCCATGGATACAGCAGACTTTGAATTCAGTGCTGACACCAGGAGAGGTGGATCTTGGCTTTCCCAAGCTCATGTACCTGCAGCAAAATGTGACTCCTTTTGTATTCAGCCCCGAGAATTCCACGCATGGAAAGACAGACTAAATGGAGGCCTCTGTTTTCTTGAGTTAGGTGGTTGTCCTTGGAGGAAATATCTTCTCCTAGAAGAGTGGAAATTGCTCCCTTTTTTGGTGGAAATAACCATCAAAGACACAGCTATTCAGTAATCTCTGTTATCTCTATCAGTCTCATGGGCTTCCACTGAAGAAAACAAGGTATTAAACACAAAAACTACATTGTTTTTCATTTAAGTCTAAATATCTGTGAATGTCAATTTGGACTTCTTAGCCAACTTTTTCTCTAGTAAATATTTTGTAAATCTGTATATGTAGTCATTTGGGTTTTGTTTTGTTAATTTAGAATCTGTGAAGAGCATCTGTTGCTCTGTGTCCACAGCATCACCTCATCCCTGTTTGGTGAACATTTCCACTGGCTTAAGGACATCTTTAAAGCTGACAAGCAGCAGTTGGAACAACACTTGTAACTGGATTTATGATCCAGAGGATCACTCTCTGTGTGACTTCCTGCTGCTCTGTCAAACAGAAGCCAAAGGAGGGTAGAGGAGAAAGAAAATCACATTCACCTTCTCTGCTGTGGTGCGAAGGGATGTCCTGCTCAAGCTGCTGCCTGGCAGAAGGGTGCCCAGAGCTCCCAGTGTTGAGTCCAGCAGGGACCTGGGTCATGGCTTACTAATTGGTTGTTTCCTCTTGCTGGGGCAAAACCAGCTGTCCCAGGCACTGCTCAGACTTCAAACAAGAGGAACAAATTTGCTCTGAAGAGCACTGTGATATGCAGTAAGTTTGCAACACTTCAACCTTGCTAATTTTTGGAGCAGTGCTGCCTCTTTTGGGGAATTCGCTGTCACCTTAGTTAGGAAGGGTTGTTTGACACAACTGGAAAATGCCTCTGAGGCTGGAGACTTCAGCTCAGTAAGTCAGCCTGATGTTTGTTGATGAGGAGTGTGTCGGGGAGAAACTCACAGAATGCTCTGCACTGGGGCTCAGAGAGCTGCACTGACGAAAGGCTGTGGACAGCAGTCAGCTTCAGAGCCTCTTGCCTGATTTGACACTCACTCTCCTTGCACTGCTGCAGGGAGTCTGGTATTCTCTGACCAGCTGACCTCAGTTCTTAAATTATGGACAGTTAAAGCAGCAGGGTTAGTACTGTGGAGTGCTCAAGTCAAGTGGAGATGAATGCCTTCTCTGTTCAGACTGGTTCAAACAGCAGAACTCAAGTCAGGCAGGCATCCATGTTCACCCATGTCCAGGAGCCTTGGGAATGCTCAGTAGTGATCAAGGTACCCCTGCTGGAACACGGGCCAACTGTGAGTTGTGTCTGCAGGCAGGTATTAGTGTGTTTAGGATTGTGGCAGCACTGATTTTGCAGTAATCCCCCAAAAGGAAGCCTCTCTGAGGTGTCCGAGACCTTCCACACTTCTCGCTGTTAGTCCCTGTTGCTCAAGGTATGTACAGAATTAGTTCTCTTTCAGACTCAATTGTGCAGTGGATTGGTGATAAATCATATATTAAAGAGAGAGTTTCAAAGGAGAGGTGTGAGGTGAGAGAAGGCATTTGAGATGAGGGTAGTGCCGCCCCTTCAGCAGTGCTGGATCCAGCTGACAGCTGAATCAAAGTGTGTTGGCAGCTTGTCTGAGGGCATCTTTCTTCCTACTCCTGTTAATGATTGGATTTTACCAGACTGGAAGAAAGTGCAAATAAAGACTGAGTGCTCTCTTTCTTCTGTGCATTCTCAGTCTGAAATCTCACTCTGTTAGGTGAGAGGGGAGGGGCACTTTTCCATTACAGCAGCTACCCCCTCATTCCCTGTCATTAATGCTGAGCTGTCTCATGCTCATGCAGAGTTTTAGGCTGTCATCAATGCTCTTGATTTGTATATCCATCATATCCCAGAACTAGGTTTTTCTTCCCAAATGTACTTTGTATGTGTGTCACATAATTGTCAGTTTATGTATGAAGATATCCCAAAACCCTCATCTCATTTTCCTTGGCTAAAGCAATAACACCAACTTAAATGATGACTACCTCATGAATGAACTTTCATTCATTTTGGAGTTTTATTTCAAAGGGTAGGTGTTATAGAGGGCACTAAAGCATAAAATTATACATGCAAATGTAATCCCAGCATAATGCCATTGACTTAATTCAGATTTTTTCTTCATGTAAAGAGTGCTCGGTCTAACTTCCACCATTTCCCAAACGTCTGTGATTTGATGGAGCCAAGGCATTAGGAGGGTGTCTTTAATGATGGATTTATGGGATGAAGGTAATTGCAGTGGCAGGGAATTGGCACAAGCAAGACAACAGGTAGCATATCAGAAAGGAGGCAGCTGCCTTGCCAAGGGCAAACTGATGAGCATTAGCATGGAGAGGGAACAAGAAACAAATCCTGGAACTTGTACTTGAGCTAAGAAAACACATGCTACAATCACAGAAGACATTTACGATCGTTAATTTTCAGAAGAATTCCGTCACTTGATTACTGCCAAATAGTAATTTTCTGGTAATGATAAATTGCAGATGAATTTTCCAGAATCCTGGAAAACACTTAGCTGGAGTGGGAAAAACGCCCTGGTTAATCTCTTTAGCATGTTATTTTTCCTGTTTAGAAATTCAGAGTCCCACAGGATTAGCTCTATGACCTGTGGTGTTCACAGCAACTCCAAAAAAAGCAATCCAGGCACAACAGTGGCCTCAGTATTGGTTATTTCTCAGGCAGAAGAGCTCAAAGAGGCCATGGGCAGCCACAGACGTGTCTGAGAAGTGGTACTCCATGACAGCCAGGTGCCCAGAGAGAAGCACAGAATTCATTCATGTTGCTCTCTAACTGCTTGGATGTGCAAGGCTTTTTTGTTCTTTAAGAGAGCAAAAAGGAGCTTGAAAAGAAATGAAGAAAGATAATCAAGGGCATAGAATGAGTTTGGCATGAGGACAGAAAGTGAAAAGAGCAGCATTCTTCAGCTCCAAAAGAGATGTCAGACAGGAGAGATGATAACAGGTCTATAAAATCACTAAGAAGGTGGAAAAGGTGACCAGATAGTGATTATTCACTGTTTCCCCCAGTAGAGGAACTGAGGGGAGTCGAAGGAAATTATCGGGCAGCAAATTTAAATGATCAAGAAACATGTTGTTCAGATGACAGATAGGTTGAGAAACTGAATGCTACCAAGTATTGTGGAGTTAAAAATGAGATCAAGGATTTGCAATATTTATCATGAAGATAAATCTCTCAAAGTTATTGTAAAAACTAGATCTGGATGCAAATTCTTGCTTTGGAATTTTCTAAGAGGTAATCCTTACCCCGTTTTGTACCCATCTTGAAGTTTGTGGCCCTGAACTTCTGGTACTTGCCAAAGACACGGGACAGGACTAGGTGAACCCATGATGCTGTAACTACATCTGGCCCACCACATGTTTTCCGTGTTCTCCTGTACCCACGGATTGTGGTATTCCAAAATATTTTATTGCTTTTGGAAGGTTTTGTGTCTGTCCTGATGTGGGACTGAGCTTCACAGATCAAGGGATGAAGTTCGGATCTCAGTACCTGTGAAAAATATTTGAGTGACATCTTACAGAGAACACTGTTTCCACTGAGATTGCCCACAAGGGCCCCAAGATCCAGAACTTTGCTTCCATGTGTCTGTGATGCCACGGCAAAAGTGGCCATTTCTCTATCAGGATTTTTTAAATTACTGTAAGAATCGTGCTTTTAAATCTTCATGGCTGTAATTCTTTCATGTTTTGAAAATTTTTCTCTTTAAAATTTGCTCCTTTCTACCCCATGTGTGCGATTTCAAAACCCTCCCAAACTAGGAGGTATGGAGTGGTCAGCCGGAACACAGCAGAGTAGTGACTGCCTTTTCTACGCCCAGAGATTCCAGTTAATGCTAGAAAAAGGAGTTAGGCTGCATTCATTGAGTCAGCCGTGGAGCACAGCAAAGCTGCTGCTGCTCCTGGAGAAGGCTATCATACCCTGGGGCTGTGCTCCCAGGAGTGTTGAATGCTTTCCCTTTCCCCTGGAAGCAGTAACTTCTCTTCCAAACAGCTTTAGGCAGTGGGCTGAATGCATGCAGGACCTGCATCATCTCTGCTGCCTCTTTGGAGCCCCATCTGTCCAAGTAACAGTCTCCTTTTTGTTGGTTTTTTTTTTTTTTTTCCCAGGGATATCTATGCCTATTCCAGTCATTGGTTTGCAGGATGACTCCAGGGTGTTTGTAAACGGGACCTGCGTCCTTAACGACGAGAACTTTGTCCTCATTGGATCCTTCATGGCTTTCTTCATCCCTCTCATCATCATGGTGATCACGTATTGCCTGACTGTCCAGGTGCTGCAGAGACAGGCCACGGTGTTCATGTGTGGAGAGGTGCCCAAGCAGAGGAGGAGCAGCGTGAACTGCCTCAAGAAGGAAAACAACACAGAGAACATTTCAATGCTTCACAATCACGAGGGGGCCTCCCACTTGAACTCCCCTATAAATAAGGAGGCAGTGCTATTCCGGAAAGGAACGATGCAGTCCATCAACAACGAGCGAAGAGCCTCCAAGGTCCTGGGCATTGTCTTCTTTTTGTTCCTCATCATGTGGTGCCCATTTTTCATCACTAATGTCATGTCTGTCCTTTGCAAGGAAGCCTGCGACAAAGACCTCTTGAGTGAGCTCCTGGACGTGTTTGTTTGGGTGGGGTACGTGTGCTCCGGGGTGAATCCCCTGGTGTACACCCTCTTCAACAAAACCTACCGCAGGGCTTTTTCCAACTACATCCGCTGCCAGTATAAGCCCAGTAAAAAGTCAGCACTGAGGCAGAATCAGTGTCTGAATGTTGCTTCAACAGCTTTATATGGGAAAGACCTGACTTTAACTAGTTACAGGAATGGCAATGAATTCAATAGCATGGAACTAGACGAGGCTGAGGAGGGCCTTGAGATGCAACCCGGGACTTCAGAGCTCTCCATAAACAGCTGTAATGTTGTAAGTGAAAGAGTGAGCTGTGTGTAAAAGTGACTCCCACGGACCTTTGCTACAGTGTATCTGTAGCCAAAATATATTGTGTAAAAATGTAAGTGTCGGTCAAAGGACAATGTAAATATTGCATTCTGAACAAAGCTTTCTTTTTTTTTTTTAAAGAGAAAAAAGAGTTGTCTTTCCAGTCCAGTACTTAAAATAATATATATTAATATACTGCAGTGAAGTTTAAGGTTCTATATTTACTGTTAATACTAGATCAGAGCTATTAGTTACTTTGCATATGTCATGGACAAAATGTTTGAATTCTTCTTCCAGTGCATGAACAAAAATGCTGAATATTTATCTCAGGTGGAATTTGCTGGAGTCCAGAATGGCACGTTAATAGTTATATATCAAATACATGCTATTAGACTTGGTCAGTATAACTTTCTTTTTCAAGTTGACAGTAAATATATACTTTAAATCCTCACCCCTATTTGTGCCGTGTAAAGACTTTACAGAAACCTGGCAGAGAAACATCACAGCAGCGTAGTGGCCGTGCAGGCACCTGGCCAGACATGTCCTGTTATGTGTAGTGGCTTCTGCCATGCTGGGTCAATCTTGCACTTCAAGGGACCTTTGTTAGACTCTGGCTCCCTCTCCAATCCTGCTGTTTTCTTTCTGTTCCTCGGGAGGCTCTGGCTCCCCTAAGGAAGGTAGGGAATGCAGTTCTGGTGCAGTTTTGCAGTCCTGGCCAGGATCATTTTCAGACTTGGAGAAGAACTGTGAGAAAAAGAGCGATCCCCAGTTATCTATTTCAAACATTCAATAAATGGAAAGTCTGAGATTCATTAAAAGCCCTCTTTTAGTCTTGCAGATAACCATCAGCTCTGGGATGGAGCAGGCTATGCTCAGTGTGGCCAGCACTGCCTTCACAAATTGCTGGAGGATCAGGGGCTTAGACCTACCTGAAGAACTCTGGCTTTGGAAGAGCCCAGATCTCTTCTCGCTCCTAACATCTAGTTATTCATTAGCTGGTTTAGCACTTGTTTTTATTTTTCAGCACAGTGCTGGTGATAGAACACTGCTTTGGGTGTAGAGCAGAAGGTTCTCTGTGTGTGGTGCTGGCCAGGGTCAAGCTGTGAGGAGCAGGATGTGCCTCCCTGGGGAATGCTGGAGAGAGGCATAAGCGAGGATCCCTGCTCCTGTCTCAGGAGAGGGTGGCAGAGCTGAACAGAGCACGTGATTGGAATAATTTGCTGGTGACATGGCTCTAAAGCAAACGGTGACCAGGGGCAGGAAGGAAGCAGACCTGGAGCTAAGTCTACACAGAATGTTAATCTGGAGTAACTTTTGAATTTTATTTATTCCATTTTGCTCCCAAAGTAAATTACAGTATATCATATTAACACCACTTACATCTTTAATGAAAGCATCCACATTGGGATTGGACGCAGTTTAAGTAATCTGCTTTTAATACACACCATGTATAATTTGAATTAATTTTCCTCTGCATTCCTGTGTACACAAGCCCTCCGAGGCACTGTGTCTTTCTGGCACTGTGTCTCTGGGGTGATTCCCCTCACACACATTTCCTTATGTGGAGCATTGTCTAATACCAGATATCACCCATAAGATTTTTATATCTTCATTAACTACTACACAGATGCTGCAGTGCCCATCTAACATGGATGCATTTAGCATCACTGACAGCCTCTGGCTAAGATAATTGTCAGAACAGAGAAGCTTACACTAGGCACGGGTAAATCGCATTTTATTTACATGAATTGCTTGTACTCTAAGCTTGCTGTGTTCATTCCATTAAGATTAACTTGTAGAAGAACTGGAAAATTCTGCCAGCACTTTAGGTGATGTTGTGCTGCTGCACTGCTCTGTGCAGCAGCAGCCTTGCTGAGGCCCCTACTAAAACACGACATATGGGTTGTATCTGCTGCTGGGTTGATCCCAGACTGATGCACTGAAGTTGAGGATCTCCTTTTCCCCCTCATCCCCTCCTGGGATAAATCCATAGTGCTTACCTGCCGGCAGATGAGCTATCCCAGTGCAGAGTGCAGCTTACTGCTTGCAGAAGGCAGCAGAGCTGCCCCGTGTGCCAGCCTGCAGATACCACCATGGGCTTGAATGCTTGGGAATCCACTTGCCTCTCCAGAAAGGTCAGGTAATCAGCAGTAAAACAACTGGCCAGAGACACAAACTTGCACCTTTAGTGACTGCCCTTTACCCTGAGTCAGATTTTATTATCTCAAAGCATACAGAAAAATCAGAAAAGTCAGTGCATTTTAAATTTTTTTCCCCTTTGGGTGAATTTATAGCACATCTCTTCCAAGCATGTATATGTGTGTATGTATAGATACATGTGAGTTTGTACTCATATATATACACATACATATATATATATATATACAAGAACCAACCAGACTTTGAAAGCATTTAGCAATAAGTTGAATTACAGTAGCTTCTAGCACATGTGTCAGTTGTGTGAAAAGCTCATTTTCCACAGCATCCTCAAGCTCAGTGTAAGTTTACACACAGGCATTGTCTTCGCATAGGAGCCTTCATGTCTCGCCCTTGCCGGTTCTGTTGTATGGGCAAAAAGGGAATCTGCTATATTTGGATGTAAATAATGAGAACTGAACAGAGAATTTTCAAAATTTTTATAAGTGTTTTTAAAAAAATTCAGCGCCAGAACTGTAAATATGTCAACCTCAGCTGGACCCATTCTGATGTCCATCTCTTGTTTGGATGAAGAGCCAAGGGGACTGCTTTACAGCGCCTGCGTTCCTCCCAGCCTGTGGGGGAGAACATTTCTGTGAATGGTTAAATACTGTCACGTACCCAACTTTCTTTGGGTCATCCACATCAGGGTTTTGTGATGCTGCTATTAATTTATTAAAGAAAGTTTGTTGGTTTAATCATTCTTTTTTTTTTTTTTTTCATGGTCTATCAGAAAATAAATAAGTGAACATGTCCTCTCTCTCATCTGTCCCCAGTTAAAATATGTCCTGGCCAAAAAACGAAACCAACAATAAAAATGAGGATAAGGACATATACTTGAAGTACAGCCCACAGCTGCTGAATCACAGGAATTAGTGTCAGCAGATGTCCCAACACTTCCAACCCCAAAACTTGTTAAATGAGAAAGCAATGACAGACTGTTCTCCCTCTTCAAATTGCTCCCTCCAGAAATAGCTGTTAAAATTTACAGTTTTTAAACTATATGAATTTGAATAATTGATTTAGTTTTCTGAAACTTAATGAAAGTCAAGTTGTCCCCACAGCTCCTTTGCTTCTCCTGAGATGTAACCATCAACCATGATGGTGCCTCCAGAAGCCCTGCCCAGGGCTGTCTTGTGAGAACACCTGCTGGAAGCTTGGTGTGAGTCCTCAAATCTCAGCTCAGGTATGGTTTTGTCTTACAAGTAGTGTCTGTTGGTAATGATTTGTTTTGATTTGGACTGAAGAAATGCAGATAATTCCTTGGAAATAGTTGGAGGCTGAGATGTGTTGTCTGCTTTGTTTCCCAAACCAGATGGAGCTGTGCGAGTGGGCTCATGGGACAGCATACACACAGCAAACAGACCACCCCCTTTGACTTGCACTGGGGAATCTGCTCCTGGGGGCAGCCCAGGTCCGAACTGGTGCTTTCCTGAGCTGTAGGGGCTTGCAGTTTTCCCTGCCTGAGCTCACAGGCAAGCATGGTGTACAGGCACAAACCCTCATGGCTGGGCAGCCTGGTTTCCAGACCGGAGCTGGCTCATCTACATCTGTCCCAAGTTGCCCCACACAGCCAGGTCTGGGGTGTAGCATCCATGAGATCAGCTATGGTGGCTCTGGGGACCCGTGCGTGCCTCACAGACCATGCTTTGAGGAGAAGGCCAGCTCCTCCCTGTGCTTGCTGAAGATGAGAGCAGATACCCAGAGGCTGTAGCCTTTGGGAGGCGACAGGGTTCAGAGTCAATGCTGAGGAGTCTCAAGGCATCCCACCTCAGCATGGCTCTTTATTGTCTGAATGACTGTCAGCCTGCAATAGTTTTTTGTCTGAGTGATAATTTCAAGATGTAAATGTTAGGTCATGTGTGAGTAATCACTGTGAACAGTGTGGGTCTTGCTGTTTTCCCTACAGTGACACTCATGTCAATCCTTAGAGCCTTTCTTCTGGAGAGCCCTGTGAAGATTTTCATCACCAGTGTGGAGTGTGCCCAGTGCTCTTCCCAGTCAGCATCCAAGCTGTTGGAGCCGTGAGGGCCCTGGATATAGAGACCCAAATTCCAAAGAAGAAACATCTTTTAAGGAAGAAAAGCAAACCACAAGCAGCCCTTCAGAAATATCGTTTAGCTTTGAGCTACTGAAGGGTGTCTGATACTGTGGCAGACAAATTGTGCATTCCAAAAGCAGAGGCCCTCATGTGAAAAAGGAGCAGATGTCTCTTGGATGGCTTTCCTCTCTGTGTCACAGTATCATTAGGATAGCTACATGCCAAGAACTGGACTTGGCTTTGTCTCCATTTCGGGGGCGGAAAAGGCATCAGAAGCTTTTTCCTAGGAAAAGGCACACAAAGACCACCAAGCCTTGTGCAGGTGGAGGAGAAGGACAGAGATAGACAGATGTGTGCACACATCTGTGCACATGAACACACACACCCCAGAGACCCCAGAGAGCCACAGGAGATGTCATCACACTTTAGTCTTCTCTTGATAAAATGGGAATATCTGAAAAGCCGGGGAGGAAATCTGTGATGGGGAGATGTAACTGCTGGTGTCACTGTGAGATGGGGGCTGTTCCAGTCATAATGCAGTTTGTGGGGCTGCATGTATCAAAAAAAAAAAAAAGCTTCTGTTTTTTCATTTTTGACTGTGAAGTTATTGTGTGTTCTGTCCCTCCCTCGTTTTTCTGTAAGTCTCAGGTCTTCTGCTTGTTTGCTTTTACACACACTGAAACCTGTGCTCTGAAGCTGCCTGAAAACATGCCTGTGATGTGCCCTTCCCTCTCAGCCGTGCAGGGATGCTGCAATCCCATAACAACATGGAGATGGGGAGGCTTCAGGTGAGGGATTTTGGATCTGTACAAGACAGACAATCAATGCAAAGAGGCACACTTGCTTATTAAAGAACCACACCAGAACATCTTTAATGCACAAAGAGCATGAGCTACACACTGAAAAATTTTGCTTAAGACTGTCCTAAATCCCAGGTTTTGCTGACAGCAGGAGGGTGTGTGGGTACATGTGGAGGGAGTGTGGCAGCAGCAGGGTTTCTGCTCCGGGCAGATCTCCCACACGATCCCTCCAAGAGGGTGCTTGTTTTAGGGCCCAGAACGGTGTGTCCCAGCACACTGCCCAGTGGGATGCTCCACACTTTGCTGAGCACTGCAACCACAGAAAAGGCTGCACGAGCCCGTCCTCCTGGGCCACAGCTCCAAGGATCTGCGGGTAAGTGGATAAGTGTCTGGTGGTGGCACAGGACAAATAACTCTGGTTGCTCTGGGATGGTGACGATGAGAGAATTATACAGACTGCTCGCAGCAGGCAATGGGTGACAAATTACTGTGGAAGATTGAGACTCTGGAGCAATCCTTCTTCCCTATTACATCTCTCAGGAATGTTGTCTTATGTTCTGCTTCCCCCAAAACCAAAGGATCTCTTAGCAGATAAATGCAATTTCCCCAGCAGTTTCCTGGAACAATAGTGGCTGCTTTGTGAGCTCTGGTGGGCACTGACACTTAGGTGACTTGAAAAATGAATCATGCAGCACCACACAGGAGCACCTTAAATCCACTGTTCTGAACTTTCCCGTGCTTGAACTGCATAAATTGGATAAACTAATGGTTAATTAAAATACAGCCAAATTATCCCACGTATATTTTTAATAGGATCTAATTGTGGCACTTTGAGTGATTAAAATTTCATATACACTAAAAAAAATCTGTAAACTAGTGCCTGTTAGTCCACTGCCTGGTTGCATTTGTTAAAATTGAGAGCAGTTCAATGTCTGTGTGTGCTGCTGGTGTTGGTGTCTCCTGCTGCAGAAGGATAGGTGGGTGCCAGTAATGGATGCTCATCAAAGACACTGAAGATTTTAATCTTTTTCCTTGACTAACAGCTAGAACAGCTCTTCTGTGACATTCTGGGGAGGAAGACTTCAGTGCCTCTCCTGTGGAGCCTGCGCTTCCTGAAGATCATGACACTGCTCAAAGCAACCAGGTGAGTGCAAATGCCCATCAGAGATCTCAGCTGTGCTGGGGGTTCCTTCCCTACAGGCACCAGTGGTTCATGACCCAGAATGTGTCCAGAGAAGATCCACAGGCTGCAGTGACTCACCACTGAAGCCATGGCAAGGTCTGGCCCCCTCAGCTAAGTACTCACCCCCTCTTCTTTTTGCAGCACAGCCACAAGGCTGGAGCACCCTCTGGAACACTTGAGGTAACCCTCAAGTGAACATTTGTTCTCTCTTGTACCTTCTCTGGGTGTACTGAAGACAAAGCTGCCTGCATCCTGCACCAGGCTGTCCCGTGATGGCATTTAGCAAAGTGCAGGGATGAGGTACTGACTCTGTGCAGTACAGCTGACCGTGGTCAGCAGCCGTGGCTTTCCTTTGCCAGACCTTCACCCCTTGAGAGAAAATGAATGTGATTCCCTGTTGGTTTGTAGGTAGCTGACACTTTTGCTGTAAAGAATAGCTGGGACTGTGCGTTGGGCCTGAGCAGCAGCCCTGGTGAGAGGTGTGGTGTGAGGACACAAGGCCTGTCAGGGCCTTTTATGAGAAAAGAGCAGAAATCTTGGCTTTTTCCTCCTAGAAGCCAAAGATGGGCAAAAAAATGTCTCCATCAGGATATCAGGGAGTGCTTGTTCTGACTAAGGAGAGAGAGGAGCTAATTAAGCTAGAGGAAGGCACTGATATACAGAAAGGGCAGAAATAAAGTAAGAATTAGAAACAGGTTTCTAACAAGTGGGGTATTCCAGGTCTGGAACTGCACTTCCAGGTGAGGCAGCAGTAACAGCAGCTGAAATGCTTATTGAGGGCTCAGCTCTTGCATTCACACAGGAATTTATCCCATAGGTACAGCAGGAGGGCCCAAGTCAGCCCATTTTTCATCATCCTCTGCTTTGGCAGAGCTCAGGCACCAAGCCAGCCATCTGCACAGCAGCACCTCCCCAGGGACACGTCCCACAGTGTGGGAGGAACAAACATCCTGAAGAGAGAACGCTATTTTTGGGCTGTGGTCCTTCCAAGTCGTAGCAAAGCCATGAGAAATGGCCCAGTTTTGGAGGAAGGGGGGCGAGGCCCTGCCAAGTGAGCGCATCTCCCACACGCAGGCCGAGATCAACTCAAGGCATTGCGAAGGCCGCATGTCCTCAGCCCTGAGCCAGCCCCAAGCTGTGTGGAGCAATGTTTTACTTGCCTTCTCGGAAGCATCCAGAATCAACCAGCCAGGCCTGGCTGCGTGCAGTCACGTAAGTGTGTTTTGTTTGTGCAGCAGCATTTTCCTGGACGTTGGGTGTTACTGGGGATAGTCTGCTCAGGAGAGGCACAACACTGGGGTAATGTCCTTCTGGGCTGCCTTCAGCCATTGGGGTTGAGCAAACACTGGTGAGAATCCTTCAGGCTGAGCCGGCTTTGTGCTTGCACTGCCTGACTTTTTAAATATTTTCCTTTGTTGTTGTAGCCAGGAACTTCAGGCTTTTGCTTCAGTAAAAGTAAATTGAGCTGTTGGCCTTTTAAGCTCTCCGTTGTTAAAAGTGAACTTTGCTGAACCTGGTAGGCAACAAGGTTATTGTTTTCCTAGCGTGAGTGTTTCGAAATAAATTGGCATCAGAGGCACAAACTTTTGGGCAGCTACCAGCCAAGATCAGTTTGAGAGTCCCAAAGGCTGGGGCATATTTCCATTTCAACAGTTAAGAGCTGGAACCTTGTCAGATAAAAGGCAAGGACTATTCTCTTCTGGGCTTCATGACTCAGGTGGGGACCTCTTGGTGGCACAATGACTCTCAGGCTCCCTGGGCAGCCCTGGCTTTGGAGTCAGACCCTGTGAGGGTGCAAAGTATGTTTGGGTACCTAGAGACAGGATGGGATCCTGTGTCTGCTGTCTCTGTTTCCTTCTTCTGTGTAAATTTTCTGTAGCCATTTCACGTTGCACTCACCAACCTTAGGCCACTGCCTGGTTGCATTTGTTAACATTTAGAGCAGGTTCACACCTTTGTGTGCTGCTGATGTTTATGTCTCCTGCAGGACAGCTGCTGCTCTGAGTGGTTTAACACACTGTGGGCACCTGTTTGCTGTTACCTGTGTGCCATGGCCATGCAGGGAGGGTGCCTGGGGAGAGTGACATGGCTGAGAGCAGCCTTGGAGAGAGGCTGGAATCCCTAATAAGACCAGGCTCTGCATGTTTGTTTGCTGTGCATGTTTTTTCTCCATGAAAATGCATGAATTCCTGTGAAGAGTTTTCTGCCACCCTTTGTCTGTTTTTCAACCACAAAGATATTTAGACCACATTAAAGGAAGGCGTTCCCTGGTTTGTAAAAACCCCTGATATTAAGAACTTTTTCTTTTTTTTCCAAATGAAAATAACTCCTGCAAGTCGCTGGTGCTTTGGTGAGGTGGGGCATCCAAGCACACCAAAGGTGTGACATGCCTTTGTCACCTCCATTCACAGCTTCCCAGGCAAGGAAACAAAAATCATCATTTGTGGATGATCACTGATGGCCATGGCTCAAATCCCCTCACTGCAACTGCAGGAACCTTCCATAGCTTCCATCAAACGCAAGGCAATGCAACCTCATTTGGCATCTCAGAGAAGTCAGAGGTGCTGTGCAGGCTGTCCTTGCTGCAGAGATGAGTGCAGGCACCCCTGGGGACCACAGCAGTGCTGCCACCATGCTCCTCCAGCCTTCTAGCACCCACACTGAGCTCTCCCTGCAGGGAGACCCACTTAAACACTGAGATTGTTTCCTGGGCAGACCCATCGAGAAAGGAAATATCAGAGCCATGTTAAATATTTTTTAATTAGTTTCCTTTTTTTTTTTTTCCTTTTTAAATGTGTTTGATGGTGTCAGACTTGCTGAAATGGCATTTTATTTCCTGAATGTAGCAGTCCTGTGTTGTGTCTGGATGCAGATCCACACAAGAGGCAAGCAGCCCAAGATGGCAGGGACATGAATCCTTGATTTTGGGCTAAGCCTTGTAGTGTCTGTCATTTTTCAGCTGGTTGTTTTATCTCTCTGTACTCTGGGAAGAGTATCTTGACACAGACAGTTTGCAGAGCAATTTCAGCTGTTCAGATGGCTCAGCCACAATATGTTGCCTCAAATTGTTCTGTTAAGCACATGCATCAGCTGTATTTGTTTGCCCTGAAGCTGTGAAAACCAGAGACCCTCCTGAGAAAATTTAGCTTCTACATGGAAATAAAGAGATTGACAATGCTCTCAAATGTACAAATGCCACACAAGGCAGCGAGCTGCAAACCTGCCATGGCCTGTGAAGCTCTTTAGAGTTTAGATTATATCATTAGCTACTGCATCCCAAAGCCTTGATATCTAGAAGCTGCAGCCAGAAGGGCTGTGTTGTCCTTCCAAGATCTAGGCCCTCCCTGGAGCTGCAGTGGCTCAGGGATGGGTGCTGAGATCTGTGGCGGCTCAGGGGTGCAGGAGCTGGTGCCAGAGTGAGGCAGGGACACACAGCAGGGCACGGCCAAACCTCCAGTTTGGGCTGA
This sequence comes from Rhipidura dahli, assembly GCA_013399225.1. Taxonomy (NCBI): domain Eukaryota; kingdom Metazoa; phylum Chordata; class Aves; order Passeriformes; family Rhipiduridae; genus Rhipidura; species Rhipidura dahli. The sequence goes on from VXAC01001789.1 coordinate 313,171, forward strand.
TGGGACATTTCTGAGGGTGCTCAGTGGCATGAGCACGGGGGAGGGAAGCAGCAAGGGCTGGTTTTGGCTGGCATGTACCCTGGGAGAAGCAGATCTGGTCAGTGCAGCAGTGCTGGGTCACGATCACGATGCCACGAGGCACAAGGCGATGTTACCCCTCAGTCACACCAGAGCAGAGTGATGGAGCAGAGGGGTGACACCTCTCTGCTTAGCAGGACAGAAAGAACAAGACTCCACTTTCTTACAGTGACAGAGCCATTATGGCTTCTATTTAAATCATTTTCACGCACTAAATACCAAATTCTGGCCGCACCGATGCTGCACCTGCTTTCCATGTCCTCTGCATCCAAGCACAGATGCTGACACCCAGTGGCCATGGAATTTCTAGCTCCTCTACAAGATGGAAAATTTCAGCATGGATGGCTCAGCCGGTGAGATACAACATCCACCTATCCATTTCCTGAAGTGCAGGAGGGGTGAAGAGTTCCTGAGAGATGACAGGATGGGTAAGTCTGGAAGGGAACACTGGAGTTTATCTTGTACAACCCTGTCTCCAGGAGGATCCCCAAGTACACTTTAGTCAGGATTGTGTCCAGACAGCTTTTGAATATCTCCAGAGGAGACTCCACAACCTCTCAGGGCAGCCTGTTCTGGTGCTTTGTCTCTCACACAGAGGAAACAAAGAAGTTCCTCCTCATGCTCAGGTGGAAATTCCTATGTTCCTGTGCAAGATGCCAGCCATTGGCAAGTCATGGTGGTTGAAACACTTGTATTGAGAGGCTGGTCAGCAAAATTAAAAAATGTGAGGATGGATATGAGGAACAGAATGTAAACTGATTTTCAAATTCTTCTCTTGCTGGCAGCTTGAAAATATACCTCAGTGAGAGAAGAAGGGTGATTTTTGAGTTCAGAGACCTTGGCATTCATCTTCCCTGTTTTGCTGCTTCCCAAAAGCAGTTAGAATATGACAGATTAAATGGATTTTGCATTTCCCTGCAGCACACACAGGATCGTGCTTTGGTGTGTGTGACAAGTATTGACGTTCTCTAGAGACAGAGAAGCTGCGTAGGAAAAGTTGGCTTTATTCTTCAGCAAATGGCTCTAAGACTTTATCAGTCGAAGACAGAAAGAAGACTCTAAACTCATGGGTGTGCTGAGACAAAGACATGTCTCACTGAACATGTGGAGCTTAGATGGTAAAAACATGTGGAACCCAGACATCAGCTGGGAACAAGAAGAGCAGAGCATGCCAAAGGAGGGATTTTAAAACAGCTTCACTAAAAGCAATCATTATGGACTACAGCAAATGAATTAAAACACTGTCATGAGACTACTGTGTGAAAGAAGGACATTGGTGTAATTATATAAGCACAGCACAAAAAACCCACTAGTGAAATTCTAGTGAGGTTACGGATGTTAGGAGGGTGAGTGGACGTCTATTAGGGCTAAATTTTGCAATTGCTGCAGATGTGATCCTGTGAGAAGGTGGGTGAGAGGTGTTTTGCCGCTGCTGCAGTGAAGACCCTCTGCAGGGATGAGTTTGGGGTGCTGGGAGCCCTGCCCTGGGGCCAAGCCCAGCTTTCCTTACCTAAATGCTCCTGTAAAGCTGCAGTGTAGATATACCATGAGTAGATGTACTTAATTTATCACTCTGTTACTAGGCAGGTTTCTAGGCAGGCTTCAGCCTAACTTTTATATTTTGTGGTTACTGAAATAGCTCTGATCTTTTTTTGGGATGAGTTCTAGCTGTGGAGGTACAACAGCCTTTCCTTTGCTATCTCTTACTTGCACCCATGCACTTTAATTTTTCCTCCCTTATTACCTTTTTGGGGGGGCTAAAAATAGACTAGAGGCTTTAGCCCAGTTTAAACCTACCCAGCAGGTTGGGGCTGCTGTAATATTTGTCCCAGTCCAAATAGCTTTGCCCAGCATTTCCACCTGGTAAAGCAGGTGAGATCACACCAGATGTACCCAGGACAACAGGCTGGGCTTGGCTGCCTGCCCTACTTTTCCCCTTGGGGACATTTACAATACACTCACATGTTTTAAGTAGGCATTTTAACTGTTTCAGAGGCTGGCAGAACATCAGAGGCCTGGTGGCAGGTCTGAAAATCCAAATTTTTCAAAGTAAAGCCACCCCATGGTGGCTGGCCAGGAGCCCCAGGAGACAGTAGAGGCAGAGATCGTGTCTCAGCAGAATTACAACAACCATGAAACTTCACTTCTGCTTCAGTTTGTGCACTGACCATTTTTTTCCTGGTTGTTTCCTCCTTTGGTTGCTCCCCAAATTACATTGGGCTGTTGCCCATTGAGCAGTGGAAGCAGCTGATAGCGATTGAATAATTTTGCAGTTGGATGTGTAAGACAGCACTTGCTGTGATGTTTTGTTCCTGATTGGATTAGTATGGCTCTTTACATGGCTGATTGACACAAACTTGATTTTCTCTCTGAGCTTCCACTGTTCATTAGAAAGTCCCCCTTTGAATAAATGCTCCTGCAAGAAAATACATATTCAGGGTTCTTCAGATCAAATGAAACCACACTAAACCTCTGTGTTTGCCTTGGTTAGTTCTTCAACCAAAAAAAAAACCCAGAATGGACTTAGGAAATGGTATCTCATCCAGTGATGATTCTTAAATTTTTTTATATCATTATCATAGGGAATGCTTCCTAAAAATCAGTCAGCAATTTCATCTGCTGAATACATGGTGTTGAGAAACATCAGGTGTGCTTCATCGAATTCTGGTGCTAATGTCCGCTTCCTAGAGAAATTCCCATGTCACATTTGCTGGAGTAACCCTTGCTTCTCCTCTGAATCTTCTGTCCTTTGCAGCAGCTGTGGTCATGCCTCTTTATAGCAAAAGTTTCTCTCAAGGCCTCCCCACCTGAGCTTTTCAACAGATAATGGAATAAATAGCTCAGGTAGCTGCTGTTCAGCATTTAGATGCTTTCAGCAGGCTGAGTGTTTGGGGACAGGAAAGACCTGGTGAGATCAAGATGGGGTGCAGGGGCAGGATGCAGGTGTTTGCATGCATGTAGCATTGAGTGTGAGCTGCTGCCCTTCAGTGTGTGTCCTGCTGACAGATTTCCTGACAGATTTCTAGTCCTCACAAAAGAAAAAACCCAAACAAACCTACAGAACAACGTGTTATCTTTATTCACAGCAGTTTCCACTTCCCGTTTTTCCTCCCTTGCTCTGTTATCAGAAACACCTTGCTTCAGAGCCAGTTTAGATCTCTTCCAGTTTTCCTGCCGTTAGTTTAAACCCCTCCAGTTTTCCTGGGGCTGTGGAGGAGTGGAGTTGCACAGCCAGCTTCACCAATGGCAGCAAGCAGGGGAGAGCCATCCAGGCTGCAGAGAGCTCAGGGCTCCCCATCTGTCCCTGGGATGGTGTTCCATGAGCAGCCCACCAAACACAAGCAGTACAGCAGGCACAGGCAGAGTTAGCATCCCACAGATGTGTGCAGTGGCTTTCCTGCTGGGGTTCTGAAATGGACACAGACTGTTACTCCCAGCACTTAGAGAGCTGAGGACATGATCCAGCATCCCTGTCAGACACTGCCACATCCCAGTGGCAATGTAGGTTTTCTCACTAGCATCTACACCTTGTTCGAATTTCAGGAACCAAAATGTTTGGAGGATGGATGCAAAGCAAAGATGAAGCAGTGTAGGTCTGGGACTCCATGCATTCAACTGCCAAACAGGTATCAGTTCATTTCTGGGGGACACACAAAGGTATTTCTAGAGCCAGTTCTCCCTCATGAGTGATGCCTTAAAAGGCTTATTAGAAAAGCTTTCTGCTTGCTTATGCTATATGGCCATCAGGAAAAGATAAGAGTTATCAGTGCTGAGGGATCAGTTCTCTCCAAGTGACCCCTCAGACCTGAATAAATTACCATCAGTAAAAGCAGACAAATTCATCCACTGCATCTGCTTTCCCTTCGTGCCACCACTGACATGGATGTAAACAGCTGGGATGAGAGTGCCAAGAGAATGAGGATTTAAGCCATTAAAATGGCACTGCTTTAACACAGCAAGGACAAATCTCTGCTCTTGAGTGGTTTGGGGCATAATAATAGCTTTATTTATGCTGCTGTGCATGCAAGTAACTGCTGCATTTAACAGAAGCAGTCTGAGCTCTTATGAGCTGTATTTGAGTCTCTGCAGTGAGTTTATGGGCTGCTGTAGGGGCATTTCATATCAGAAACAGACACATTCAGGAAGGCTGTTTACTGAAAATAGACTATTGTTTGATGTCCAATCTCAGAGCATCTATTAATGTTTGGCCCTTAGACATTTAACATGATGTTTCAGTTATAACTGCAGTTATAAATAGTTATAGACACCAACATAAAAGCACATGGCTTGGACATGCTGCCTTGGTGCTTACCTTTTCTTGCACTGGCCAATCAAAATAAATATTATGAGGCTTATTGACAAACCCAGGATGACAGGAATGAGGATGAATAGCTGCTTGTCCTCTCTTCTGGACACTGCAAAGATAAATGACAGGAAGTAAGAAGAGTTTAGAATGGATGGTATTACCTCCTACAGAGCTTGGGCTCAGATGCAAACTGAGTAACATCCTCCTTCAGGGTAATATATCTCCTGCACACAGATGCGGTCACTGCTATGTGCCTCTCCCCTGCCTCTTGCATCTTGCAGCAGAGCCAGTGCACACCAGGACAGCCCAAGAGAGCCTACAGGGTTCAAAGGAGCTGATCTGTGCTGCAGGACAGCCAGCAGGATGCCCTGTGGAGAGACTGCAAGCACCCTGTGCCCTCTCTTGCTCAGCAGTCACTCCTCCATCCCAGCTGTGCCTATGCAGCAGGGAAAGGTGCTGCTGCAGAAGCATTGATATTTTGGGGCTTGCCTGCTAAGTGCAGTGGAGATGCAAAGCTGTAGGAATGGCTGTGTTGGAGGAGGCTGAAGGGGTAGCTAAGCCAGCATCCCACCTCCAGTGCTGGACACCAGAAATCCCGTGGCAGCCATCAGCACTTGCACCCACACAGATTTTATAAAGGATGGAAAAGAAACACCGTTTACTTTGAGTTCCATACCAGAGAAGCAATCCTGTGTCCATTCACTCCAAAAGCCCTGGTCAGCACAAAAAATGTTTGTTCTCCCCCTGACACGAACACACGAAACGTGGCTTTGGTTTGCTCTGGAAATCATTAAAGCAGTTTCCATTTGGGTCGACACAAACTGAGAAACAAAGCAGAAAGAAGAAATATCAAGGAATTACGTGCCACCATCAGGAGCTGTCTGGTCCTGAACACTGTCCAGGCTTGTAAACCTCTGGATTATCTTTTGGCAGTTTTAAATGATTTCATAATAGTTTTGTACAAGCTAATGTAAATAATATGACTATGAAGACAAATCTACTGAAAATACTTGCTGGAGGTGTCATCATGTATGTTGCCATTTATGCCTGTCAATTCATGGAATCATTCTTTTAATTACCTAAGGAGATTCCTGAGTGGAATATGGCAAATTAAAAAAATATGTCCCCTATGATTAATTAGCCCATTTCATTTTTGCTGTCCAAGCTGCCTCTGGATAATGCACAAGAAAAAAGCACCATGCATAAAAGATGTGTTCTGTCCCAGGCCACTCCTTCTGGGAGATTAGAATTATAGTTTCCTTGGTTCAGGTTGTCCCACCCTATTCAGGGAAACAAGCCACAGCAACCTTTAAATTTCTTCGATGACAGTTTTCTGAGAAAACAGGTGGGAGGTCCAAGGAAATGCTCACTTGGAACCTCCGGCTGGGATCTGTTACTGCTAAAGCAAAGCTGCAGCTGGAGGTCAAGGGGGTTAAGGAGGAACATGTGCAGTGCAGCAGCCGGCCAGTGATTTCCACTAGCAGCACCGGCCGGGGCTGTGCACTGTCCGTGCCCAGGGTAACCCACACCCTGCAGCAGCCTGTGCCTCCCCACTGCCCCTTCCCCTCCCTGGGGCACCCCGGGTGCTGTCCCTACCGCCCAGGCAGCCGTGGCTTCCCCCACATCTTCTGCCACCTGCACCTCGTACTCCAGGCAGTGCGGCGGCGTTTTCCCTCCCGGTGGGCTCCAGGCCACGAGGAGCTCCTCAGCAGCAGACATGGAAAGCACCAGCTGCTTTGGGGCAGAGGGCTTTGCTGGGAGGGGAGAAAAAAGAGAGAAGGTCAAGAGGTGCTCTCAGACATCTCCTGGTGGAAAGGCTTCAGTTCATCACCGCCAGCCTCTGTCCCTTTTTCCCGTTCATGGGGTTTCTGAGCCCTCCTGGCTCTCAGCCACAATGCTGGAGGAGCAAGATGTCACAGAGCCTGGAGGGTGGATTATTCATTTTAGCTTGACACACAGGCTGGACAGGGCCCCTACTCTGGGCTGCAGTGCAGGGGATTTGAAGCATGGGGGTGTGAACAGTGTGCTTGGCACATTCCCCTCACAACCGCCAGCCCTCCACGTGCTGCCGGAGCAGCCTCGGCCCCTGCAGTGACACTCCATAGCACTGCTGGCCTCACACTCTCTGCATCCCAGAAAACACTCTGGTTTGTGTCAGATGCCCAAAGCCACACGAAGCACGTGGCAGCACTAATTGAATTCAGAAATCCTGCTCATTAGCCCAGTGGCTTAGCTGGAGGACTGGCTATTTGTCCTTCTGGCATGAAGGCAAATGCCCCAGCATGATGTCTGTAATAAACCCCATGTACATTCAGTGTTTGCACACCATGCTCTGCCTTGCTCCTGATGCCTTAGGTTTTAATTTTTATGGTTTTCAAATCCTGTACTGCCTAGTGTGTAACTCTGAAGTTTCTTGTGGCCTGTTAGCTGCTGTTCTCTCATGCTGGTTAGACATAAAAAGCCATTCTAGGTTTGCTCTACAAGGACACCTAGATTGTTCCAGGCGCCAAAATATGTAAACAAAGGCCTCTGAAGAGAAGGGCAAACTTGGGGTAGTTACATCATTAACTGGGGTTATAATTGGAGAATTGATCCTGATACACAAAAGGACCAAACTTACAAAAGCAGGAAGAACTCGTGACCTGAAGTCCATCTTGAGTGCAGCCTTTGGATTGCCCAGGGTGTACCTTTGAAGGCCCTTCAAATAAATACCTACCTTTGTTCCCTTATTCTTGTCTAGTCTCTGGTTTTAGGTGCGCATCTCCGACATCACTCCCTTTCCCTGTCTCTCATGGGTTTGAAATCCACCTCTGCTCTGAAAGACCCCATCACACCTTGCACTCAGCTCACCCCAGACCTTAGCTTGGTTTGAACAGCAAAGCCTAAAGATCTCTCCTGTGCTTGCAAGGAGTGGAGCGGTGGCTTCAATTCCATCAGGATTAAATGAAGATATCTCTGTGACCCTGCTATGAGAGTCAAAACCCCCATAGCCGCTCTGCTATATGCCCAGCAGGCCATTTATATCTCCAGCTGTCCAGCTGCCAAATGCAGCACTGACCCTCCAGGGTTGTGCTGAGTGGTGTTGCTTGCCTGCAAACACTGCTGGAAGCTAAAGTCCTGTTTGGCACATGCCACAGCCCCTTCCCTGGGGAAATGCACACACTCCAACCACCCACCTACAAAAGCACACATTCATTTGAGACTCCTAAGGCAGGAAGTGGGCCTGGGGTGTGTGGTGGCCACAAGGGTCCCCTGTCACTTCCCTGCCATGGTTACCGAGGTTGTGAAGGCGCAGGGTGGTGTACAGTGGCCGTAGCAGGGTGGCTGCTGCTGAACCATTGACACAGATGTTCAGATCCTGGTATTCTGCCTGGCTGAGGTTTTGCAGCACGCAGCCGACGTTCATGCCGCGATCCTGGATGTAGCAATCACACTGCACCGCGTGGTCCAGCCCCTCGTACCTGGCAGCGTGTAGGGAAACAGAAAAAGGCAACCAAAGCACATTACTACTTGGGTATGGATACTGAGAAAGCTTCAGCAGGGAATTTCTTCAGCCCTCTGCAGCTTTTTGTGAGAGCTCTGTCTTTCCCATGTCTTTTCCCATATAAAACAATGTTGCCGCTTTATAAAATTCTTGCACCTGTGGTTGTTTTGCAGGATTGTTATAGTTGTAATTAGCAAAATATTTAGGAATGGATGTCTTAGAATTTGGCCAATCCCCTTGAAGGTGGATGGCCAGAGGACCAATTACCTTATGCCATTTAACACACTTTTGTGAACTAACACATAAAAGCCTTGGGAAAAATTATTAAAACACTTCCATTGATCCCTGAGAGTGGATTCTGTGTGGTTTCTCTACCCGTCTGCTCTGTGACAGCAACACTTGGGTAAAACCTTTTATTTTTAAGATTGGACCTAAGCCTCGAGTGTTGCCCATATCCTACCCTTTGTCTGTGATGAGCACCTGGACTCCTGCTGTGGCTAAAGTGTGGAGAAAAGACCAAACTAACATGCACAAACAGCTTCCCTGGCTGGTTTGTAGGCTGTGTCAGGCTCTCCCCAAGCCTATTCCTGGAGCACAAGAGGTGCCACTATGTGACGGGAGCCAGGGAGGCATCTGGCCTCTGTTCATAGAGTCAGTCATCCTCCCCTAGGGCCCTTCCTGCATCAGTCACAGACTCTGGAGTTGCAGAAACCCTCCCAAGCCAGAATGAAGTGTTTTCTGGCAGGTTATGTGTGCCATGAGTGTACTGAGTGCTGCTGAGGTGCTCTGGCTGATTGCAGTAAAGTCCCATGGCTCTCCATGGGCACATGGAAACTCAAGCTGGGAGCTGGAAGTGATTTGTTGATTATTACCTAATGTGCAACCACAGCCCCATCCCTTCTGCCTCTGGGGGCCACTCCCCAAAGCTGAGCTGCTGGCTCCATCCTGGAAATACTGAGTGGTGTTTCATATTACTTTGTAAGACTCCTGCTGGTTTATGCCCTCAAGGCAGGACTGAATCTGACCCCTGTACTCCAGACATAACAAAAGTCTCCCTGCACAGCACATTATGTTTGAGGGGGAAAGTCCATGTTCTAAGACTATAAAAAGTTGCTTACAGGGATCAAAGGAGGTGGTGGTGTCCACACAATCTTGTGATAAAATGGGACCCAGATCCAAATGCTTGTTTTTATTGAAGGCAGTTAAAGAAAGGTTGGAGTTTTTTTAGTGTTTGTTTTTCTTCTAGACACGAATCATGCATTTCCATGGTTTCCTTCAAGCAGATCTTTGCAGTTAGCAAAATGGTTTTGAATCAGTGCTTCTGCTTTGAAGACTATTTCCAAGAGTTACATGGAACCTCTTTAAAATGCAGCTATGCTTTTCTCCACATAGCCCAGTGGCATGAAACCCAGCCGAAGTCATCCTTTCCATAATATCATAGGAGCTGAAGCACAAATTCGCTATTTACTTTGGCCTAAACCACTAATTCTAGCTATGTTTTTCCTGCAAAACAGAATCTAGGCACCAGTTTAAAAGAAACAGATGAGAAATCTGTATTGTTATTATTATCATTACCTTGTGGCAGCATGTTTGCTTGTGTGAAATGTGCTGAGGCTATGAAAATGTATCTGAACACTAAAACCCCAAGTTGCTGAGAAGCTCCACTCTGTGTCTAGGGTTCACTGAGCTTGGTAGCCTCGTGCTAAATCCTGTCCTTTTGAGATATATGCACTGTGATCAAAGGAAATGTGTAGCCAGAACTATCCAGGTGTGTTCAGCAAGGAGAAAGCACAAGTCTTTATGCTGGACAACATGCAGACAATACCTCAGGGGGACGAACAAAAGGAAAGGAGGAAGTGAGAAGGCATTTCCTGGCAAAGGTCAGCGAAGCCTAATTTTAAGGAAGTAAGCAAAGATTTGGTGTTTTCTTGCCAGAAGGCATTTATTGCTTGGGACATTATTTTGGGTCATTCTAGGTAAATTGGGCAATAGCACTGCCAGCCATAAAAGCATATTTACTGGGGCATTTTGGTACTCTAAGGGGTTCACTTGATTGCTGCCTGGAGGTTCTCCTATTTTGCTGTTACGTACCAATAATACAGCCCATAATGTACGCCACGGGGTGTGGGGAGACCTGGCTGCCAGGTGCACTTCAGGTATTCCCAGTCATGGTAGATGCAGTGGAAATTCTGGACCTCCGATTCCAGCTTTCCTGTCCAATCAGAAGAAAATAATGACTGTTTAAAAATTTACCAGTCAGACCAAGCAAAAGTATCATTTTATGCCTTTGAACAAGCATTTGCTGCAGTTGAAAGATAGAAAATGAAAAGAGAGGAAAAGAAAAGAAGAAGGGAAAGGGAAAGGGAAAGGGAAAGGGAAAGGGAAAGGGAAAGGGGAAGGGGAAGGGGAAGGGAAAGGCTGCCAATCAGCATTATTAGTTTTACTGCCAAGTGCTCTGTTCCTCATAAAAGCCAGTCCATCTTAGAGCAGAAAGATGCTTAACCAAACTTTTCATTCAGCAGTGGAGCTCTAGCAGGGCAGCTGAGAAGAGCTTGGACACAGGAAGAAGGAAGGGAGCCCCAGGTATCCAGTAACTCCAACCACAGCCTTTGGTAGCAGAGCTGCTCTGGTGTCTCAAACATCAGCAAGCCCTGCAATGCCTTATCCATCCAGGAACCTTCAAGCCAGCGTTGTTTCATGCAACAGGCTCATGCAAAGCACAGAACTACACCAGGTACCCCAGGCAGCTCCTAACCTTGTGGTGGGACCTGAAAGGTGGCATAAATCCAGTCACTTTGCACCTCCACGTCATCTGTACAGCGTCCTTTGAGCAGTGTCTGCAGCCTCACTTCAGCGCTCCTGCTGAGGTCAAATCCAACTCTGAAATTTAGCTTCCTAGTAAAAATAACCTGGTTGAAAGACAGACTTTTTAAGCACCTCTTCTGTCACTAAGTGGGCTGCAGAATTAGGTAACCTTGCTCTTGCTCCAGCTGCAAATAGTCTTATCCATGTGCTTTATTGTCTCTTTACATTTCTGTCCTGCCTCATTTGCCCAGGGCTCCTCCAGCACTAATTTACACCTGCTGTGCCCAGCCTTTGCAGGCTGTGAGTCCCTTCACCCCACAGGACACAGCAATGACAAAGCAGAGCAGGCTGATTAACGGGACCCCCAGCAGCAAGGAGCACTGCAGATGCCCTGAGGAGGATGTCTCCACAAATCCAAATAAAAGGCATCTGTTTATGGTGTGAGAGAATCAGAAATAGAAGGAAAAACGAGTCTTGTAAGGCTGGTTCCTGTGGGAAGCACGGCCACACCCTGCAAGGGAGGCCCAGCAGCCAGGCAGTGCAGCACAGGCTCACCCACCACTGTGTACCACCAGGCTCAGCCTTTTGTGGGACTTTTTTGTGGGACTGAGCACCCCCCTTTTGAGTGTTTTTCTATTTTTTTTTTCTTTCCTCAGACTTACTCCCCATCACTTAATGCGAGGAAAACAAAGTTGACAAAGATTTACATTGAATGATGAGACAAAGTGTTGTGTCAGCCCATGTGGGACAGAGGTAACGTGCCATAAAACGCATTCATGTGCTGCAGTGGGAACAGCAATGGCAGAGCCAACAGTCAGGCTGCCCTCAGCACTCCCCAGGTGTGAGAGCTGAGTTGAGCCAGATATTTCTTACAGATATCAATGTCTGCTGATAGCCAGTGGATTTTCTTCAGCCTGCCTGTTCTTTGTGACCTTATCTGAAGTCGAGATTTTGGCAAGACGTCAGAGGTGATTTTGTTCTAGTCTGCCTCATATAAGAAAATTTTATTACCCATGATTTCAGGAATTTTGATGTGTTTTTTGAAATGGTGCATGTTTTTCTTTCAAACTGCAGTTAAAATCACCCTGGAGGAATCTGCACAGACTCACCCTGGGGCTCAGCTGGGAGTGCGAGGTGCATCGTGGCCGACATCAGGCCCCTTTCCATGCCCTTGCAACTGAATCCACAGCTGAAACTGGATTTTCCACCTCTGCAGGCTGCCATGGGATGGCTGGGGCTAACCCCATTTCTGTGGTGGCTGAGCACGGCCTGGCAGCCTTGGCTTTGCTGCCTCAGGTAGGTGAAGCAGGCAACCTGTTCCAGCAAGGAGCTGGGCTCCACTGCACTGCCAGCTTGACTGATTGCTCCTTCTCTCTTCCTGGTCTCTTGAGCTGGCAAGCCCTCTAGCACTCCTGCCTTAGGATTGTGCAAAAAAATCCCTTTTTTTTCTTTCAGGATACCAGTCTGTATTTTAGGTCATTGGGGAAGATCCTCAGCATATTTTTCCTCAGTGCCTTGTGCTAACCAAACAGCTCCCACTGCTGGGTTCCTCCTCTCCCCATTCCATTTACCTTCCTAAACCTGCAGCAGCTTTCATCTTCTAAGCACTCACAAAACCTGTTCCAACAACCCTTCCTGTGCTGTGCCTGCTACTGCCCTGCTGCACATCAGTGAGAGACAACTGACAACTTTATCAAAGAGCTGAGTTAGAGTCAACCATATCTAAAAGAGAGAAGTAAATGGTAATTAAAACACATCTGGATAGAGGGATTGTTGGAGCATTAGGATAATTAATGAAATTTAACTTTTATTTGTTCACTGCTCTGCATCCCTAAGGATCTGTTGTCTCAGTTCAAGCCCCATGAAGATGCTTTAGAAAAGTGTAAATTTTTTTCCTTTTACAATGAAGAATGTTATTGAATTATTTTGGGCAGCAAACACCCAGCCCTCTGACAGAAATAACCCCTTTCCAGGCTGCTGCTGCTACTGTTACATTTCAAAACACATTCCCATTCGAACCACTGAAACGGGCTGGCTTATCATGGAAAATGGAAGTGGCTTTGGTTCCACTCCTCCTTGAAATGCAGACATAAACCTGTGCAGGAAGTAAAGGCAGAACAATTGCCCTGGTTTGGGAGGATTAATTCATGCTTTGCCCTACCTTCCAATCTCTGTCCCCGCTGTTGCGATATTCAAACTTGTATTTCACCGTGCACTCGTTAAAGGTTTGCACGTGGGGTGGAGGCTTCCACTCTACGTCGAGAGAACCCAGGAGCCCAGGGTCAGTGATCTGAAGGTCTCGTGGGGGAGCAACTACATTAAAGACAAAGCAGAGGGTAAAACCAAGAGTCAAAGTGAAGAAAACAAGCACAAAGCAGTCATGAAACTTGTTGGTAAGCTATGTTGATATGATTTGTTGAAATGCAGCTGCTGGATGGGGAGGGAAGTGCTGCTGGCTTCACCCTTGGATGTTTTAATACCCTGTTCTCAACAAACAGCATGAGCTCTGCTCCTGCCCACCCCCCAGAATCCAGTTTTACTGGTGCTCAGAGAAAACACTCGAGGACTATCGAAAAGGCCACTTTTTGACACTCTTTTTCAAGATGTTTTAAGCAAAACTGCTGTCCTGGGATGACCTCTCATGTGCTTTATTTGCTTACCTTCAACTCGTGGTATTTACCAACCTTCAGGACAGTTATCCCTGCAAACATTGTGTTCAGCACACACACCAGCACAGGATGGCAGATCAAAGCATGCTGTCAGGGGGATTTCTGTTCCTCTACCATAATACACACAAGTCACCCATATTGCTTTAAATATTCCTTTCAAGTATATTAAAGATTAATATGGAAAAAAACAAAACGGGGAAAAAAGGCAAAAAGCAGAGAATTAGAATCATTCTTATTTTGGACATCTATCAGCTGTACAAAAAGTGCCTTTGCAGTTGATCTGGCTTTTGTAGGGGTATAAGCTGCTGATATATGTCAATAAAGAAGCAAGTATTATGGGTGAATTCCATACTAAGATGTGTCCTAACAATCCAGCTCTGTATGGAGTTGTCATTCACATGACAAAAGCTGTTTGGCTGCTCAGTTTTATTACCTGAAACAAAGCCAATTTTTGTTAATATCTGAGGTCATTTTTCTCCACTGTCTAGAGCTGAGCTTATCCATTTGGTTTCTACATATTCATTGCATGATACACTTTATTTCCCAGGAATTTAGACCTCATCTCCTGGCAGTGACTGTCCAGCACCATCCTCCCTTTGAATCTGGCCTCCAGATCACTGGCTTCTCTAACACCTTTTTCTTGTCTTCATCAGGATTTACATCACTTTTTCCTTTTATTATTTTAATGAATCCACTGTGAAAGCAAACCATAAGAATATTTTTCAGTGGAATATGGTGACATAAATCCAGCTTTCATGTGCTCCCTGAAAAGTTTGCAGGGTAGGATTGCTGGAGGACGTTTCTTCTACAGAAATTTTCCCAAATGAAACAAAACACACGTGGGGCAGCTGTTTGAAAATCCCACTTTTCCCAGTATGTGAAGCTCCACGGGAGATTTGTAACTACAGTAGATGGTGAAGTAGGAGATGTGTTTAGGATGATACTGGAGCAAGTGTTTGGGAGGCTCCTCCTGAGTGTATAAATGCTAAATGCTGAGCCTCACAGCACTTCAAACAAGGAAGCAAAAAGCTGCAAGCCTTTGTCATGAGCCCGGTGATAAGCTGTCAAAAGAGAATTAGAGTGGTCAGAACTGGAATTTCTGACTGGATATGAGAATGTTCTGAAATTTATTTACATCCTGGGCTTGAGCAAAACAGCAGTGGGTTTTTTTGAAACAATTGTAATTGTAAACAGCAATTCTTGCAAAATAAATTTTGACTGGATTTCAGAGGGAACAGAAAAGCTTCTCTTTGGGATGTTGCTGGCATTCTGGGATTTGATTGTTTTTTAAATGTCAGCACTGCCTCTTGCAGTTACTCTTTCTTACAATAACACATTACCAGTCTCACTCACATCACTCACACGCAACACAGGACTAGAAATGCTCTATTTCATTACCCAGTCTTGAAGGATATTTGCTTCTGGATGTTTCTTGTAAAAAAACCCAAACTATCAGCATCTCCCCCCGATGTTTGTGGTGGTGAGCCAGGTAATGCTGAGCTGGCTTTGAGACAGCCACTGCCCTCACAGCCATCCCTCCTGGCTGCTGGGCATGCTGCCACCACCACCACTGCTTTGGTGACAAACCCCTGCCTGTCCCCAGCTGCCCCCCACCACCCCTGTCCACACCGTGCCCTCTGAGGCGGTGCAAGCAGCAGGTGGGGTTTGCAATTTTCCACCTATTTTGCCAGTGGAAAAATGGCAGCCTGCCTTGTGTCCCCCCCATATCTCCCACCACTGTGTCTGCACTTCCCTGTGCTGCTCAGGGAGGTGGAGATGACACTTTTATTTTCTGAAACCCATTTCAGAGGCAGCCTGCTCTGCCCAGCGTGGCAGCAGGGGGGCTGCTGGCAGCTTTCTGTGCCTGCTGGCTGGCAGGACAGGCAGTGGCCTCCTGGACACGTTCTCACCTCTGCATCATGCACTCATTCTAGCAGGGAGGGAGGCCCAGACCTGCTCACCATCTCTCTGGGTGCAAAGTGCCAGCTGCCAGAGGCCAAGAGAGCCAGCAGGTGCAGGGCAGCAAAGAGATGTTCAAGAGCCTAAAGCAAAGGGTGCTTCAGGTGCCATTGCCGTGAGTGACAGCTTGCAGAGCAGTGTTTTCTTAGAAGCATCATTCTCTGAGAACGAATAAGCCTTGAGTTTCCTACACCCAGCACAGTCTGGCTGGCTGGCACCACGCTCAGGAGCATTTATGTATCTGAGCAGTGTTTATATTTGATAAAACTTTATCAAACAATGTATTTGCTGTGCACCAAAGGCAGTCTCTTCTTTCAAATTCACACAGAAAAACATCTACTGAACACATAATGAAGTTAGACAAGGGATTACAGGTTTATAAACCAGCCACTCACGCAGCATTGCACACACACACACACAAGTTTTAGTTAAGGACAAGCTGCACAAAGGGCCTGAGTTAACGCGAAGCAGGCGTTAGGCAGTGACACAACAGCACAAAACCAGGTTTTACCTGTGCTGGGAGAGGAGGAGGCCAACACCCAGCCCCACACCAGGGCCATGGGGAGCACGGGAAGCCTCCAGAGAGCCATCAGAGGTCAGGGGTTCCAATGGGGGCAGGTCAGAAGAACAGTCCAGCAGTGCAGGTGCGAGGGGGCTGCAGAGACACAGCGGAGTTCAAACTTCAGCCTTGCCCTGGGGCCCTGGTGTTCCCTCTGAAAGCTCAGCACTGACAATCAGCGTGGCTTTAATTGTTTACCAAGGCTGATTAATCATTTCCCAGAGGACTCCTCTTCACAACTTTTGGTGATGGCCACACATGGCTTCCTTTGAAATAGTTTCTGGCCAGCTAAGTACGCTTTCCATGAGTGTGTCAGCCTGCACTCCAGTCACCAGCCCTCTGTCTCACGTCTTCTGTGGAAAGTGATTCAACCAAGTGACTGACCCCCTGCCACAGGAAATGCCTTGGACCAATGACACTTTTATTAAAAAAAAAAAAAATGAAACCAGAATACCTGAGCCTTGCCTTATCCAATAAACAGCCACATCTAATGCAGCTATCGCCACCTTTTGCCTCTCCTGTTCCAGGACTTGGTAGGAATGGTAGGAATGCTTGTGAGAATTCTTCTTGGTTGTCATGGCAATATTTGAAGGGGACAAATTTATATTCCTGTGCAGGTCTGCTGGAGGGGACTGAGAGGGAGAGGAGCAGAATTTTCAGGGAGGGGGCTACTCCTTCCTTCAGATTTCATGCTGAAGCTGGGTAGAAATTACTGCCTGCACGCAGCCCAGCTCAGCATGCTTCCCCATGCCAGAAAGCACATGGATTCTGACAGGGTTTTAATTTTTTTCATGTAGATACAGGTGTAGTTATAGATTAGAGATGGAGGATGAGAGAGATATATGGATTAGATATATATCTATATACACACATCTAAATAGGTACATAAATAGGTATAGATATAGACATTTATCTTCCTGGAATCTTGAGGGCACTGCTTGAGCTCCACTTGAGTAAGAACTTGGCAACCTCAATGTGAGCATGCAATTTATCACTGAGATCTATTTAGAAAACAAACTCACTTTATATTGCCCACGCAAGCCTGGCTTGAGTAGGTGAAATCCCAGGTCAGACTCTGGCACAGCTGCTTCCTCCTCAGCACCCACAGCTACCATGCAACGATATGAAATTGGGGCTCTGCTGAACAACAGGACTTCAGGTTCCAGGGATCTTTAGAAATCTGAGGATTGGAGCCAACAAAAACCCCCCATCGCTGGAAAAAGTGGCTCAGGGTAGCCAGAGAAGGAGGCAGGTTGTGCTGGCCAGGGTATCTGGATGTGTTTAAAATAAACCAGAAATTCTAGCTGGCAACACATAGAAGCAACTAAAAATTTTAACAGCAATTTTAACAGCAAATTTTCAATTTAAATTAATATCAAATCCCCCAGTCCACCACATAATTCTAACTATTATATCACACAAATCCATCACATAAACATAGTTATTACATAAGTATTATTCTTACAGCAACACCAGCAATTTTTCTGTTTTGCTGTGAACTGAGAACGCGTAGGCAGAAAAGCTTATGGGAATTACTTCTTTAACCTATCAAACACAGCATAAAACTTGTGTCAGTACAAACCTGGCTGCAGGCAGTGAGTCTGTGTTTCAGAAAGGTCCAAGGATGCAGTAGCAAGGAGAGGCAGCTCACGGAGCTGGGAGAAGCAGCAGCTCTAACTCGGAGCTGGTGAGCAGCAGCATCCAAGGACTGTGTGTGAGTGTCAGCACAGAAAGCTCCCTTTCATTCCCAGTAAAGTTATTTGAATATATTAATATGATTTCACAAGGCAAGTAAAATCAAACAAAGGCTTTCACTGAGAGGTTTAAAACCATCAAAGTGGTCTTACCCGGACCTCTAAGTGCATGGGAACCCATCTGCCTCTGGGCTTCTCAACAGCTTCATGAATGCTGTGCTCGAAGCTTTGTATTTCATAGAAATCCTGTGGTTTTTAAAGACTCCTCTCTGTTCTCCCCAGGGACCAGATGTCACATTGCAATGTAACAGCATTGGCCACACGGTCAGAGGCTTTATTAAGCACCAGAGGGAACACTGCTGGGATTTATGAGGTGCTGGTGTTAATTGTTGCCATTATATGCTCAAGTGGGTCAAAGGTATGTTTGAAATGTTGAAGTGATTCATTACGATGAGAACCAAATGGCAGGATCAGTGCAGGCTCTCTGCTGTCCCCAGCAGCTGGCAGCCACAGCCCCAGCACTCAGCAAGCCCCACACATTGCCTCGGCCCACATGACCCCACCTGGGGTCTCCAGGATGATGACCAGAGTGACCCACCACAGAGCCTTCCCATAAACTCACTGTCTCTGGAGCAAACTCAGCCTCTCCTGGCTCCTGGAGCTCTGCAGGAAATGCAGTGAATTATCCCTCCCCTCATCCCTCTGCTGTGGTCAGGCATATCAACTGTGAGCCTTCTACAGCCCTGCCTGTCACCATTTACTTCATCCCTCCTTTCCTGCATCACCCTGCAAACCCTCCCTTGCCCCAGCCTGGAGAACTCTTGCAAGGAGCAGGTGCTTCAACCACACCTGGTTTAGCCAAGGTGAGAAATCTATTACTGAACAACTCCTTGCTGAAAAAAGAACCTGATGGTTCCTGCTGCTCTGCTGAGGACCATTCGAGGTCATGGCCAGGAATACATGAGTCAGCCATGGCTGTGCTACCTCCTGTGAGCTGAAGGAGTCTGCCTGCAGCACCTCCCCTCCAGGAGGGACAATAGGGATGTTTTGGGAAGAGCAGAGCTGTGGTGCACATGCCCTGACAAGCAACAGGCTGTGGCTCAGGCTTAGTCTTCCCATGGCCAAATTTAGGCATCTTGAGAAGCAGTTCAGGCATAAAAAGGACATGGGAAATGGCAGCAGGAACTGAAGGAGTGCTTCTTGCTAGGATGAAAAGTGTCCTCTGAGCACCTGCACGAGACCTACGGTATCGCTGTTTGATTTGAGGCCTGAATGAATGGATGTGATATCCCTTCCCAGCCACAGTCAATGAGAATGTTTTGGAGCAGCAAAGGCAGGATGAGGCCCCTTTCCAGGTGCCAGGTGTCCTCTCCATTTCTCTGTGTGTGTGTGTGTGAAGACATGCAGAAATGTGTAGTGCTAACACTGTCTTCTTAAGAGCCCCGTGAATTTTGGAGGTAAGGGAGTCACAGGTGAGCTGTCCCTTCACTGAAATTGCACAGTGCTGGCTTTTCCTTCTTACTTTATGCAAAGGGTGGCAAAAAAAGTCCCTTGCTGCTGGTAAATGTATGGCCCTGCTTTCAGAGTTATGCAAGATTAGAATTGAGCATTCATGTATTCTCGTTGTGTAAGCTGTTTGAGCAGAAAAGGTCACACTAGACACATTGTTTGGAACAAATAAGAAACATTTGCCAGTAGAGTGAATGCCAGTTCCCAAATGCTAGAGCTGGGTCAATTCCTGAGAAAATTAGGTTGGAAAAAAATGCATTATTGGAATTTGCAACAACTGGGCTCCACAACACGACCAGCAGCACTGAAGCACCCAGGAAGGGGCAGAGGGTGCAGGTCTGTGCTGAGCAGTGCCTGCTGCTCCAGATGCTCTGGCCACCCTCCTGCTCAGAACAACTCCCTTTGTGAACTACAGATGCTTTTTTCTGCCTCTCCATGTGCCACTGTGCTGGTACCTGCTGTTCCTGCTGTGTTCCTCTCCCTGCCAGTGCTTGTGCAAACCCCAAGCCGGTCCTGGAGGAGCTCAGCTGAGGGCACACAAGAGGGGATCTATGCCTCATTCCAGCAAAGCTGAGGGGAGGCACTGCCTGTGGCTGGGAGAGACATCAGTGGCCCAGGGCACACCTCTGCACAGGGCTCAGATCTTAACTGATACCAACCTTACTGACCATAGCTTGAGCAGTGTCCCAGCAAGCTGTGGGACAGGCAGGGACAATCCCTGGCTGTGCTGGACCAGAGCCTCAGGGCCTCAAGGTCAGGACAGGGAAAGGCAGGTGATTTGTGTCTTATTAACTGATCTGCAAATGGGATTAAGTTGCAAAAAAAAAAAAAAATTCCATCGTAAGGCGATGACAAGCTCATGGAAGAAGCATAAATAAAACCAGGCCAGCTCTGGCTCTCCAGCAAGCCCTGCACACAACGGGGAGGGTGCCCTGCCAGAGCTCTGTGCACTCAGCTGAGCCTGGTGGCATCACTGCTGGCTGGGCTCAGCCCCTCCCTGTGTCCCCTGTGCCCACCTGTCCTTGGAGGCCCCTGGAATCAGCAGCAGAACTCCCTGAGCCCAGCAAGGAGCCAAGCCACAGAGACTGTTTCCCCTTTGATTGTCTGCCTTCCCTGTTGCAACAGTGTTTGGAAGTTGACTCATCTGGTTTGCTCATGAATGAGATTTTTTAGGATTTGTCAGCTGGGTGAGTGGCTCCTGGAGTCACTGTGATGCCATGATGATTTTTTTCTTTTCTTTTATACCCCTTTATACCTTTTCACAACTTCTGTATTCTCAGTGCTTTTTGCCTACATTCTTGGACTTGCTTGTTAAGCTGAGAGACTAAACATGTTAGAAGCTTTGTAGTTATGGGTCAGTGTGCCCCAGACCCCAAGGTCCTCTCCAGAACACATTTTGTAAACTGAGATAGAACCATCCAGGGTAAGGTTCCTTGGGAAAGGGGGGCTCACTTGAGCCTCTCATTGGGGAATTATGGATAGATATGCTAATTAGTGAAACGTAGGATATAAGACTAGATCTTGAGGAGGGGGATGGCGGTGGCCATTGCGGGGTACATGGACGTGCATTCGACCTGGTCATGGCGTACCCAAGGATCCTTAAAATAAACACCAAGATAAAACCCCTTTTCCCCTTCTAACCATGTTCACCTCTTGATTTTAAGACCAGGAAAAGGCATCAACTGTGTGCTCAGGAACACCTCACAGGAGTTTCCTCTTCCTCCCAGAGCTTGGTCATCTCCCAGAGCCTCACAGCTGCCCTGTGGGGGCAAAATTAATGAAACCACTAAAGCCAAGGGAATGCAAACTTGTAAAGGTGCCCCCAGGCTGAATAAGAGATTTCAAAGAACTGAGAATCCCCTGAGCTGGGTTCTTGGACTATGACAGATATGCAGCTGCATGCAGAAATTAAAAAGCCCTTCTGTAAAAATCTGCTTCTGTTGGAGGAAATGAAGGAACAGCAGCATCATTGCTGAAATGTTGCATTGCAAATGGCAAAGCAGTTGACAAAGACCATTAATGGAGCTAAATATAAAAAATGGGCCAAATCCTTTTTGGTTAAAATATATTTGATATATTCATCCCATTTGTGCTAAATTGGTTCTGTCAAGCAATCCATTGTAAAGCTAGATTAAAATATTGGGATGTGATAGTTCAAAATAAAAGCTTTCAACTTTGCAACCTCCACGTTTAGAAGCAGCTTTCTAATCACTGAAATAACAACTGAAAGGCTCCAGCTATGAAGAGACCATTTGGTATGAAATAGCATGTTTCACTTGATCCAAAAGGAGAGTTCTGAAATTGCCAGTGGCATGGAAAATGGATGATTTGTAAAAGCCTCTTAACTGCCTCATGTTTCAGGGAAATCAGTCTCTTTTACGAAACTTGCATTAAACAAGCTCTTTCCAAGGCACTGGCATAAAGGACTCAGTAATTCCAAGCAGACCAGTGGCTTCCAGCACAGAGTTATTGGTTGCACTGGAAAGGGGGTGTCACCACAAGGATAAATGCTAGGAAAAGGAACACGGGGCACTGGCGACAGACTGAGTGTTGCAAGGAAAAAAATCCCTTCTTTGCATCCATAAATTAAACACTTGTGGCTGTTATGGGATTTCAGGAAATGATGGAAGGAATCCAAGCTCTCTAGCAATACCCAGTATCAATATTTACTTTTCTGGTGAGTGAAGACCTCAGTTTTTCATATTTCATTACTGATGGCTACTCTCCTGCCTTAGACAGCATCTTAAGAAGGGACAGCAGCTGTCTGAGAGTGCCTGTGTCATATGAGCCAGCCAGGCAGCTGCCACGGAGCTGGCTCCACTGACATCTTTGCTTTCTGGAATCAGTGTTGTTCCCAGAAAAACCCGTCCAGCCCAAAGCTGGGTGTCACACGCACCCTCTACCTCCTAGCTGACTCGGAAGCAGCCTCCCCGCTGCCTCCGGGGCACCCCTTACACAGCTCCATCACCAGCTCCCTGCGATTCCTGGTGAAATGGGTTCTGTGTGGTGTGTCTGCCACCTTGGGAGGTGTGTCTGCTCCTTGGGAGCACCAAGGATCCACACCCTGCCGGCTCCTGTCTTCACCCTGAGTCACCTTTCACTCCTCAGCCTGCTCATACCCGTTGCTCACACAAGGACTTGCTCTGACTCTCCCTCTGATGCAGCTGGGCTTAGGCTGGGGGTTTAGCAGAGATCATGAGAATAATTTAGTTCTTGTCATGGCACAGTGTCAGGGTTAATGAAGGACTCGGTGACTGTACTCTGTCATGGAAAACTTTTGTAGAAAAGAATTACTAAGCAGGGCTGAGGAATTAGACAGCGCTAACCAGTGTGTGTAGCGATGCTGGGGAATCAGCCTGCAGGAAAAAAGGGCTCCAGGGGCTGGGGGTGTGCAGGGCAGGCTGGGGAGAGGCTGGAAGGGCATCAGGAGCACAGCCTGGAATGCCAGGGCCCAAATTCTACTGCTAAATACACCAGGGCATTACAGAAGGAACTGAAATGAAGACACAAAGCTGGCAGAGCAACAACTGCAATGGGCTATGAATACATCCAGAGGGAGACATAAAAGAAGCTAAAAATTATCTCCAGAACAGAGAGGTTCTGCCACAGCTCCCAGAAGGAGTTTAGGGGGTACAAAGAGCCCTTGTACCAGAGACAGAGCTCTGCCACCTGGCTGCTTTTGACAAACCTGGCCGGTCCCAGCACCATCAGCACTGGGTGCAATGGGGTCCTGTGGCTGTGGCAGGTTCTGCCAGGGGATACAGGGCTTACATGGAAGATGTGTGCATCCCTGTTCCCCAGGAAGGAGCCATTTCCCCTGTTGCTCCTGTTCCTCCCTGCCTGCAGACTCAGATCTGTGCTGCCCAGAGTGAGGGGGAGCTGCTGACCCTGTGCAGGAAAACCCAGGGCTGCTCCAGGACCACTTTCTGCTCTTCAGGCAAGAGCAGACAGAAATAACACCTCGTACCCAACAGACTGAGCTGGGAGCCCCACTGGAGCAGAGAACATGAAGACATGCAAAGACAAATTGTTCTCACCTGCACCACCTCCCCCTGCCTGTCCTGCAGGCTGGGCAGGAACCAAGCACAGCCTCCTGGGCACTGGGCTCTGACCGTGTAGGTGTTCATTAAGAGTTAGAAAACAACCTCCATTTGCTGCCTCCACCAAATGCACCAGCCTGCTAAGGGGGCAGGTGGATGCAACCGGTTCCCCACCTGGCCCAGAGGGTGCCTTAGGAAAGACCAAAATCTCCCCACCACACGGCTTTGAGTCTGGCTTCAAAACTGAGCTTACCTGGGAAGGCAGAAGTGTTAAATCTCGGTGCAACCCTGCAGGCAGTCTGAGCTGCAGTCACTGGAGTGAGCAGAGCAAGCTCCTGGGCTGGCTGCCACCCTGCTGCTGAAATCCTGAGAGCAGCACTGTGCCAGGAGCCTGGTGCCTTTCCATGAGAGCAGTTTTGTCACCAGAGCAAAGTGACCGATGGCAGCCAGGCGTTCAATCCCTTCCCGGTGCTAAACCCTGGGAGGAGCTGACACCTCGTTGTGACTCCCCTGCCAGGGCCACAGGGCGCAGGGCCTGCTGAGCCTTTTGCCTGTGATGAATGCCCAGGTCTCAGCCCAGCCTCCTCCCAGCACATCCTGCTGGCAGGCATTCACCATCTCCCGTGGCCACCAGCCCCGCCTTGTACCAATTTTGTCCCAGCAGCATTTGCCCCCAGAAGTAATCACTTTTGTGGTAAAAGTATTTACTCCCAGTGGTGGGTACTTCCAGCCTTGCTTTCAGGTTGGGCCAGAATTAGATAGATATATAAAAAAAGGGGTTGGGAGTCATCATTAAAGCAGAAACATTTCACATGAAGTGCTGTCACAGTAGCTGTGACAACCAGGCTGGCAGCAGGGCAGCACTTTGCAGGTTGGCCCCAAGAGCGTGGATGGGGAAGGACACGTGATGGGCAAAGCATCCATCCTGTCATGCAGGGATCAGCTGCCTCTGATGGCTCTGGCACTCTCGGCATTCAGGCCTTCCCAAAGTGAGAATAACCTCCTGGCTTCTGCCTCCCTGCCTTGTCTTTTAAAACTAATTTGTTCTCCACAAGCCTCCAAGTCCTTGGGATATGCAAAATAAATCTCCCTTCTGCTTTAGACTCCATCCAATGCCTTGCATCAGTGAGTTTGCAGACATGCTGGCAGAGGTGTTCTGGTGCAATCACTGTGCAGTGGGAGTAAGAAGTGAAAAAACAGATATTCTGTAGAGGTGAACACCCTGACATGGGCTGCCAGGGAATCTGGCAATTCCCAGTCTTCATTTTTGCTTCCCACTTTCATCTCCAGTGGGCGTGGAGCACTGCTGCTGCCGTGGGCAGAGCAGGATCTGCCAGGGGCTGAGCAGCCATCACCCCCACAGTCCATGCTGGGGCCACATGTAGGAAAAGGACACCCACAGGGACACCAGGACAGCCAGGCACCACCAGGAGGCTGGATGGGAGAAGTGGTCCTTCCCAATAGCAATGCAGCCAGGGAGCCCTGGAGGCACCTTGCACCTGGAGGCACCTAATCCTGCCTTTGCTGCTGTGAGCAGGACATGGCAGGTCCAGAGGGATGGGCACAGAGTCAGTGCCTGAGCAGGGCAGGTGGCACACACAGGAGAAAGGGCAAGGTCCAGGTCATCTGCACAGACTGGTCCTTGAACCCTGAGCTACAGCCCTGGGCATACAAAATAGCGTTTTCCCTGGGGGCAGGAGGTTTTCCTGGGGTCTGAGGGGGCAGCAGTGTCGGCCTGATCTCCTGTGCATGCCCAGTCCTGTGTGGTGACCAGGGATCACCAATTGAAGCAGCAGCCTGAGCCTTTATGGCTCACATCAGCAACTTACTGGTGCTGAAAGCTGCTCTGTGAAATGTCTTATTAAAAGTACAGTTTGGCCTGACAGTGAACAAACTGAGAAAAAATTATTCCAAAAAAAAGAAAAAAAAGGGAAGGGGAAAGGGAAAGGGAAAGGGAAAGGGAAAGGGAAAGGGAAAGGGAAAGGGAAAGGAAGAGCAGTTCAAAAATGATGAATGGATTTGTTCTTTTCAGATGCAGATCTTTGAGACCTCCCCTAAGAGAGAAATGTCAGCCCAGAATAACTGCTTGACCAGAACAGACAGCCCTTGCATGATATCTGCTGACAGCTCTTATCAGCAAGCCAGTGCTGGATTAGGACAAGTCTAAAGACTCTTAGTTCTATGAAAAGCTGTTTAAATCTTCCCATAAAAGGAAAAATATAGGAAGATAAAGTTAGGAATGACCACAGGACGGATTTCAGAACAGCCAGAATGTGGCTTGAAAGGGATGAGACACATATTGGTGCAACCATAGTGTAAACACAGATTTACATACACAGCTGTCTGAAAATCTGCAACATAAACATCACCCTGCACTCTGAGCAGATGCAACCAAAGTTATTTCAAGACATTATTTCAAAACAACAGTGCCGTTAAAAATAAACTTAAAAATAAAGAGATGCTGGAAAACTCTTTTAAAGTTATATAGAAATTATGGTTTGCATAAATCCATACTCTGCAATACAACTGAACAGCTATGCTGAGCTTCAAGCATACACACACACATACAAAATAAACCATAATATAAATTAATTATAACTTACCATCACACTTTGGGATTTTCCTTTAAGCTAGGTAGTGTACGAGACAAAATACTTATTAGCTCTTAAAAAAAGAAAGCTGCAACAGTAAAATGGAAAAAACCCATATGTTCCTGTTCCTAGAGAGTAAGATTCAATCAGCTGCAGCTGACCAGGCAGCCTGAAAGTGCTCTGTGTGTAGGATGCACATGAAGAAATAAAGTGCTCACACTCAGTGCTCCCAGACGTCAGGCTCAACATCCCCTCCCAGGCAGCAAAGCACGCTGCACGTGTAGCAAACAGCCCCACAGGATGTGTGAGGGATTTTCCCATCACAGGGTGCAATTTGATTGGGAAAAACTTGATTACTGTGACCTGAAAAGCTTTGTGGCTCCAGGACAGCTCAGTACAGACCCCAGCACAGAGGGGCTCACTGCAGTTGGGGTCTGGGCTCGGGGCTGGGGGCTCCGTGTCCAGCAGATGGGAAAACCTTGGCAATCCTGGCTGGTCTCGGAGGTCACAGGTCTCCCAGCTCTCATCAGCTGCCATGTGGTGACTGCTGCATCTCTGCACATCCTGGACTAACATCAGCATCTCAGCTGGGCACAAGTGTCCATAGGCAGATGACCGCTGGACTTCTTCATTTAAGGGGAAAAACCCCAAAATGCAAGCACAAGAGTTGGAAAGTAAAACATATTTTATCCAATGAGAAATTTTGTTCTTGGCTTCCACTGTGTCCTTTCAAATTGGATGGGGTTCCTTCAACAAAGAAAAACCTCCCTCCATTGTTATTTCCTTGCTGTTTGACCAAGGTCCTGACCAGATGACTGCAGCTTTCAGACAGCAACTCAGCTGCTGGAAAAAACTGCATCAAGCAGCTACAGGCAGACGTAACACTGGTGGGATCCAGCTGATTCACTGAGGGCTCAGACCTCACATCCTGAGGAAGATGCTGGCTCTCCAGCTATAAATCATTGTGTTGAAAGACGTGCTGCTCTCCAAGGCACAGCTGGTTGTTCTTCCCAGCACCGCCTGGCCGGTGAAATCAGGAAGAGCTTTGATCTTAGCAGGTTTGTCGATGCCCTTACACAGAATTGTTCCACAGCAGGAAATATGATTAGGGAATTCCACTGTTCTGGTGGCACTGAAATCCCTGTACAGCCCAGGATCATGCACACATCAGGGAACAGTGAAGGAGTAATTCCAGAAACAGGAAAGGGAAGCAGAGGAGCAGTGATCCAGGGGGGATGGATGTGCTGCTGTGCAGCTCTGCCTTCTGGAAGGCACTACTGGCAAGATGCCTTCACCAGCAGCTGCTGCAGGGCTGTGGTCTGCAGGGGGCTGAGGGTGGGACCCACAGACCCTCTTGAGGGTCTGGCTAATCCCACTCAGCTGTGCTTGGAAAGGCCAGCTGTCCCTGCCACCCTGGCTGTGAGAGACACAGTTCTGGCCAGAGCTGTCCCTGGGATATTGTGGTCAGATGTTCCTGCTGGGTAATTTACCAACCATTTACAGCACTGATAAAGACTTAGGTCAGTGTGACCAGACCTGAACACCGCTCAAACCTCTACAAAAGCACAGCAAATTGCCAAAGCCTGGGAGGGCCATTCCCATGCAAGAACCCTGAGGATCCTTTCTAATGGAGGCTGTGTTGGGTTTTCCTTTTGGAGAAGTTCACCAAGCAGCATTTGCACCAACCACTGCACTTTATCCTGGGTTAAATGAATCGAAGCAGTCACATCTCTGCTGTGAATCAACACTTACAAAACAAACCCAGGCCAGGAAGATTTAAATGCAGATCAGTTACTGGTAAGAAAGAATGAGTGCTCCAGTTTCACCTTGAAGGCAGGGCTCAAACCTCTTGCAAACAAAAAATATTGGCCAACACCTTTTAACTGACATCTAGTGCTTGAGAAATACACAGGTCCCACGGGTACAGGCTCTTGTGGGTGTGCAGGATTAAGCCCCGAGATCATCATGTTATTTCCTAGCTCTTCCCTTTTCTGACTTTCACTGATGTTATGTTCTCGGGGCTTTCCCATGTTAGAGTTGACTTGGTGGATTTGAGTAATATTACTCAAAAGATTTGCAACAGGAAAAACAAATATTTCAACAGGCTTTAAGAAATATACCAATAAACCCTTCACCAATATATTAATCAACTGCCACTCTCAAGATGGATTTTAGCTGATGGGGAAAGATCTGCCTTAATGGAGAAAAGAAAAATATTTATTTTAATGAAAGGATCTCAGTAGTTTGCCTGCTTTTTTGAAAGACATTCCTTAACCCTGCGGGTGCAGAAACCTTCACTCTTCTAAAATTGAGTTGTGCTCTCCTGAATTCCCCACAAGGTGACTAAGCAGTGACATTTTTAATCCAACCATTAGCCTTGAACCTTGAAGTTTCCTTCTTCAGAAGCATCTCCCAGTCCTACCCCACCTGTCTCTGCAGAAAGCCCCTGGGAACTTGCCATGGGAACAGAGGCACTTTGTGATGCTTTCTTTGTTATGTCCTGCTGCACAACAAGCCCCTCAAGGCCTGAACTCCCTTGATCCATGCACTGGCTCAGCCCAAACCATATTTAAATAAACCCCTATATTGTCAGGAAAAGGATAAGCAGGGAAAGTCTCCACAGACATGCAGCCACTGAAGTGGTTATGGCTTTGCTGCTCCAGGGCATCACCTTTGATCCCCCAGGCTGGGATTGCAGGTAGCAGAGGAGAGCTGGTCCTGCTGTCCTTCAGCCTGGTGCCCAGCCTGCCCTGCCTTGGGCAGGGGGTGAGCACTGGGGATGCTGAGCTGGCTGTGAGTGTGCTGAGGGGAGGAGAGGACAAGGGATGAGAGAGGGCACTGCCCAGAACAAAAGGGACTTTGCTCCAGTTGAAGCTAATGAGCCACAGCCTTGGCTCATCTTCCAGTCCACAGCATCTGTCCCTCATTGGTTTCCTATTTCACAGTCTGGGAACATCAAGCATAAAGCAAATTTTGGTATACTTTTAGGTTTTGTTTGTGTGAAAGTCTGGCACAGAAAACATTCATCAGAGGTCAGAAATTCATCCCCTGAGAGAAGGACTGGTCAGCAGAACACAAGTTAACCACTGTTTTCTTCCTTCTGGGTAGGAGGCAAGGAAATAAACTCCCCAGCCTTAATCACTTTTGACAGCCCAATTTCAAATGCATTATTTTGACTTGCAATTTGTCTCCTACACTGTCTAAAAAAATTCTGGCCCACATAAGGACTTCTTGTGGGTGCTTTTCATGGCACCACAGTGCATGAATTCTCCACTCAAAACTGAGCCCAGCTAAAGAATGTGGTGTGGGGTAAAAGGGTAAAAATGTCTTTTTATTCCCTCCTTTGGTCCATCAAAATCACAGCATGCCTGACAAATTAACCAGCAGTTGAGACACATTTCATTTCAATCCAGCTGTTCATTTTGAATATATCAGAGCATATGATGCTCTTGCTTGTGAAGAAACATCCCACCCTCTGCTCTGCCAGCTGACAGGAGCACCTGTGTGCTTCCCAGGCATTTTTCCTAAAAAATCATGGGATTTGGCACAAATCAGCATCCACAGGTGTCTAAAGCCTGCTGGCCAACACAGACTTGCTGAGGCACCATCCTGGGGAGCCCAGGGCCAGCAGGCAGGGCAGGACACTGCAGATCAGCACCGAGGCTGGAAGGGACTGCAGGAGATTGTCTGTTCCACCCTCCTGGCAGGGATGAGTCAAACACACCAACAGCTGGGTTTGAAATCTAAGCAGAACGTGTTTGAGCCCTGTAGGGGAGGCAGGTGTGGAGCTCACTGAGGTTGGTGAGGGGGTGAAGGGATGCAGCCACACTCAGTGAGGCTGCTGGAAGCTAGTGGAGAGCTGAAACTCCTTCAGGCAGCCCTGAGTACTGCCCAGATGTGAATTTTTAACTCCCACATCCTTTGCTTGGCTCTTTCACGTTCACGAGTGTGGAAGGGTAACAGCTTCAGTGGCATCAAGTGTTTATTTGTACAAACAACCCGTGAAAGTGGCAAGCAGCAGAATGCTCTGCAGTTCTGGGGATCAGAGTGCAGGAGCAGTTCCTGGCCAAAAAAAAGGGGCTTCACTGTCTGCAGGCAGAGAACAACCTGCACTCAAAAGTGAACACAGGATTAATTCAAGTTGCAATACTGGCAAGCAGATGCAGTCCATCAGAAAGTGAAAAATACCTCATGTTTTTATCATTGTTGAGTAAACTGTCAATTCAGACATGAATTTGTTGTGGCTTTTAAAAGGACAATAATAAATTCAGTTTTATAAAAATTGTATTTATAGAAACTAAATTTACCCTTCTGTGCATAAGGCTTTCTTGGTTTATGTGAAAGTCCAAATGAGAAAAGCCAGATGGTGGTGAGGTTTCTTTCCCCATCTGTACCTGTGGGAACAAAAGTGGTAAGATCTGCTCTGTTTTACAGATGTCTTAGCACATTATAGCAATTCTGAGTTTGCTTTTAGTCAAAACAGAACTCCTTGTAATTTGTTGATATCTGAAAGGCCAAATAATGTAACCAGAAAAAAAAACCAAACCACCAACCCAAAACAAAAAAAGGGAACGTAGCCCAGTTTGGGGGCACATAAATCCTGAAAGAATCAAGTATTTTTCCTAAATAAAATCTTTTTCATTTCAATTTATGCATCAAACACAACTCCTCAATTTGCAATTAAAGTAATTTGGATAAAATGTTAATTCAGTTATCAAAAAAGAGCACACATCAGGAACAGTCTGTGTGATAAGGGTGTTTCTGAGCCAGTAGCAAAAGTTAAAACTGGGAATAGAAGTTTCAAAGTTCCCAAATACACAAATAAGGCTCAATGATGCCATACACAGGCAATAAATACTACAAAAACAGATAATCAGGCAGGCATGGCACTGCTCACAGAAGGGCAGTAACACTGAGTAACAAATTAAGGTTCATTCACTGGGGTGGTCTATCTGCTACCTCTCTTTTGTAATCCTGTTTGCACATAGAGGAGGAAGAAAACTTTGGGAACTCCCCTGTCATTTCACCAGAAAAAAAAATAGAACCATCATTTAAACTGATATTCCTGGGAAACAGAAGTTTGTGTTGCTTGAGCCAAAAACTACAAAAAGATCCCTGCTGGCAGGAGCATCTCAATTTCATCACTGTATAAATGTCCTTACTGGAGAAAGAACAGAATGCACTTACTATTTCAGTACACAGTAAAAAGTGCAAGCTAGGCTCATCACCCATTGGTTAGTGGAGTTAGAAGAGCAGCTTTCACATAAACATTATTTGGAACTGAATTCAATACTACTTATCTGTTTCTAAATTATACCCCTGAAAGTTTTCCGAGATAATCCTGCTTTCTTTTGCTTCCTTTTCTTAGGGGCTGGAGAATACATGGAATGTGGGAGGGTTTGTCTTATTAAGTATTCTTCAGAAGTTCATGCACTTGGAAGCTTCTGCTAGGAAGTAAGTGTTGGCTGTTGCTTTGCCTTTTTCTTCTCTTTCAGAGAGCCAGAGATTTTGGAGATCAAAAGGGAGTGGATGAAATGAACAACATGGCATCAGCTCATGATTTTACACCTGTCTATCTGGAGTGTCATATTCTTATTAACACAAATTAACATTTACACTGAAGGTAGCAGGATTTCTCACTCAAGATGCAAAAGGATTTCAGCTTCCACTAACTGTGGAGAAGAAAAATACCTGGAAATGCATTAGGAGAAAAAGCAACAAAAATGTTTGTATTGCTGAAGAGTAAGAAATGTAGCTCTAACAGTTTTGTGGAAAATAAAAATGGTAATTTGTCATTGTCTTGGCTTCAACAGGAACAGTTAATTTTCATCTCGGACTCATATAATCATTAAGGTTGGAAAAGACTCCTGAGACCCCTGAGTTCACCACTAAACCCTTTTCCCAGGTGCCACATCCACAGTTTTTGATCACTTCCAGGCATGGTGATTGCACCACTGCCCTGAACAGCCTGTCCCAATGCTTGACCAGCCTTTCAGAAAAGAAATTTTTCCTAATATTCAATCTAACTCTCCCCTGGCACAACTTAAGGCTGTGTCCTCTTGTCCTGTCACTTGTTACCTGGGAGAAGACACCAACCCCCACCTGGCTACAACCTCATTTCTGGGAGCTGTAGAGAGTGATAAGGTCCCCCGAGCCTCCTTTTCACCAAGCTAAACATCCCCAGCTCCCTCAGCTGCTCCTCATCAGACTTGAACTTCATGGAATTCAGCTTGGAACAGAGGCTTCTGAACTTGGTATCACTGCCCTTATGAAAAGGCTTTTTGGATGTACAAGAGGAAAGTTTTCTTCAGAGCTGGAAACTGAACAACAGAATCACAGAGAATTTCAACCACAAACCCCTCACTGGTAACTGCAAAAACCAGTTCCAACTGTTGAGATGCTTTTGTCAAGAAATGGTGTTCACTTTCTTTGTAATGTTGTTCCTCAATTTCTGCTTTACAGTCCCCAAATGTGCCTCTCATCTGAAAACAGAAGAGCAGCAGGATGTGTGCAGGTGCAGAACAAGGTCTCAGAAGGAAAAACATCTCTCAAAAGAGTATTTACTTTCAATATTCACATCTAAAAATAAAATTGTCTACATCTTTGAATAATCAAAAAGAAATTAAGGTAGAATACATTTGGTCATATAAAATTCTCTATTAACCTACATTTGAATAACCCAACTTAACTACAGCTCCAAATCTGGCAGCTCTGTTTCCTTAATGCTGTATCAAGCAATTGATGACTGCAAACCATACAGAACATCATCTGTGCTACTGCCAGACCCAGCCCGGGGAATAGAAGGGAAGCAGATCACCTCTGCTGGGAGGAATCTCTCTACTGGTTTAAGCTTATCACTAATACGATTCAAAAATCTCTGTTGTTCCAAATATATACACTGGAAGACTTTGGGTGGTTTGCACAGGAAAAGTGTGTAAATGTAAAAAGATTGCTACAAGTGAAGGCATCTTGATACTCACATATTCTCATCACTGTTAGTCAAAACCAAAATCCCAACATCCTTCATAAGTGGATGTGTCCTACTTCCCTGAACAGCTCTTCTTTTGTTTGTCAGAGGATGTATTTCCTGACATAATGAGGCAGGCCCCTTATCAAAATGACAACACAGACATTTGAGAGAACATACAACAAATTCTCATTATTTACTACAAATATATAAACAGAAATGAAATCAAATTGAGTAACTTGACTACATGAAAATTATGAAACACTTTGTATTTTATACACAGCGTATGTACACTAGTTTTGGAAATGTGGGTTTCATCCATGCAAATTTAATACAAAACACTATTTACAAAAAGAAATAACAGTAAGAACATTTTTTAAAGAAACATGTATGTTGGAAGCTCCAGCAATAATGGAAATCTTGAAAAAAGGCTTAATACAGTATAGTACAATTAGACAATCTTCAAAAGTGTGAAAGATGCACTTTACAAGAACATGAAATGCAAAATCAATTGAAATACACTATCAAAAATTTTGCAAGTATATACACAATTTGAGCATCTATTTTTAATGATCACTCTCCATCTGTGCCCTCAGAACTACTTTTGCAACATCCTGCACACATTTACATATTGACCATTTGGTTACGTTGCATCTTCTGAGTTTTATAACCACAAGTTCCAAAAGAAAATAACTTAGTGCCAACTGAATGATAATTGTAAAGCAATCACATTTTCATTGTTCAAGACATTACATCAAAGCAAAAAGTATTCACATTATTCCAAATGGATTCCACCAACCCCCCTTTTTCACTACACCTGTGTATGCTCCTCCTGGGAATCTTGGCCTTGCTTTGCTGCTGCAGCCAGGAACTCCCATGTAACACATCCCTTCAGCAAACACAACTGCATCAACATCTGCATGTGAACAGCACAGTCTTGCACAGCTACAGAATACACATTAATACTGAACAAGTTCCTGTGCCAGCTGTGGCACAACCAAACCCTATGCTAATAGAATAATTTGGGGAATATTTCACTGGTTTGCTCATTTTAAAATGAAACAAAAGCAAAAAAGTATCCTTGTGGCATTTCCAAATAGTCTCTGTTTCACAATCTGCCTTCATAAAACTATGATGGAAAAAGTTGTTTGCCTTATTTCACACAGCTTTGAATGAAGTGAGGAAACCCTCCTTAGTGCCAAGATTATAAATGACTGAGTTTATGTTGTAACTGAGTTCCAAAACTCTGGAGGGAAATTCTGGTCTCAGTGAAGTCTTACAATGATAAGACTCCTTTAGGTTGAAAAAGACTGAACTGATCAAGTTCAACTGCAAATGTAACACTGCCAAAATCAAAATTTTTCCGAAACAATTAAATTTGCTGTCTGAGCTATTCTTCTCCTTTAGAATTTGCTAAGATTTTTAACCATGGAAAAAAGTTTTGGTTTTTGCTTGTTTTAAGATTAGGATTCTAAAATGTAAAAAACACTCTGAAAATAGTTTTTGGAAAATGTAACTGGCTATATATAATTTGAACTAAAAATGACTGATTATATGTCATTTTATGATAACTGGTGTTCCTTCCCCAGAAACTTATCATGTAGCTTGCAACAATTTCACTGCCCTTTGCCTGTCATGCTGAAAAAAAAATGGTCAAGCCCAACGAGGGAACAAACTCTTCATATAACCACAATTTTATGATAATATGTTGCCAAAATTGTACAATGTGAAATACTTAAAGACAAACACAGCACAGGGCTTTTTATTGTGCAACAAACACAGGAGCCAGAACTGTTCCAGTGCAGTGGCAAGTTTAAACTAAAATTCAATTAATCACATATATTCTCTATTTAACCAGTGAAGATCAGCAGGATTTTTCTTCACAGGAAGAGAAATTTATCTTTGTATTTCACAAAACAAACCTGTACCATAACATTCCTCATTAAGAATAGAGTTCACCTTTCCCTCTGTCTGTAAATGAATTAATTACACACGACCCAGTGTGTTGCACATGGAACAAACCCAGTAATGCTGTTTTCATTCCCTCATGGAAGTGCTTGAGGGCCACATTAACCTGTTCAGAGCCATGGTGCAATTTTCAATCAGGAAAGGTCTGCAGTTCCCAGAGCAAAAGCTTCCTCTGCCTCACTACATCATGCACTGCTGGTGAAAGTCAAATACCGGTAAACATCTATTACTGATTACTCTCAAAGTTCTCAATGGGTATTTTTGTTCAGGTTGCAGCATCTGTTTAAGAGCAAGGAGGTGTTTCTGTCAGCAGCTGTCGTGTACAGGGCTCACTGGCACAAAACCAGGAGATCACAAGAGGCACATGCCAGGTCCACTGCACAGGGCTGGGCAATGGCAGTGCCCCTGCACCATCAGCCATGCTCCCTGCAGCACTGGGACACAGCTTTCCAAACCAAACAAAGATTACAAATTCCTCGTTGTTCTAAGCTCTACTGAAAGCCCCAAGCACTCAAGGATCCACGTCCCTCAGCTACAAAACATATCCTTCTTTCTCTACTATGACTAAAGGCTTTTCCTGGTGAAGTGATTCAACATGGAATCAACTCAAAGCACTCTCTGCTTGGACAACTATACTTTCCCTTTCCCATTCCTGGTCTTAACAACATTTTTTAAACTGCAAATTGTTTGTGTTGGGGTGTGTTTATTTGCTTTTGTTTTTCAAGAAGAGATCCTCCAAAAGAAACATAGACATTAGCCCGTCTTGGTGAGGAAAAGGTGACATTTGATTTGCCAACACCAAATCACATCTCCCATTTGCAGACGTGCTGAAAACTCCCACAGGCTGCTTTTCAGTTGAAATCAGTGGAATCAGCCTTTCAAACAAGCATTTAAGGAATCAGCAGAAGGAAAAACTGCCAGATCTTTGTCCTTCTCTTCAGTACCAACAAGACACATAGAAGTTCCATTTTAGTGAAAACAGATGTCTTCATCTTTTTTGTTTTTGATTTGGCTACAGATTTATGTCAAAATCTGAGGGAACTGCCACTAAATGATCTGATACTTGAAATAAAGCTTTTAGTGCAGTAAAAAACTAATGGTTGTCCTCACTTACAATTTTGTTGAGGTAATACAACTTCCCACCTCACTTCAATGCAATTCTTCCTACCATCTAAATACTGTATTTGGCTTATCAGAAAATATTTATTAAATGAATCCACGTAACATTTTGTAACTTCATTTGACTTACCAAAGACCACTATTTTGTCAAAAATCTGACACTAAAGTTTGCTAGTGTCAAACAAGTTTAAGCCAAATTTGCTATGGTCTCCAGTTCAGGTGGTCCACAAATCAAAAAGGTGAGAACCTACTGAAGTCATGGCTAAAACTTGCCTTGACTTCAGTAAGGCTAGGATTTTTTTAAAGAAAAATTTCTTATGATTCATGTCAGTTATTTATTGTTTCAAATCAATTGCTCCCTATTTTATGCTCATAGTTCTTGGTTAGATTTTTGAAGGCCTCCACATACAGGGGTCTAGATGGCTTCTGTATCCCCAGCAGTGGCCCAGTGAGCAGTGGAATTAGCAGTGTTGGAGAACAGATGTGAAGCACTTCTGAGATACTCTGTGGGAGTATCACAACTATCATTTTACTGTCACTGCTTTAAGACCTCACCCTATCTGGGACATTATTGCTCAAGTAAAAGATCACACGTGTGTGACATACTGCATCCAGTGACATAAAACAGAAAATATACACAAGGACAGAAGCTCAGCCACTATGCTGATTGACTGTAATTGACAGTTCACGCCACATTATTGCAGTTAACTCTTAAGCTCATTAGGAAAAATTAATGCAGCTTCCTAGAGCTTTTAATATTAACTTTTCTTCATGTTGTAAGTGAAAACTGACCAAGTGCAACAAGAACTGAGCAGGGCTCTGTTTTTAAGAATCCTATCACCTATACCACTACTAGGTAATGGCATCACATCCTAAACGAAATGAGAAAAAGACATCTCAAATATTTCAAATGTTTGGAGCAGGGATTCTGGAATCACAACAGTTCACCAATGCCACTGGAACAATTTCTTAAAAAATTAAAGAAGAAGGAGGAAAGTGGCCCAGAGTTACCAGCAACATGAATGCCCTAGATCTGAGAATGAACAAAACCAAGTAAGATACTGGGAATCAAAAGAAAGGGAAAAGGCAGTAGAGTATGCAAATTCTTGTACAGAGAAGACACAATATTTCCACAGGCTGCTTGGAAATGAAAACTTAAAATTCAAATCTTTTTAGCATCTTATTTGAAATTGCTCTTCAGGAAATCACAATGGGTGCAAGCCATTGTTAGCAAGGCTTTAGATTATTATTATTTTTGTTTGTAGAAGCAGTTAGAGATGAGGAAAAGATTCATCCAAGCACAGTGGATCATTTTTCAGACTGCTCCTACAGGTACTTGAAGGCTTTAACTTTTGTCATGCTAAAAGGGAAGCCTTGGAAGAATCATGATCATCCTTCCCCATAAGCAAGAAGGCAGCCACAATCATTTCCAAGGAATGGTAAAGCAAGAGTGTTGCTAACAAGTCTGTGGGGGAAGAAATTCAGAGTACTAAAAACAAACAAACAAACAAAGTATTTTAGTAGTTTTCAGTTTAAAATGAGTATATAAGTTTCATATCCAGTTTTCAACTTACTAAGATGACCTTAAAAATCCCTAACTGGTAAGCAGCTCCCATGCTTCATCAGGGGAATTCTTAATGTTTACACTGTGATATAACTCAATAAAATCAGTTAAAGAAGGAAAAAATTGTATCTTATTTTAAGATCCAAAAACACTTTTAAATATGACAATCAAATAGTAGTGGAGATCAGTTTTCAGGTAACTGACAATTTATAGTTAGCACTTCCACAGCTAACACCAAACTAAAGCTTTGCTCTGGTAGTAGCAACAAATGAAAGACAAGGATTTATTAATTTGAATGGCTGGGTTCTTCTAATGTAGCAGGCAAGCATTTTGCTTAGTGAATTATAACTTTTTCATTAGTTTTTGCATGACTTATCAGATAATGCCTTTAATGAAAATAGAGACTGAAGTAGTTAAAATAACCATTAAGAAGTGATATAAACCAATGAGAGAGAGATTTGAAATACAATATTTCAAATGTCAAAGCAATCCAGTTTCCTTAAACACGTATTTACCTAACCTAAGATTTATATCTAGGACTTTGCAAATTAATTTATACACCAGCCTCTCCATAAGCTGTATTTTAAGACAACACTATAAGAACAATAGAGGATTTTAACTATTACATGTACACCAACTTGTTTCAATGGATTTAAAAATAAGTTTTTTAAAATTATCATCAGAAAAAGTTATTTTTCCTGTCAGCTATTGCCTATAAGTACGGCAGTAGAAGGAATACCCAATACTCCTCCCTCATTCTTTTATGAATTATATTACATGGGGTCTTAATCAACTGGAAAGAACAGAACAAAATCTTGTCACATGCTTGACAAACACATCCCTCAACTGAAAATAACTTAGCCCGAAACAGAAAATCTGTGGCAGTCAAAATGTTTTCTTAATTGAGCTACCTAGTCATGAAGAACAAATTAATACAAACAGACCTACTACCAAAATTATGAAATTATTTGCAATTTGTTTAGAGAACACAACTGTGTATGGTTTCAAAATGTTCTCAAAACACCAAGATTTTGTGCAGAAGGAAAGAAATACATAAACTCAGAAGTTTCAAAAAACCACCACCACAGTGGAATTTTTTTGTTTTCATATTTATCAATCAATCTAATGTCTCAGCACAGTGACATTTGTACAAGCTGACCTGTGTGCTAATGCCACACTCACGTTAATTACACAATAAATCCTGCAAACAGTAA
The DNA here is from genome assembly GCA_013399225.1 of Rhipidura dahli. Classification (NCBI taxonomy): domain Eukaryota; kingdom Metazoa; phylum Chordata; class Aves; order Passeriformes; family Rhipiduridae; genus Rhipidura; species Rhipidura dahli. The sequence continues at coordinate 351,697 of VXAC01001789.1, forward strand.
AAAGATAAACACTGATACTTCTCAACTAAATTATGGATATACCTGTTGTAAAAATGTAATGTGAGATCAGGAGCAATATTACACAAAATCCTGAACATCACAGTGTAAACCTGAGATTTTGGCAGTTTTATCAAAATGTCCTAAATTACTCTGTATGAATCACTAGTCCTCATGTCTTATTCATCATGTGTATTTGTTTGTCCCAAACAAAGAAAAGTAGACAACTTTTTTTTTTGTCTAACAATACATTAAACCAAAAGTAATTAGGTATTATCAAATTAAATATCATAAATAAAAAGTATTTACAGTATTTTCTAATTATTAGACAAAAAATAACCAATTAAATTGTGCAACAAACTTATAACACACAACATCAAAAATGTGAAGTATTACTTAAATCTTCACATGCTGATTTTACAAAAAAACTATTAAAATATAAAAAAAATTCCATTTTATCTATTTTAAACAAAGAAATTTCAAAAATGTTTAAGACTATTAAGAGTTATCAATTACACAGGCACTTCACATGTAAACAATCTACAGTACAACTGAAAAAAAATATTTGGCACCAACCTAGAAGACTGGAAAAACTCAATAATCTGTGTCCTTTTCCCATTGTATCCCATTGTTCCATGTAATCACCAAACACTCAGACTCAATACTGGCAATGTTAGAAGTGCGTAAGTTACAATCAGAGTGCAAAAAACAAAGAATGCAAATATTAAGCTTTCAGAGAGTGAGAAGGGATTACAAGTGATCAGTTGCTCACGTTTTTACCATCATACCATTGCTACATTTTTGTCTTATATTTAAATCAAATGATTGACTCAACAAATTAAAGTGACGGGGGAGGGGTGTGTGCTTTGTACTTCCCAAAGTAATTCAAACAGCATTTTCAATGTAAAAAAAGAAATCCAGCATTTAACTCTAACACTGACATGTTAAATGGTAGCTTTTAACTTAAGTAGAAGGAGAACCTGATGCTACCATGTTCTCTTTGTACATCCAATTACAAAAGAAAAAAAAAAAGAATAGTTATGTTCTTTTAACTGTGAACTGACTTCAACGTTTTCACACACAGCTCCAAAGGCTCTCTACAGCATCTGGACAGATTTTAGTTTTTGATGGCTTGGGTGTTCCCATGTGGGAGGCTGAACTGCCTCAGAGCAATCCATATCAACAGAGCGAATGGGAAGCTGTCTAGCTGCCAAGAAGTCACGTCACATGGAAGAAAGCTGAGATACTTTCAATGCAGGCAACTCAAGCAGAGCTTGAACTGTGAGGCCAACCTTCACCAGACCCCTTTCCTCCAGAATGTGATGAGGCAAGCAAAGTCTCTCCTGCAAAAGAACATAGGACATTTAATCAGTTCCATGCCTTTGTCCCCAGGGTGGGTAACAAACACATTCTCTGAAGCTACACACATGTCATGAAGACCCTTGCAGAGAAAACACCTTTGGCCTTAAATGTCACATGTGGTTCTCTACAGTGAGAGAATGGGCAGAAACCCGTTATAGTTAATACCTGTTTAAAGTGTTAAACTATGACATCATCCGAAGATACATAAAGGACTGCTAAATTCATAGAGTAAAGGACTTTCTTTTCATAAGCAGCATAAGAAAAACAAGCTGATGGGTGTTGTTGGCTTAGAGGCCTCCTTCCCCTGTTTTGTAGGCTTAGTACCAATTTTTCCCTTGGGATAATTTAGAAGTGCTGATAGACTCAATAATGAACCATTCTCCAAGAAAGTCATCATTCAGTCTCAAAATTCAGCACAAGCTGGACAATTTTCCCAACTTCCAGCTGGTGTTACAAGTAATTTATGAGGTAAATCTCAGCATCTCTAGCTTCTGAATGGCCTGTGGCTCCACACTAGACAGAAGCTATGGCAGAGCAGTAAACCAGCCTCTACATCTATGAACTAATTTTCTTCTTGCACTAAAATAGATCAAGGGAATTTTGTGCCTCATAATATGCAGGAAATGATTAAATTTTCAGTTTTTTTCCCCTCATAAAAGGAGGTAAAGGGATAAACTTGGGCAACAGAAGCACAAGTAACGAACTACAACTACAGCCATGCCAAAAACATAGCCAATCATTCAGGCTACAGACTTCTGTAATTGCAGGGTATTTCCTAGACAGACTGAATTCATGCCAAAGCAAGTTGCTAAACTCAAGATTTTCAACTAATGGACCATTACCCTCTCAAGTCTGTTCCTTTGTTAGAGATGATTATTTTACAAGGAGGTCAGAAATATTTTTACTATAAAGAACTTACTAGAAATCCCTAAGTAGCTTCCTCGAGTTCATGCCCATAAGCCTGAAATGGGATTTCTCTTCGTATCTTCAAGTTCTCTGGTCAGTGTCACAATCACGACTGCTCCCTGAATAAAGCTTCTCTAACCCCCCATCGTTAGTATTTGCTGTCATTTTCTGTGGTTATTAATAAATCAATAAAGCAATTAGTGTACCTGTGGAATGCCCAGTTTTTTACAAGCATCAAGGAAGTTTTCAACATTTCTCCGGCACTTTGCCATGCTGAGTTTAGGCTGTGGAGACAGGATATCAGATCTTCATCAGACATTCATGAAGGACTGTGTATTTCTGATGTAAATTCACTTACAGTTACTAAAGCACAAGACACATTCTATGAGGACTCAGTATGAGGAAAACAGCTCTTAAACTAAACTTCTGAGCCTTTTTTAATGCATCTTCCAGAAAAACTGAAGTGAATGATGTAGCAAATTAGTACGGTAAACATGATTCACAGTGTTTTAGTACTGAAATTCAAAAGCTGGTTTTCAGTAAGATGTACCAAAAATGAGATAAATGACTTATGCCTTACCACTGCTGGCGATGGGACGTGAATGCTGGCAACAGAACGAGGCCTTATGTGATTGGCTAAATGGCAAAGAACCACCCCATCCATCAATGCTGCTCCAATGTCATCTGGCAAAATTACCTTCAGCCTGGATTCAAGGTTCTAGGAAAAGGGCCATAAGTCAAATATTGTCAACATTAGCTAATTTTTCATTTTAAATCCAGGGTATTTTAAAGCACGCAGAAGTTTAAAAGGAACATTTTAATACTAAAGTGAAGTATGTGGAATAAACTTCCACTTTACTCAGTATAAACATCCTTTTCGCCTTCTTGGCCCCATTGGTTCCCTTTGTTTGTATTGTTAGATTTTTCTTGCAGTTATTTTATTGTTTGGGGTTTTTTAAATGACACAACAACATACACTGAAACATTCTGCCAACAGTGACCAAAATACACAGCTCTCAAGACCCTATGCTGAACTCACTGCTCAGAACAGGAAAGCACAGAATTTAAGGACAGAAGTTTTGTGCAAAATATGAAATCAGTGCTTAGTAGGCAAAATCTGTGAGTTGAAACCACACAGGATTCAATGAGAAGGAGGAAAAGAAATAGAAGGGAACACAACTGTGGGAAAGGCTATTTCACTTGTACATCTGTACAGTTAAACTGAGGTGGCCAAGGGCCACCTTCGAGTTGTTAAACAGAGAAGGCAAACAATGATTTTTTTCCACCACAACAAGATTTTACTGCTCAGGAAGTGAACCAGACAAACATCCTTCACAGAAGTCACACCACAGATTAGCACTGCCCTAAACAGCAGAGCAGATATTATTTAATTAACTCTAACTCTTAAATGCCTTGAAAACACAACTACACAGAACACAATTTACTGGAAATCTGAAATGTAGATCCCATTCAGGAGTATGTAACTTGTAGTAATTCTCTACACTCAAAAAGCATTTGGCTATTTATAAAACAATAATCATTTTTCTTCAGATCTCAAGTCAAAGAATAGCAAACACCAGCAGAGCTACTGTCTCCCTAGGAAAATTTAAAACCTCTGAAAAGAAATTCATTTCACTTTGTTTTTCAGAAAGAAAAAAACCTCAATTAGTTCTCAGTTGTTATTTTGGTTGGACCCAAACTAGTACCAGTGTAGCCTTTTATATGAAATTCCTTAGGAAGAAATACCACTACAGAGATGCCCTTGTACAACTGCAACAATTTGGAGGACTTTAAAACAAAAGTTTATATTGTGGTACAGAGCAAACTAAATGCACTGCAGCTGTATAGTGAATAATGGTACCTACATTGCGAAGCTGTCTGATTTGTTCCCTTTCTTCCCTTAAATGTTCCATTTTCCTCCTCATAGTAAATCCAGGGTCCACTGCACCGTAGTCCTGGCGTGAGGCACGGCTGAAAGCTATCAAACATGAGGGAAGCCAGTCATCAGAAGTCAGATCAAAAACATTCAAAAACTAAAGATCTATAAATGAGGTTAAAAACAGGAAAAAAATTGCAGAACTTTTAAGAACAAATATATTTAAGCTTCCTGCTATAGAAGATGCTGCATATGAAGCATTTTTCAAATTAAATGCAGAGATCATCTTACTTAAGTGTAAATGGATAATTAGAAAATATGGAGACAGAACTGACTTCAATACTGAAGTATCAGTTTGGGACATACAACTCTATTTGCACTTCTTCAAGAATCTCAATCTAGCTTTGAAATGATTTTCATGTGTTTTAATCAATTAAAAATTTAGTCTTTAAGCCATCAAACCTCAAGAACAATTGTACACTGTTTCCATGTTTTTTGAAAGCTACTAAATATGCAGAAAATAAAGGAGTGGGAAGAAAATCCTTAAAAAACAAACAAACAAACAATCCAAATCACTCTGCAACTTGAGGAGCTTCCAATTATTTGTTTGCCAAAGCAGCTGTCTGTGCCTTTCCCAGTACTATGCAGTGATAAGTAAATTGAGTGAACTGCCGACTGTCACAGTACTGTGACATCTGCTATGCCTACTGCCTCTTGCAGCTTGGGAAATAAATGCACTATGTTAGAGAACAGCAGCTTACCTGACCTTGGTTTGAGACCAAATGGACCATGAGTGTTACTATCTGTCCTTTCATAATCCTGTTAAAAGAGATGAAGTCAATTTTCTTCCACTCATTGAAAGAAATAACTTTTGTTCCCATCAAGATACTGTTTAAATTATTCTTGCCTAAGGAGTGTCCTTCTGCTTAACTGTAAAATGGTCTTTTCAATTGAAGAGGACAATATAAAATAAATTGAATTAACGTAACCCTACAACATACAGATAAAATTGTCATAATGAAGAAGAAAAGCAGCATCAGATTATCTAAAAGCTATTGCAAAAATATTTCAAACTACTGCAAAACATTTTGTGAACAGAGTTTAAACCAGCTGTAAGCAGATGCAAATATTGTCCCAATGCTTAGCATCAAAATATTTCTTAAGAAATATCTACTTCCAACTATGAAGACCAGGTTTTTCTCATTTCATCATCTAAAAAGAGAAATCTACTCAATATTTTGGTATGTACATGAGATATCTTTGTTTCAACTCATTTCACTGTATTCTAGGACATGTTTTAATTCTGCTCTCTCAGGCTCCTTATTGACATGAGGTGGAAATGTTAATAATATTTGCTTTATTTCAAGCTAAGCAGTGCAGTGCTCTCACAGTGAGACTCCAGGGACAGCCAGCCCTGAATGAAGCTGGAAGGCTGCACCACAAAGGTGACACCCAGGATTGTGAAGGATGAAACTCCTTGAGAAGTGTCAGCACCTTTGAGTTCCTGTAAGGAACTGTACACACGGGTGATGTATAAAGTACTAAACCACAAGCTTTAAATTCTCCCAGTGACTATGTGCCCTGAAGAACAGTCATCCTTAGGAAGGCCTATCAAATATGGCAAATCTGATTTTTGTTTCATTAGTATTTTCATCAGGAAAGATAATGGAGACAAAGTAATGCACCTTTCCTCACAACAGCCAAAAAGAAGAACTCTAGGGGAGATCAGAGTTGCAAAGGTAAAACAAGCTGTAATATCTGTCTCTAGTTTCTATCTCTTCTTGTATTTTTTATTATGATAAAATACTTCTTATTGTAATTTCAAAGAAAACTAACAGCTTTGTATCTGCATGGAAAACTTGGTGACAGCAACGAACACAAAGAAATGTTTGTTGAATGAAAAACAAACCCACAAACTTGTACCTCAGATGACACAGGAGACTGTGGGGACACATTAGTATTATCACTGTCTTGCTAAAAAGAAATCAAAGAGATGAAATTATAAAAATGAAAATGATGATTTAACAATAAACATGAAATTATGAAATACACGAGACATATAACATTTGTCAAGTATGCTACAAACTGGCAGCAACTAAATTTTAAAATATGTAAGGCAAGGAACCACTGTCTGCTGTTTATGTCAAATACTAGTTTTACATCACCTCTGCTTGATAGGTGAATTAACTTTGCTATTACCAAAGCAAGCAAATGTCCTACTGTTCCCCAGCAGGCAATCATGAACATTTTTTTTTTCAAATAAAGGAGTATAATAGTTATTTCTGCTATGGCTTTTGGAATGCAAAGTTAATTTGTTCAAAAAAGACAAGTGAATAAATTTATATCTTAATATTTCACAATTACTACATCTCACCTCATCATTTTCATTTCCACTTGAACTCTTTCTGGAAGACTTATACTGCAAAACACACACAATTATTACTTTAAAATGAAAGCATGGTTTTCATTTGAACTAAATGGCTTGCTTTCACTCAGATGTTATTCATTACTGATGGAGCTGCTGAGAAGAAAAGGCATGTTACAGAAACAAAGGAGCAAGAAAGAAACAAACCAGAAGAGAACATGACATTTCTAGGCTAGTCAAGATCTTCATCAGCTGAAGAGATAAGAGCATTTTAAAATGAAATACTTTTATAATGTCAACTCTGCATGTGACAGCTGATCCAAGTGAAAAGATCTTAACAATTGCTAACACAAAGCATTGTTTCTTAGGAAAAATTATGCAACCTGTGAAAGCTTTATAATGTTTTTTATGTGACTAAGATTGCTTACACTTTAAGAGATTGACTTGACATTGTAAAAATTTAAATTTAAAAAGATTAAGGGTGCCTTTAGAACTTCAAAGTCTAATCACATCCTTTTACGTATTTAGACAATGCTTTTCCCACCGGTCTGTGTGATTCGTTGTGTGTTGCCTTCATCACTGTCCCACTTCCCTGATTATGCTAAAATGTAGGAAATTAAGGAGGAATTGAAGGAAAAAAATTTACAAAAGTGGTATTTAAAAAAATAAATGTATTTCATTGTCTACAGAGCAAGTGTACAAAAAGTAGGAAAAGCCCCATGCAGACAGAATTAAAAAGATCATCACTACAAAAGGCTCAGTTTGTTGAGTGCATAGGGCCAGGCTGCTCATCCTCAGGATGTGACACACAATGCAGTAAGGCACTGGCTGTACTGTCCCTGCTTTCTCACAACAGCAGTGGTACCTTGTTTTTATCCCAGCCTGCTATGAAAGACAGGCTCTGTTTCAGTGGCTTACTCTCTTGTTTTTGCAAATGAACTGTGAATGATCCAGTGTGTATTTTGTCATTGGTATAGACTGTTTAATTCACTTTCGAGACCCATCTATAGCTGTGTGTAATGTGATTTCAGGCATCTGCCTCCATCACAGAGCTCACAACTGACTGGCATTTAAAGCTGTGCTGCTAAGCTAAGAGGAGCCACTTCTTTATTGGTAGCACAGCTCTTTAACCAGTCAAACACCTGAATTCTGTTTTACTTAGAAGTTTCTCTCTCTCCTCAAATGCCACAGCAAAAAAAAAAAAAAAAATTAATGTCAGGATGAAAACCCTGGAAGAAGAATACAATTCCATAATCTCTTCAGGGAAAAAGAAGGCTTCTGTAATCACAACAATGTAGCTGAGCTGTATAGCATGCTCTGTTCTCCCAAGAATTTAATTTCTTTGAAGTTCCCTGGCATTTCACAAATATGTTTGATGGCACAGACCCAAGAAACTAAGTGACAAAAGAAAGAAATAAGTGACAAATTTAATTTTAACTCAACCTAGCACCGCTCAGAACTCGCCTACTTCTCTGCATAGCCCAAAATAAATGTTACCCAATGTTGCTAAAACTTCCCCTGTGCTCTGCAGAATGCAGACACTGGCACCTGCTGACTGAGGGTGCACACTACAGCAGCCATGGGAACACAGATAAAATTTCCCTTCTGAAATGCGAACTAATGCCATGAGACCTAAAATGCATTAATCTTTCCTAGAACCATGCTGCAAAAAAAAAGGCAAGATATATTTTCTTTGCACTAAAAATAAGTAAATAAATAGTTAAACAAAATCCCTCCAAATAGATGGTGAAGGAACAATGACAAGATTAGTTTTTGGTTTTGCCAGAAAACAACAATGAATTACTTTCTTTTATTTAAAGGATAAACAAAATCTTTGATTCAATTTTTGCTCTTGATTGTTCTGCACTCTCAAATCATCCTAAATAAATACATAAATATATTAATCAAAAGAGTAAAATCAAAAATTGTTACATGCAAATTTAAAAGCATCATGACCTTTGAGAATTTACCTTTACTTAGTTTTATAGTTTCTTCTAATTTTATTTTAAAAAAGAGTGCCACCCACCCTCACTTCCCCATTACCTTGAAATACTCTTTTCTAATTTGTTTACTTCTCCTTCTTTCTTCATTCTGCCAGATTACTGTCTGTGTTTCTGGCCAATGCTGCTCATCCATTGAATCCTTCTGGTTTTCCAGTGGCTATAATGGCCAAAAATACTTTTATATAAAATGTAAATATAACTCTTGTGCATTAGCACAAATTATTATCAACTGGAGTTGTTAATTGTTTGTCTGTCTCAGTCTAGCTTTATGACCTGAAAGTTTAACAGTCTTAATGGTGATTCTGATAGAAACCACTTATTTCTGTTCAAATTCTACAATATATTTCATAGAAGAAGAAGAATCTATGAAATAATTCTTCAGAAAATAACAGTTTTCTGCATTGAGACTAATTTTGCAGGTAGGTTAGGAAACCACCAAAGGCTGCCAGAAATACATGAGTTTTAAGTGTGGTTAGCCACTAGAACATCTAATTTCTCACTTTGAATAATCATCACACAGAGAAAGGATGGCAACAACAAAATCAGACAGTTTGAGTATTTGTTGGCTGTTCCTATCTACAAGATTATACACCCCAACAAGCTGTAAGAGAAACCTCTCTTTCAAAGTACTGTATTATGCAATATATACTGAGGAGACAGCTAAAGTAATTGATTCTTAAATCATAATAAATATATATGACTGTCTGCTTGATGGAAACTGAAAGCAGACAATCTTAGGACTGTTTCCTGCGTGTACCACAACTAGAATATGAGGGCATTTAAAGCAATTGCATATAACTAATAGATTAAAGTAATAAAAAAGTACTCTCTACAGTTTAACTTGAAAGTTTATCATATCATGCAAGCTTCTCATTGAGGTATGGAATATGCAAGGCCTACATACTTCAATCCAACTAGAAGTTGCATCTAAAAACCAAACTGAACATTATGGTGAGGCAGTACCTTTACATGGAAAGATACACTAAAACCAAGAAAGTAAAACTTATGCCTCATGAGTTTCAAGAACTTAAAGCTGGTACATTTGCTATTAAAACAAAAGGTCTCCATTACAAACAAGTCAAATTATCTTGAGGTGTAAGATCCTCAAAGACCTTATGTTTTCCACCACAATTAAGACACCTTCAAGAACTATGTGTATAAGCAACCATCTGAATGTATTAGGTTTTCTGCCACAGAGACAAAACCAAGGAAACAACACCATCACCACCACTTCAAATATAAAGCCACTATATTTACACTTGAATATTTACCTGCCAGTTGTATGGGGACACTGGGGAATTTACTTCATTTGCTGAGACACTAAAAAGTAAGATAAAAGGCACTATGAAGTATACTAATTTTTCGTGTACTTTAAAATAAGTTACTTGAAAATATTAAAAAAGCAAACACTTAAAAAGTGGCTTCTCCAGAGCACTACAGTATTTTTTGGCCATCTGCATAAAGATGTCACAATGTGGTTTTAAAGAACAATCACTTATCTAAAATCTCAAATAATATTTACTCTCCTTTACCAAAATATGACAATAGGTCTTCCATCCAACACTACTTTATTCAGATATAGCTTCTTTTGAAGGTTTTAGTTTGTTTTGGTTTTAAGTCTCAGAACTGCCTGTTTCATTAACAAAAAAAGGAAAAGGCAAATTTAATTTTTCCTGGATTACCCTATAATAAAAAGCCTAACAGAGCTGTACACTTGAATAGGTGACAGCAACTCAAAGAGAAGAACCTGTGGTAAAAGTAAGCAAAGCCTGGAAAGTTCCAAGTAACAGCTGCAGCATGATTCGCACAACCACAGGATATGTGTGCAGCCAGCTCTGCAAAACCAGTGAGAGAGGAGACAGCCAAAATAGGATGTATCACACTGAAGGAGCTGTACTGGGTCAAGATACACCCCTGAGGTCCAGCTGAACTGCAGAGAGCCATTCCCACCCCACTGCTATCCAGCACCAACAGCAGTTACAGCTTTTCTCTCTCCAGACTGGAGTTTGGACATTCCCCAATTCCCTGAAGACAAGGCTTTGGGTATTTTTGATTATTGATGGATTCTGGGTTGGTTTTTTGCTTTGTGTGTGGGGGTTGTATTTTTTTTTTTTTAATTAATAAAAAGCCTAAGTACAGTTCCTGCAGAAAGTGGATTCCTCAGTAACACATGCTCCACAAACAATAAAGGTTTTGTAAGCTGAACTCCCAGTCAGACTTTTCCAACAGCTCTTGAGAGTACAAAAGGACTGCCAAGGAGGAGCATTTAGATGCCTAAGCACAGCTCCAGTGACACCTTGTGAAACACAGGATCTAAAATATCTGCACAGCACAATCTCCTGTGGAAGGAGGTACAACCTTCCACACTGGAATTGGTGGTCTAAAACATAAATGAATTGCGGCCATAATCAGCAGCATAATCAGACCTACAAATTTGTTTCTGGATTACATCAATTTTCCTAAATACTCAGAAAAACTGATCTTTTTTTTTTTTTTTTAATCTGAAAGAAGCTCAAGACTAGATTACTCTTGTAGCTTCAATTTCACCATGAGCTAAAAGCATCATGACAGAAGATGGCAGTAGTGACACAATAAACAAAAATGAAACTAATAAAATACTGAAAGCTGTGATACATTTAAGTATAACAATACCATTTTTCAGATTCCACTGGCTGCTTTGGCCTGTTCCTTGTGTTTACTGAAACTGAATGATTAAGAAGCCTAGAACAAAAAAAACCCATATTTAAAACAATTTTCTTAGAATGTCACTTTCACTGCATCACATTTCCTATAAATAAATAAGTTTTGAACATTAAGTGGCATCTTCCATAAAACTAAAATGTGTGTGTACACATATGAAATCCAAGCCCATTCCTGCTTCCATTTTAATTAACAATATCATTTCTCGCTCTTGAAGTATTGCAAGTTCTGTATTTTAAGGAAGCAAAACTTGGTGATAATTCAAACCAAAATGAAGTCTCCTCTTATTCCTCTCCCTAAATAGATACTATTTCAACTGATCTCACACCTGTGTAAAGACATGCTGCTATCAACAAACACAAAAGCCCCACTGTTCACTAAAATTAGCAGATGAAAAATAGTCAACCTAAATCAGACCAGAACGGATAGAGACAGACTGAGCACAAGAAAGTCAGTCAGTAACAGCAGATGAGAAGGTAACTGAGTAAGAAACACTGCAAGTGCAAAGGAAACGTAGAAAACAAGGAGGGGTGGAAAATGGAGAAACACAGGTTAAGAATTAAAAAAAAATATTAATGCATAAGTCAATCAATGGAAATTCCATTTTTCTACATGGTAAACAGTCAAATAAGCCTAAACTCACACAGATTCAAAAATGTGTTTTTATCTGGAGCAAACACATGCCACACGTGTGTGTGCACAGGGAGATGACATGAGCTATTATGGATATTTTAAGGGCTAAAAATAACAAACCAATCAGAAACACTTAAAACTAAACGTTTTTAAGCAAGCATCACATTGAACTTAGGTGACAAATTCTGAACTCTTGAAGCTAGCAATGTTACACTGTGATGTTGACTTCATGTGCAGAAGCGTGATGGAAGTGTATTTACACAGAATTATATATAGAACTAGTACGTATTAAGAGTCAGAACACAACCAACTATTCAATGGAAGAAAGTAAAACAGTAGGCACCTTTTTATATTTCATTACCATTCCGTAGTGCAGCACAGTCATTAACTTTAAATGATTGATGATTTTTCAATCAAACTTCTCTGATTACTGTGATAACTTTGAGCTCAGTAATCTTATTTGAGGTATAAACCTCTCATTGTGTGACCCTCAGTATAATGGGATTATGAGAAGTTAAGCCGGTAAACCTGTAAATGTCTGTAAAAGTTTAAGCCTGTAAAAGTTAAGCCTGTAAATGTCTGCTGCACTCAGTCTGTAGCATCTGCTTCCTATATTTTGTGTTCAGAAACTTAGTTCTGAGGGTGCATTCCAGACTTAATTTATACTACAGCCTGAAAAAAGCATAAACAAAAAAATATTCAGATCATGGGTTATCAAACCAGAATCCAATGCTACTTTAAAGTCATTACTTTTTACAGAGACTTCCCATTTAATCTAGCTTTGTCTTCAACTGAAAGCAATGAGAAATGCAGAGAGACTTTGTAGCAAGCTACAATTACAATTAAAAAAAAAATTAGACTCAGTTTGATGCAACACTTGCACCAAAACTGACACTATAATATAAATGCAATGATTGTATGTAATAAAGGCTTCCTTTTTTAAACTTACTAAATGAAATGCAAATAAAAACTATTCAGGCTAATTCTAACAAATATATATACATACACTTTTCAGCTACACTGTTTCTGTGCAACATGTATATAATTAATGACTGAGTTTATCATGAACTGAAATGATTTTAAAAAAGTATATTTTTATACTTTCTGAAACAACACCAGAAGTTTTTGAAACTTCCTGTTTAAAAACTGAAGAATAGAGGATGGGGAAGTAACAGCAACTTCATTATCTGACATGTTGCTAGCCCACTTACAGAAATCTCAATTTCCTGCAGAATAACAAACTTGAAAGCTTTTAACTAAAGAAAGTAGTGAAGAAAATTAATCTGAATTTACTGAATTGCAGAAATTGGTAAAATAATTTGTTCAGCTGGAAGGGGGTCAGGGGGGAATCACTGCAGGAATGTTAATTACTGTCTTCCAGGAACTACAATGCAAAGCAGAGTATGTAAAATGAAAGTAGAAGTAGCTCAAGTTCAGAAGTTACGTGGTGTTGATGGTCCAGCAATTTCAGCAACTGTTGCCATTCATACTATAACTCATTAAATCTAAAACTTTTATTGTACAGGTCAATTATTGTGCTAACCACTGAGGATCTTTCTGATTTTGTGAAATAAGAACTTGCACAGGACACCTGTTATAGAACTGCAATCAATTTCCTACTTATGAGCCTACAAATCACACCAATTCTGTAGTTACAGAGGTAGCATAACAATTAATCCTCTGAAAGGGTTCTAAAACTCACACAAATTTTAAAATCTGAATTAATCAACACCACATATTTATATATATTTGACATATATTTACATATTAAACACAAAATGAACATGGTGACTAATTTTTCTACTTCTATATTATGCAAGCACAACATCTGCTCCAAAGTGCTTGACCAGGTGAGAGGAAAAAAACAATGAAAAACCAAATATGATATTGGAAAATATTTTCTCAAGCTTAAGGATTTGAAAAGTGGAATCTCAGCCACTTATGCTTTCATATTTTGTGCAAATATAACTGATTAATGGACACAGATGAAGTGAACAATGGTAGTGTAATTTTAAGGTTAGCTATCTTCAAGTTTGGACAGACAAGTACTACCTTGAATCTCTAAAATGTAAAAAGACACTAGAAATCTTGTGAAGTGAGACAAAGATGATTTATTTTCAATTCATTCCAGAGCAGTCCACTAACTTCACACCTGTCTCTGCTTTGGGATTGAAGCTGTGCTCTTCTGGATTTAGACAGTTTTAGGAAATCACTGCTGCCAGGTAAGAATTCAGACTTAATTTTGATGCAAATTCAAACAGGCTCATTTGGAAACAATGAAAATTAATCTAAACTACTCTACTGCCTTTTGAAAAAGATGAGGAGTATCCAGACTAAGTTACAGAGCTTCAATTTATAAGGTAACAAAGTTTGAAATCACTTCATTCAACACCTACGTGTTTGAGTATTGCCTACACTGTACTCAAATTTTATGTTACTGGTGAGGTTTGCATATTACAAATATTTCCACCACGGGTCAAATGCTAAACAAATTATCTCTGGTCATGCTAACTTGGAAATGATCACTTTAAAACCAAAGTATCAAACAGACAACACAAAAACAAACAAACAAAACCCAAAAAAAAATAGAAGCACTACTTTCCCTGAGGTAATGTATCTGAGGTTGTATACTTAAAGAAAAATAAAAGCTTTTAGGTTTGGACTCAAAGTGTTCTTTGGAGAATTGCCTAACTAAATATTTTTCTTATTAGCATTTCATCCTAAAGAACAAAGAATGTATTGCAAACTATTTTTGATAACAAAACATCTTAGGGTAACTCAGCCAATCCCTTTAACTTTTTTTTTTTTGTTGGAAAAATGGCCAAGAACATTTCTTTTGTCCACATTTTAACTCTGGAAATCCAAGGCTCTACAAACACTTTATACCTTGATGCACGTCCTGCCGCCCTGGTCCTCTGGAAGAGTTTTTCACTGAATGAAGTTCTATAGCTTAGTGGCCTTCGTCTGTATTCACATTTCATGCACACCAAAGCCAAAGATGGAAGAAGGAAGCAGGATAGGTTGATGGGAGAGGACAGGGAAGTCATTAGCATAGCAAGCAAAAGGAAAGCAGACTGCATAATATTACAAAAACGTACACTGAACAAATAGAAACGTGATTAGTAAGGAGTTATTTCGTGACACTTAACTTCCCTGAGGATTCTGTTTACTGATTGAACATATATTCCACAAATAATCATAGAAATATCTTCACTAAATACTAAATATTATTCTTTTTGCTGGTTAAAAAACCCCATGGATTCAAAATCAGAGCTAAATTTTCTATCAGAGGAGATTCTGAGCTCATGTACCTAAAGATACATAAGCAAGCTTTAAATTATAAATGTTAACTAAGAAGCAAAACTTGAGAACTATTAAGATTGAAAGCCTGCATAATTCAAGACAAAGCAGAACAATCAGCAAGACCACTGCATTAAGACACAACAACATGTGACAAGTAAAATTCAAGTTGCTGTACTTCAGAAGAGGAGTGGCTTGGTATTTCTAATGATTAGATAACCAGGAAATATGTAATCAAACAAGACCCCCATGCAACATAAATAACCATCACATAAAAACCGAAAATAAGAAAAACACCCTCATTCTCTCTTCAATAATTTGAGAAAATTAAGCATTCTTGGTCTTATTTGCACTACTTTTGGTACTAAGAATACATTAGCAGTAAGACTTCATTCTTATTTTTCCCTTTCCTGTGAGCAACAACTAATTCTTGAAAGCAGGGCATGGAGTTCTAAGAAAAACTTATTTTATCTTTCACACATGCACACTTACTCTATTTACCTAATATAAAATGCTGGTGAATTTTTAAGACCCTGCAATTCATAGTATTGGGATCTCAGTGTCTCTGAGAGCTTCATGTGTATTTCAACCATCTTGAAAGCAATGCAGCAGAGTCTCATAATTATACAGAAATTTGAAAGAAAATAATCCTATTTAAGTTGGTATGAACTTATATCTATTGCTGTGGGATACTGAATGACTGTTATGAAGTATTTCAGTTAATGAACTACTATTAACTACAACTTTCACCTCTCAGAAGAGCTTACTCTCAAAGTACCTTACAGTATTTGCTTGCTTGGTAAAGGAACAGTACAGAGACTGTTCCTACCCCAGCCTGGCCACATCCTATGTGACTCCAGGTATTCCTTCATTTTACACAGAACTCCTGTTCTTCATTTTACACGGTTGTTAACTTGTTCAGTTACATTCCCTTACTCTGCTGCTTGTTCCTTGGCTCCTTTTCAAGAATTGTTCTGTTGAGATGCCCATAATGAAGCAGAGAAAGGCAGGCAGTTGAAATGATTTATTTTTATACACAGATATTGTCATTTGAACAAATTTCAAACAATTTGTTTGAACAAATTTCCCCTTCAGTCTGCAGGATATTGACTGAAGGAAGTACCACCTTAATTAGCTTGTATCTGAATAAAAATAACCAGTCACAAACAAACTGTATGCAGGTTGTGTAATTCAGACAAGAAACACAAGACAGGTAGGTATCTTGACAGAGTCTGTCACTTCACTCTTCAGCACCTGGACAAAACTGTTCTCAAAATAAGGTGTCAAAAGCTTTTAGATATAAAAGACATTAAAGAATAAATTAATTGTAACAAAAATTATTTTAACTAGTATTGTTATACCTGTGTTTTTGTTCTTGCTGCAACAACTGAGCTGCTATTTTTCTCAAGTCAGTCACTTCTTTGAGTTCATCATCATCTTCAACCAGCAGCTGTTCTTTCTGAAGTCTGAAAAATTAAACATTAGTGACCTGCCTGACTTCACTGAAGCAAGACACAGAAATGGCTCATTATGGCAATAACTAAGCAGTGCTTCCTATAAAATTATTCTCTGTCCAAGAGGAACGCTCAGTGTTCAATATGAGAGCTTAAAAAAACCCTCACTTTCACCCTTGCCACTACCAGTAAAACCTACTCAAAAAAGAGGAAGGAGATTTACCTTTTTTCATCTCGCCAGTCCTCATTTTGTTCTATTTTCTGGGATTTCTCAGGATGTTTTCCCCGTTCCTTAAACAAAACAAAACAAAATGTTAGAATTGAATTAAGAGGCTAAAAAGGAAAAAAATCAAGGCTACTGAACAGTTTTTCTTTTGTCAATCTGTGGTACCTTGACATAGGACAGCAGTGGGCCAATCTGTGCATCTCCCTGCTCAGGAAGAGCTCCCTCCTCTGCACTGGGATCAATGTAGTCAAACGCCTCCTGGTCTAGTGAGGATTTATGAAGAACAGGAGAGACATTAAACAGTTCTCTCGACCAATGGCAGATAAAGATAAAACACAGAAATTGTACCTTCTTGAGACAGAATTTCTTTCCCCCCTTTCTTTCTAGCCTTGTCTGTGATTATTACATTGTTTTATGAAATGATGAAAATACAATACCAACACCTGATCCTGGAATTTTGTGCCATTTTTTACATTAGATTACCTAAGCAAAGTATCTCTGTTACCTACAATGACAAATGCACAACTGGTGTTACCTTTCTGAGGATCGAGTTTACTTCCCATGATGTGATTGTCATTCCTTATTGTCTGTTCCCTTGTTGACTCTGATACCTGGGAGTGAAGGCTGATTGTATCATCATCAGATGGCTGCAAAGACACTCACATTTAGTACTGAACTGACATGGAAATGATATTATTGTATGATTTCCTAATAAATCATACTGACTGGGATATCAATATATTCCAGTCGTATCATATTGATTAGAATTGACCTTAACCAGAAAAGTTAAAGAAATATATAAATAATTTGTGTCTGATATGGCAATCTAATGATTTAAACCCAACTGTGCAGATACTGAAAGAATATTAAATGCAACTCATTGAGGTATTTCTTAAATGATAAAAAATACAAAAGAAAAAGTTCTAAAAACCAGAAATTAAAAATGTAACAGTGAAAAAATACTCACTTCTGTAGTGGACAACCTTTTATCCCCATTATCACTTCCAATGCCAGAGTCTGGTCCATGATTTTTATTGGGATAAAAGTCCTCCATACTACATTAAGAAAAGCAACACACAAGAAACACACAATAATGAAAGAAACAGGAGTTTCACTTTCCTAAAATAAAATAAACATCCTTTTCAAAATATGTTCTCTGTACTCAAAACTCCCTCTACTCACCTGTCTGTGAGAGGCTGGGAAGGGATTCGTTTACCTAATGATGGAAGATCCAAAGAATCTGGTTTTTTATCTATTCTGAGGCACGCCTGAATGCTGAGGAATTTAAATATATGTACTTTGCCCTTTAAACATATCTGTTGGTAGACAAATGAAAAAAGTCTTAATTACACAGCATGTTCCCTGAGAATACACCCCAAGAAATACCTTCTGCACTGCATTTGCAGCCACAACACCCCAAAAAGGAGAAATACAAGAAATACATGCTAAAAAAATGAAAACTTGATTGGTATCAATTAGAACAGCTTCCTCTAAGATCCTAATACAAATTTCTGTATTTGTGTGCTTTAATACTAACCTGTGCTGGTGGTATCTGCATTGGATTGTTATCCAAAACTATAACTTGTAAGTGACGTAACTTTCTGTAACAAATTGGAATTTCTGTAATTTTATTACAAGAAAAATCCAGCTTTACCAAGGGAAGGTCTCCTAATTCTGCATTTGGGGAAAAGAAGAAAACAACAGAAAAAGAATCAGTTATCTTCTTAACACTCTACCTAATTTGCCTACATCAATGGGAAGAAGATGAGTAGCTCACCATCTGGCAACATATGGAGATTATTTCTTCTTATGTTCAATTCTCTAAGTGACTGCAATTTTCCTATTTGCTGGGGAAGAACTTGAAGTTCATTACAGCTAATATCCTAAGAAAGATGTAATTAATAAATCAACTGAACATCTTAAATGAAATTACACAAAGGTATACAGTGATCAAAACTATTATAAAGCGTACCGTTAAAAGAAAACAAATCCCAACTATCTTGGATTTTCCACAGAGAAGATGAACCATAACAGATCTTGCTGATTTTTAAAGTATTTACTGATTCGTGTTCCAGAAATGCAATTCAAGAAGTTAAAATCAATGAATGACGAAATACTGGGTTTGAAACTAACACTGTAGCCTAGGAATCAGGAGTTCCTGGTGCAGTTCCCATATCTGTCAAAATCTTCTTGTGCTATTGCTGGAAATTGACTGGCATGCTGTTCTCTTCTAAAAATTGTTTTTCCTTAATAAACAGTGAACCAACCCACAAAACTAAAAAAGGTATGGACAGCAATAGCAGGCTCACCAGCTTTTTGGATACAAGCACTAGAGGGTGACAAACCTGCATCAAGTGAACACAGACGGCAGCTATTTCTGACCCTAATTTAGCATTAATTTATGTAGACCAGAGTGATTAAACAATCACATCGTCTTTCTAGCCTTCTTATGTTCTAAACAGGTCTATCACAGGTCCTGGATGAAACTCTCTCTACTATGTCCTTAATCATCATCAAGCATGCATTCTAGGTTTGACAACCTTGAAAAATAAGCCAAAAATACCAATAAAACACAGTAGCTGAATTTAAATTTTGTAGTTCTATATTTTAAAAAATATTAGTATCTTATTATACTGAAAATACACTGCTTATAAGTTTACTTAGTATAAAGATTCACAGTTGTATTTACCAACTCCATTAGATCTCTCAACTTTCCAATTTCTTCTGGAATGGATACCAGCTTGTTATTACTGACAACCAGAACTTTCAGTGGAAGATCAAACAGGTATTTTGGCAATGTTGACAAAAGATTTCGACTTGAAAGAAAGAAAAAGAGACAAGCAAGACTAGATTATAATCTCTTTTTTAGCTCTCAGGGCATCTGAGATGAATATTGTACAGCTTTTCTCCCATCCCAGATTACTTTCTCCACCTATTACAATTTCATCTACACTCTCCACCACAAATTCCTTATCAGATACAGCCTATCTCAGGTATGTGAAACTTTAGATCCCCATTTTACGTATTTTACTTGATGAAATGAGTATGTACTAGGACAGAATAGAACACCAAAATGTACAGAGAAATATGTTATAAGAAATAATGTTTGACACTTGCTTTTACCCTGCTGATACCTTCAGAAGAATCCCCTGATGTGACAGTCTGCCAAATCAGAATTTTATATAAGGTCATTGCTTCTCATGTCATGTTGTTGTATTCCTCCTGAGCCAACACAAAAAGCCCTGAACATTTATTTATTTTGCTGAGCAATAGTCTGGAAAGTAAATCTTAATTAAAATGCATTGCTTCTGTGTATACCATCTTCCAGCTGCATGCATGTATACCTGCTATGAAATACATTCTTACCCACTAGTGGATTTAAATCTATATTGAAAAAACTATCCACATTGATGGACTTCCACTGCCAGAAACACATATAATGTTTCTAACAAAATACACTTTAAAAAGTCTTTGGAAAACAAGCTTGTTCAGATGTGGTAAGAAATAGAAACACACATAAAATTAAAAAAATAAAAATCAGCAATTGCTGTTGATTGCAGTAGAGCTAGCTCTATTTTTGACAAAAAAAAAAAAACCCTTTAAAGTGCTCACACTACGTTAAGAAAAATACAGAAGTCTTAGCGCTTAATTGATATCTATTCAGAGCATTGTTCTCAATCTAAAAATCCTGGGTTTTTTACTATTTTCTCCATGACTACAGTTTATAGAACTGCAAAATCAACAAAAACATTCCTGCAACATTACACTGTAAAATGACTAGAACCTTTTCACAGTCTCTCTACAAAAGCAATGGATTTATTTGGTAAAATTCGAAGTGAACAATACAAATTCTGTACATAGGTGTGCATTAAGTCTCTTTTTATGTTGCATTTCAGGCAGATATGCCAGGCTTTTTTGGCTGAAGGCAGGAGAAGCAAAAATGTAATGTGCAAGTAAGCTTTTCCTGAACTGACGATACAAAAGTGGCAATGAAGCAGTCATTCATGTCGCTTACAGAGATTTCCTCGGGTTTTTCAGGTTTGGGGTTTTTTTAGGAGCTGCCTGCTTTACTATGAAATGCAAAATACATTTCTTCCACCATCTGAATCCCAAATTAGAATTTGAGATCATGTGGTTTTCTCCTGTAACAAAGCATCTGAGCTAGGAAGGCAGGATTTTAGCCTGCTCTCTAATACTACAGCCCACACGTTCCTGCACTGTGAAAACAGTCTTTGGTTAGGAGCATAGAAATGAGGACAAAGCACAGTTTGGCAAAGGATGATCAGGAGAGTCAACTCTTGAAAGAGCTAGAACTACACAGCATTTCTGTGTAAAGAAATGTATTCAGCACCTCAAACACCATCAAAAGAGAAACGGGCTGCTGCTGAAGAAAGACCATATTTCTTTCAGAAAATACTGCAGTTTTTTATCTATCATAATAATCCTCTTTAAAAGTGCCACAGAGAACATTACTCATGAATTAGCACTATACTAGTACTGATACTTGCAGATTTTGAGACAGAGTAGGTTTCGGGGATTTAAATAGCTCTTAACTGAGAAAACTGTTTTGGATTTGATGCAGCCAGTATCAGAAACAAGGAATACTGTGGAAAACAGGGTCAGGAGAGTTTTTTAGATTCCCTCTCCTGCCAAAGCTCACATCCATCT
The DNA here is from genome assembly GCA_013399225.1 of Rhipidura dahli. Lineage (NCBI taxonomy): Eukaryota > Metazoa > Chordata > Aves > Passeriformes > Rhipiduridae > Rhipidura > Rhipidura dahli. The sequence goes on from VXAC01001789.1 coordinate 373,187, forward strand.
TCTGTTCTTGTGAGAAAATCCAACCATATGTTTTCCAAGTTTAAAAAGAGCAGTACAGCAGTGGATGTAAATAATGTGCAAAATGAGCCACAGTAATTTACCCTCCTAATGGCAGCAAACTTTTGTACCTGTAGTTTCTGAACACTGTCTACATAACATCAGAAACACAGAAAACTCTGCAGACTCAAGGACCTGATGAAGCAAAATGTCAACTCTCCAATGAAGTAAGTTATATAAAGACCAAAACCAACCACCATTACTCACCTAATGTTAAGGTAGGTAAGCATTTGCAGGTTTTTAATAGATTCTGGAATGGATTTGATGCAGTTGTGATACAAATTTAAAGTTTCCAGTGGTGCAAAAAGCCAGACATCAGGAGGAATTTCAGTAAATCTGTTCTTTGAAAGATCTAGAAGCAAATGGAAAAAAAAAATCCTTTTTTAGTCAAAATTTTCCCTTCAGTAAGAGGAGATAAAAGTACCCACTGTTATTCTTGTCATGCTCCTAAAAATTAAGGTGCTGCAAGAAGTGTAAAATAACTCAGTTTTACCAGATGCTACCGCATATAATTAATACACAAAACAGCTTTAACATACTAAAAGATTATTGTTCAACATGCAATTACAACAGAAAGTAGAAGAATGGCAGGAATTTAAAAATACATTCCCTACTACATAGTTACAGTTCCAATGACACTGAATATCAATTATGATTGTCCTTCCTCTAGCAAGTCTTTGCTCTGTGCAATTCTTGGGTTTCTTCCCCTCCAGTAAGTCAAGGTACAAACCCAGTCAACATTATTTTTCCTGTTTGACAGCAACATTAGAATCCAGTGTCACTGTGCAATGTATCTGCAATGCTAAAGCCAAGCTCCCAAAACACCCTTCCACAGTAACTGACATTCTCCAGCTATTCATTTGTAACTTAGCTAAGAAGAAGATAAAGTTGCAAAAACCAATGCCACATGTATTTACCCATAAAAGTTGAGATGCAATTTAGCCTGGCCTAAAAGCAGAAAGAGGAGCTCTCTTTGACCATGGGGACACAATAGCTGAGCTAGATTTATTCTGACAATGCATGACTGCATTATGCAAATCCGCAGGCAGGAGTTCTGACAAAACCGCGCATTACCAAAATGCACAGCACCTCTGACCATATGAAACCTTGAAAAGAAACAGAAAATACAAATGAAATGTGACCCAAGAATCCTGGAAATTATCAGCTAAACTACCAAAACCTGTGTCATCAAAAGTCCACCAACTACCTGGGAAGAAAGATGTATTTATTTGAGAACAACTGCCTAGTCTTCTGAAAGTAACTCTGGTTCCCAACCCAAGACATTTTAAAAGGATGTGGTTTCTCAGAAATGCTGAACAAACTCTTTTAACAGAGAAGTAATACAGGTCCCTTGCTATTTCAGGCTTTAGTTCTCAGTTTTTAACATTGACATGGAATAACTGTTTCTGCTTAGCTCCCATCACATTAACATTGGAATGAACATACAGTTCTGCAAAAAGCCTAGAAAGGGGTTGGAAAATTGGCTCCAAGTCATTATCTGGTTCAAAGAGATCTCAACAACCTGAAGTTTAACTGGCAAACCAGCTACGAGCAGCATTTCTCAGGGCCAACACTGGAATCAAATATTGTTTAGCTTCTTCATCAGCAACTTGGCAAACAGATAGAATGTGCCTTCTGAAGTGCACAGACAGCACCCAGCGGGAGAGATGGGTGAGAGCCACGACCTCACCTGGCAGACACCCAGTTTGAATAAAGGCCAGTGCAAAGACTTGCACCTGTGGCAGATGCCTGCTCACACCAGTGTGAGCTGCTCAAAAGGGCAGAGGAAAGCTGTGCAGAGAACACCCCTGATGCTGGTACACAACAGGCTGAATGCAAGACACCAGGGTGCTGAGCAGAGGGAATGGCCATCCACAGCATGCTGCAGGTGACCAGCAAATAAAATGGACTGGTACAATGAAACACCACCTTCCCGTGGAGTTATTTTTGGCAGTAGCTTTTATTTTACTTCTTGAAGTCTAGAATATGTGAAATTTTGTGTGCTATCCGGCTGTCACTCCATTATTTCTATGAAACATTCTCAAGCTTAAGTATCACAAAGTCTTCCTGTAGATCAGGGTATCCACTGCTGATACTAATTCTGCAAACTCTACCTGCAGTAGGCAGAAAAAGACACTCCTACGTTGGAGGAGTGGTATTCCTAATGAATTGTGAGAAAAACGGAATAAAGTTAACTAAAACAGAACATCTCAACAAAAAGTAAAAAGCTTATTAAAAAAATTGCATGCTTGAGAGAGTTTTCACAACCAGAGGTTCACTTTCTGTTTTCCACTACATCGAATTTCAAAATGTTAAGAGAAAAATGACAGCTTTCCCATGAAAGTTTTCTGAAAAACCCTTCTAAAACAAATGTTCTCTTGTTCTAATATTCAGCAGGCTGTGACACCTACATGCAGAAAAGATGCCCACAGTTTTATTGCTGGCACAGTTCTACAACCTCCACCAAACAGAATCACAAAATAATACAGTCCAACCCCTGCCCCAACACCTGAACTAAACCCTGGCACAGAGTGCCACATCCAATCTCTTTTCAAACACTTCCAGGGATGGTGACTCCACCACCTCCCTGGGTAGACCATTCCAGTACTTTATCACTCTTTCTGTAAAAAACTGCTTCCTAATATCCAACCTATATTTTCCTTGGCGCAGCTTAAGTCTGTGTCCTCTTGTTCTGCCAGTTGCTGCCTGGAGAAAGAGACCAACCCCCACCTGACTACAACCACCTTTCAGGAAGTTGGAGAGAGTGATATGGTCATGCTGAAGTCTTTGATACAACCCCATTCTGAAAAAAAGCCAGCTCTAACTGATTTTGTTTTATCAGCAGCTGGAAAGGCGACTGAAGGCTGGTACAAAGATCTAGTCCAAAAAACAGATGTGAAGAATCCCACCCGACTGCCACTGGTCCCAGGAGCAGGACTGTAGGCTACACCTGAGCAAGAAGGCTCAAGGGCACCATGAAAATATTGCTGCTGTATTTGCTTCCAGCCATACCTCAACCACACATCTTGGAAAGGCTCAGGTTAAAAACCAGGTTTGCTATTTCTTCTGCAGAAATAACATCTAGAGGCAGGCCAGACAACAAGCAGAAGATGCACCAACTCTGCTCTGGATGAGTGGACCAGCAGTGTAACATTCCACAGGCAACATAAACCAACTGTAGTTTCCACCCTGGCTTGACACAAATCACATCAGCACAGTCTGGCTGAAGCCCCTCAGTAATAACCCCATACAGCTGCACATCAAAATATATACCAAGGTCACATTATTTGTGTATTACTCTAGGACCACTTCTCTGAAAATAAAGCCTTTGAAGACACTCTGGGGGAAGGAGTACACTTTTTTACTATGAAACCCAGAAATCCTATTAAAATAGGAAATTATACCCACCATCTCTCAATAATAAAATAAAAAAGGTAAATAAAGAGGTGGGAGATAGCATGACTTCTAGTCCAAGCAATTTTTCATTCCATCATTGCAAAACAGCATTAGAATAGTTCCAGGGGTTGGTTCAGATTTTTCTGAAGAGAAAGATTCGAGTATCTATAGTTTTCACAATATTCTCATATTGAATGTACTTGTAGCTTTTCTAAAACAAGTAAAGCTATTTTTACCCAAATTAAAGAATGATTTCTACTCCAAAAATGTTTTCAAAACAAGCAAAAAGTTTATGAGACCATTATGGTAAATAAAATGTAGATGTGAAACTTACGCAATTTAGGTACTTTTTGAAGACTAATAACACAATGGATGACCAAGAAAATGCATTCTGAAAAAAGAAAAAACTTTAGGAATAGGGTGCTCCTCTATAAACAACACAGCTTTCGTCTCGCTTGAAATGAAAACAGGCTGCTAGCACTTGAGAATGGTTTTGTAAGGGTTAATAGACTGGAGAAGCAAGGAAAGCTGCTAAATGCAGAAGCACAGATGATTTAGGATGACAACTCCTCCAGAAGTGAGATTATAGGAATCCTTTGCTTAACCAGTTTAGACTGGAAAACTCTCAGTGGGAGTGTTATGTGAGGACTAAATAGAAGACACAATCCATGCCTGCTCATGAATCACAGGGTATTTCAATACACCGTCTCTGCAGAAACAATAAAAGTGAGAAGTACACCATTACTAAGGGTTAAATTTTAAAGAGGAACTAGAAAAATATGAAGAAGTTGGTTGCAGTTTAGTTTTTTTTGACAGAAAAATTTTTAAAAAAGCTGATCCCAAAGTCTTTAGTTACTATAAGACAGTGGTTAAAAAACAATATGTAGAAAGATGAAAAAATTTTAGGAAATCAGTCTGAAAGGGAAGCTGTAAGAAGACGTTATCTTGTATAAATTTAAGCCATGATCAAAAGGGAGAACAAAAAGCTCAAGCTGTCAGGTTACAGCAAGGTAGCTAAGTAGTACCAATATCACATTTGCCTTGTTTTTGCACTTCTCCCTAAGGATGCAGTACTGCTCACTGTCAGGAACATCCTGATACAACAGACTGGCCTTTTACTTAAGCCAGTACAATCCCTTTTGTATTCACATATTACATACACTACATATCAATTTGAAATACGAGGCTTAGCTAGGAAATTTACATTTGAACCTCATCTTGATATTATACTATTTTTCATAAAAATATGTTGCTGATTCAGGATATTGGTGTTAGGCTTTTGTTAGCTCCAAAATGCCATTAAGAAACCAGATCATAAAATCCCCACATTCCTCACACCACAAAAGCAAGAGAACTGCTCTCCTAACTCATCGCAGATACAGATTTTCGTAGCCAGCTTTTCTAGCAATGCTTTAGCCTAAGCCAACCAAAGTCTAAGAAAAGTTGTAACTGTATAATTAGCCCTACTAATGAAGACAATGGATGCATAAAAAGAAGTGTTCAGAGCTGATCCCAAAGATACTCTTTTAGTCAATCTCAACATAAATCTGAGATCACCACACAGAACACGGGTAAAACTCATTTGTCTGTCAGATGCAAGATGGGTCTGGAGAAGAAAAAAGTAGCCTCAAACACTACAGAAACACCTGCACGTGGTAACTGTGGGAGGCACCAGCTGTCAGTGTCCACACACCACTGTCATTCTGACTGAAGAAAGCTTTGTCACGTAAACAGTAAAATTGGTTTGTTCATGCTAAGTGCCATTTCTGTGGTTAGAAACAGAAGACAGATCTCTTCCTGCCCTTTTTAGTTTTTCAACAAACTGGAGAAGCAGCCTGAGAAGAAAGGAACTCTTAAGCTTCCCAAGCTCACCTCAAATGGGATGTCCCTCTAGCATTTCCCTCAAACTCTACACATCTACTTGCAGTTTCACAGTTCCAATCCTAATGCATGACTAGCACTGTTAAACACAGAAATGTTTTAAAATTTTCCCTTCAAAGGAAAAATTAACCTGGGTAACTAAACAATAAATATCAGAAGTCTTCAGACTTATTTATGTTGCAAAATGAAGTACTGAACAATTAAAATACATCCACATGTAGAATGATTGGACATACTGATATAAACAACAACTATTTCAGTTGCAAAGGAGACCAAAAATTTAGAACTTACTGGCAAAGAATGGTCAAGAATTACAGCAACATAATTTCTGCATCTAACTGTGAGTTTCACATACAAATCAACATTTCCTCTCCAACATTAAGAGCTATGGTGAAGAACAACACAGAACAAACTGAGCACCTATCAGCTCTTACGCACAGTAAGGAAACTGGGCATACCTGCCAAAACCCTGTAGCTCTCAGGAAACTAACCTGACCACAAACTGTCACAAGAAAAGCTACATAAATTTAAAGTCTATTCTTAAAAGCTTATGTACCAATATTTAACTTGATTTTTATATGTTATGTATACTCAAGTCAAGCAGAAGCATTCTGTTTAAAAGAAAGAAAAAACACTCGCAAGACTAAAAGTGGCTACAAGCAGCTTTTACTTTTTTTTTCAACTGGCTGTTTGACAGCATGGAATAGCTTCTGGTTTTGTGAAAAGGTATTACAAACAGATATCAAAATGGTATTTGCATTCTAGATCCAACAAGGAAGAGCTAGGAAATACTTGCTTTATGGTTATCCCTGCCCCTAAGTTTAGTTACAGACTTGATCTGTGCAATTAAAATGACAAACAAAGAAACTGTACACAACCACATAATTGAGGTTTCTCATCAAGTACAGAGGGAAAGTTGTACAGGCAACCAGAAACTCTATTTGACAGATTCTGAGTCCTTGGCTTTTCATGCTAATCAGCACTTCCAAAGAAAAACAAAATCCTTTTCAAAAATACACTTTTATTACTTTAGAGACTTCAATAAAAAAAAGAACACACTGTCAGACTGAACCATAGTTCTTCCACATGAAGGAAATGTTTCTGTAACTGGAATAGACCAATGGTTGTCTCTCACACTTCCGCCACCAGGGAGAAAGAACTGAGATCCAGCACACTGGCTCTGAAATCAAAGTAGCCTTAAGGAACCCACTATTCCAGTCCAGGCTCTCTGAGCCCAGTCTCCCAGTCTATACTGGATGCATCTACATTGAACATGTTTAAATTGGCAGTTTGGTTCAAGCAATTCTTGTTTTTCATGTAAGTTGGCTCCACTCACCACATGCTGGTTCAGGTATGTGAGGTTTTTCCTGAAACCTGTACCAGCAGAAAACTAAACCAGAAGCTCTGATCTAAAGGTTGGAATAACTGGGGAGCATGCTGGTGGCTGATCTGCTGCATACCAATGCCAGTATTGTCCATACAAATCAGATTTGTTACTCGAGGTGCAACAAGTCAGTAATTACACATTTGAGAGAGGCAGTGATTATTTATTTCAGACTTGTGCAAGTGTGGGTGCTCAGCGGTATTCCAGAAGTCAAACACACCAATTATAAAAACATTTTTACTATTTACACATTTTAGCAAAGAAAGAAATTAATGTTCATCGGCTGCAAGTTACGTGGTTCTCTCAATAATCAGTATTCTACCTTCTACTGGCTAATGACCTCTCTTGCTTCCCATGCTAATTAGTCCATGTGCCCAGTCTCCGTTTGCTTGGGTTGGTGGTCTGTGAGCTGGTGTTGTGATCTCCCCATGCTGGAATTACCTTTTATCCACTCAGAACGATTCAGCAGAGATGTTGAGTTGCCTTTGTAGGTTTCATCCTTATCTTGGGAGTTCTGCCAGCTGTCCTCATGGCCCTTAAATTCTGCTTTCCCTGGGCCTTCTTCCCAAGCCTTGATAACCGCCCCCCACATCTGAGATCACTGAAGCCTGTCAAGCCCTAAATCTTAACAAGGCAATTCTTAAACCAGTCATTTGTTTTTCTAACACCTGGACATCACTTAGGGCTTACCTGTTAGTTGCTATCTGTTTCACAGATTAAATCTCCCTCCTTGCTGAGTAGGCATGAAAGTTCACAAAGATCAAACATCAAAGAACATCCTTTCTTAAGAAAATTTTACATGTTCCACAGTTTGCAGCTGTGAGGATGAACCCAACAGATGAATTCAGGGAATTCTTCACCATGTTGCAACACTAGAAAGATCCAGACATTTCCAGCACAAGATAACACAGTGCTCCAGCTCTGGAGTGTGTTCAGCTATTTTAGCACAGCATGATTTAAATGCAAACTACAGAACACATCACCAGGATCACTCCTCAGTCTGGCACATGAAGGTGTAAATTCAAATACCACATCAAAAGGACATTACCTCATGTCAAGGATTATCTTCCTCTCCATTACTGTGTCTCGGCTCCGCAGATCATTTGGAGTTTAAAGTGGTAAGAAGAAAATCCCAGTGGCAGCTTTTCTTTGGCACTTTAGTATTTAGTCTAGACTATTATTGTTAAAATGCTTTCCTACCAGAAAGAGTGAAATTTATTTTCTTGACAAGTCAGCAAGACTTCTTAAGCTGTCATATTACACCACAGGGCATCTTCCTCCCACTTAACTCACCATCGCTTATTGGTTTAATTCTGACAATTTCTTCTTTGGCTTTGAAATTGTTTAATTCCAAATTTCCATTTCACAGACAATATCAGGGAAAGTAACCCTCATTTGGCAATGAAGCAAAGCCTGGATTTGTAAAGGAATATCTCAAACACACACAAAATTCCCAGACAAAGACTTACATCAGCATCTGTATGCTCAGTAACACACATCCAAGCCTTTGTCCTGATGAGCTTACATTCTAAATAGACATGAGACAGAGACAGAAGCTTCCATCAACCTGCAGTAATCAGTGTTTACTACATGACTTATTTTTTGTGCAGATAAAATGGCTTGTCACTGAATAAACTAAGCACAAACATTTTTCAAGTAAGCTGAATTACTGGAAGACAAAGAACACTGGAAAACAAGGCAATTGTGCTAAGATGAAAGCAGAACAAAGCCTGAAGAAACTGGGTAAACCAGCAGTTCATGAGCACTGAGTGAACAGGGTCTAGCAACAATTCCAGCATGTTCTCCTGAGACCTGGAGGCCCCTGCTGCAGCAACTTCAGCATCTGTTCTTATTGGCTGGTGTCTCCCACTGACTGTGTCTTACTCATGCCAGACCTCATGGCAGCATTTAAGAATGGCCACAGCCACTTCTGTTAGCTTAAAAATAATTACGTATTGTCTCTCATTACTGCATGTAATGACTTGAAGCAAACACTTTTAGAAACCTTTTAGTTCTAGGTCAGTCTTCAACAGAACAAGTTCTTGTCCACTTCATCCTGCTTCCACCTATGGAAACAGAGGTAAAGTGACAAATGGCAGGAGTGTTTGGTTTAATACCCAGATGGTCGGGGATTTGCTCACTGTGCTGTTACACCCGCTGCTCAGCTGCCAACAAGGCTGGGCTCAGGGCTCCTGCAAGCCTTTTAACTACACAAACGTTTTTTCACAAGTCATATGTGGACATTGGGAACACATTTGTGACAATGGTGTCTGCCAAGCACGAAACTATTTTAGTTCTATACCAGAGAATAAGACTTTCATTTTTTATTTTCACCTGAACTGTGTGACCTTCTCTAGACCTGTCAGCACATTCTCCTGGCAAATGGCAAACAATCCCAGGCTAGCTGGAAGAATGATGAACGTTAGACTGTTGGACAGCCACAGAAAAGCAGAGAACTCAGAAGCCTCTCCATACTATCATGTAAAACTTTTATCATCAAAAAAAAAAAAGTACCAAATATCTTCACATTTTCTGTGGAACTCCAGCCTTTAGCCCTGTTTTTTTTACCTTTTTGCTAAGGACAGATTTCAGTATTAAATGCCAGGCTTGCTGGGAATATGAGTATGTACTTTTCAATCAGCTCCAACCAAGCAGCACAACTCAAATGGGAAAACACACTTCACCAAAAAGAGTATCTCAAAAAAAAAAGCTACTCCCTTTTTCTTTATCACACAAGTTTCTGCAATACAATTTGCAATCTAAATAATTTTCCCCCTCTGCAAATAATCAGTAATGAAGTAGAAACGTGTATCAAAAAAAGTTCCTTAGTTGATCAAACACAGAAATACTAGAAATATTACAAAACACAAAAATAGTCAATGCAATAGCAAATTTAATTTTGATGGATGGAGATGGTAAGAAGTCAAAAAATTATACATGGCATGTCTTCTGATCAGTATATTAGATAAGGCTATAACTCTGCATTTACTGGGGTTTTTTTAATATTAAGATATAAGTAGTGTTCTTCATAATACAATCCTTTTAGGCAGGCAAATAGTAATAATCAGCTCCTCTGACTTCAAGTCACTGAACTGAGACCTTTCCTAACCTGCCCATCACACCAAATATCCTTAACAAGGATCCTTATTACTGGCCTTCAGCAAGAAAGCCTCAAGCACACACAGGTCGTTTCCCCTTAGCCCAAACACTGGACAGGCTGTGAAAACTGTGGAAAACTTCCAATTGTTTGTTTATAAATTGTGTCACTTCCAGGTTTTGCATCAGATGCATTTCAAAGCATGAACACCAGCCCCTCTCCCACAAAAACATAGAGTCTGAGTTCCTCTTTTTGTTTAAATCTGAAGGAAATGCTGCTGAAGAACTACATTTTGCAATGTGTTTGATTTCCAGAATGTAGTCTATATTTAGGATATACGTCATACATGAATGACAGGTTTTTTAGCTGAATATTGGATTTGTTGTTGCTCTTCAGCTACTGCCATCCTCAATTTAATCAACACTGGCTCCACCAACAGAAATAATTTTATTCAGAAAGGAAAATATAATTGGTTTGGAAGCGCATACTGTAGAGGCAGAACCGCATTACAAATTAACATTCTTATGCATTTCACTCTTAATATTAAGTTTTGGGGTTTAATCTGTAATCACATGAATGACAATATACTTTAGAAGGGCCAGAAATAGGATGCAAAAAAAGTGAAAGACGTGCAAGTAATGGTGACAATGGCATCTGTAACAATGCCATGCCCAGATTGTTACTGGCCATGACAGGAGGGCTCACTCTCAAGTCATACTGGAATACACTGGTGTTACTCCTCAGCTATTAGGAGGAAGCAGGCAGTGAGAAAGGAGAAATTTCAACATTCATCTCTCTACAGGCAAGTATTCACCTACTTATAATTGCCTGGAAGTTCCCTCAAAATTAAGAAGCGGGAATTGAAGCTGTTGTGACAAAGCCATAAACTATTAAGCCTGATGGCACCATTGCATTTATCTGGAGCTATCGGTCATGCACCTTTTGTATTTGCTAAATTCATTTTTTTGAAAGTGTTCACTAAAAAGAGGGCAAATTGCTAAAGGCACAGGTTGACTTAGGCTCCTGTGCTATATTGTCATCCTGAACTATCTCTAAAAAAATAAAACAGCAAACACACAACTCTTCAGCTAAGCAGACTGTGATTACATGGATGTGATAGACTCAATTACTTAACTGCCAGGGGGCCTAATGTTGCTCATACAGAGAGAAGCAAAATTGCACATAAAATTAGTGGAATATTCAAGATATCTCTTGATATCTCAAGAACTACGGTTTTACTTTTTTTTAGAAGTTCATTAAAAGCAGCACAAGATCTGTTTGGGCAGTCAGAAGACAAATTCAGATAAATAATAAAATAAGGATTTCCTGGCCAAAGTGCTGCAAGGACAATTCAGTCAAAAACAACAACAAAAAAGAGCTAAGCAGCCAGATAGGGTCTCTATGCTTTAGACACCTAATTTAAGATGCAAAAAGTATGCCTCAGTATTTGCACATTAAGTATTGGCAAGCCATTATGTATGTTAGATGCAATATAAAATCCCAAGCTATTTTTTGATAAACCAGCAGAAGCTGCGCTTCAATATAGCTCTTGCTGACTTTATTGATATAAAGACAGAATATTCTGGGTTTACAGTAACACTGCAGATCCTACTGCCTAAGGGGTTGGTGATATGGAAAAGAAATTGTTTGCATACACACTGGTCAGAGGCTGTTTTTTTTTAAATATTTGTTCCAAGTACCACAGAATTGAATTTCATAGTCACTGACTTAAACAGAAAGTGAAACTCTGCACAGATTTCTGACCCAAGCTCCTATCTCCCCTCTCTGACTCAGTCTAGAACCTTGTTCATGGGGATATTTGCATGTGAAACAGAAAATACCAATAATTGCATGACTGTTGCCTCTGAGGCAGCTGCTAATTCCCCACGAAGCTCCGGGCCACACTGACACTGTCAAGGATGTCCATGATTCACCAGCAGAACATCATTTACCCACTTGACAAAAATTTCTACACATTAAGTCAAAATATAGACTACAGATCTTTTGTTTACAAGCATCTTTTGAAAGATGTCTAAAATGTGTACTTCATCAGGATTCATTCATAAACCAGGACTACATTAAATCAGGATTCTTCTGAGATGGTACTTTCATAGACCCAGACTAATTATTTCAGTACAGGATTTTAGAGCCGCAAGCAATAAGGCTACTTCTGTCAGAGGCAGCCCTTAAAACATTTTCACACCATCATTCACAATAACAATTCAATCCCGATGGGAATGATTGGGCTCTACTACATCCTAAAACAGAGAAACAAGATCACTGCAGACAGCTCTGACTCAAATGCTGAGATTCCAAATAAATGGACAAAAACCTACCAAAATGCAAACAGCAATAATTAGAAGCAAACAAAAGGTATAGATCCTTGATGGACAAGCTTCAGGATACAGAAAGTCTTTTCAATAATAGATTGCCTATATGCCTACAATGTTTCTTTCTTTCTGAATGCTTTGGTTATTGAATATCTACACAAAGCTATAACCGACAACACTGTTAAATACATTTTTATGCTGCTACAAGGAAAACTTCAGCTTCCATTATTTCATGGAACCTTTTTTTATTTCCAGGTACCATCTCCTATTCCAAACAATATACCAGCTATTATTAAACCATGGGGAAAGAAAAGCCCCAAAACAAAACAAAAAACCCCACAGCATTAATTCACTCAAACAACATTTTCGAAAGCCACTACTATTTGTGAACAAAAGAGCCTGGGCCTCTCAGTAATATTTTCGTCTAGCACATTATTCAAAATAATCCATTTTCAGCAACTACCCCAGCAGCAAAAAAACCCACAAGCACATCAGGGATGAGCCACAATATGAGAGAACCTCCGTGGAAAATATAGCTTTGTTCTCTAGGAACTGTATGGAAGAATGCCTCCATGTTTACTTCACCTGGGTAAATCCAGGCCAACACTCACAATATCCAAGCATTGTGAACACATCAAGCTCTCCACACTCGCTGCTGGATGCTCACACATCCCTCACACCCGCACTTGGAACCATCTTCCTACGGAGTTGGGACCGCGATACCCCAGGCGATACAGCTTTACTGCAAGGGATCCGACACCCCTGAAAGTACAAGCCGACCGCAACACGGAGCTCTCATTCCCTCCAGCGCGAACTCAAGCGCTCCCCTCACATTGCACACCCTGCTCCGGGCACACCAACTGCAATTCCCCATCCTTAAGGCACGTACGGACCGACACGGGACAAACGCCCGACTCCCTGAGACCGCCCCCCTTCCCTGCAAGCACACAGACCGCAGCACCTTCCCCTCGCCGCACACGGAGCCTTTCTCCTCCCCGCACAGCCCCGCTCCCCGGCAGCCCGAGCACACCGACAGCGCCGGCTCCGCTCCCACTACCCAGGGGGACAGCGACTTCCAGCCCCCAGAACACACCGAGCACCGCGCTGAGCTCGGACACGCAAAGGCCGGGCGGTGCACGGAACTCCTCTGCACATCCCTGTGCTCTCGCACACACAAACACACCCAGAGCCCTGTGCCCTTCCACACTCACACACAGCCCTGTGCTTTCGCACACGCTCACACACAGCCGCTCGCCCCCCACCTCCCCAGGTACCTCCGGGACCCCCGGCTCCGCTCTCAGCCCACACCTGCACGGCCGCTCGCCCCACACCCACGCGGCAGAACCGGCCCCCAGAGTGCCCAGCGGGGCAGCCCCGACACTGCACCCCAGATTCTCCAGACCCCATCCCGGTGCCTGCACGGAGAGCCCCCTCAAAGGCGGAGCCTGCCCGCTGTCCTCCACTGCCCTCACACAGCGGGGTCCCCGCTCCGCACTCAGGGCGGCCGCTCCCGTGTCATCCCCTCCACAGCCCCGCAGCCCTCCCCTGTCACCGCGGGGACCCCTCCGCTGCATCCCCGCACCAGGGCCCCGCACCCGCCACCGCNCGCCGCTGCGCAGGCGCCGCAGGGCCCGCAGGGGGCGCCGCGGGACGGGGCGGGGCTTTGCGGCGCCCCTCGGCCGTGCCAACCAATCCGCGGAGCCGAGGGGGCGGAGCTTCCTGAGGGGGCGCGTTCGCTTGTGCGCCAGGGGGCTCCTGTGCCGCTAGGGGGCGCTACCGGGGCTGAGGGATCGGGATCGGGACCGGGACTGGGATTGGGATCGGGATCGGGATCGAGACCCTCTTGGCAACGGGGGCATCCCGGGAGCCGGGGGAGCCCGGGAGGGGCGGTCCCACAGTCGGGACGGGAGCGGGCGCGAGGGGCGCCGTTCCGGAGGGCGCGGCTGCGGGGAGGGCGGGGCCGGTCGACTCTGCCCGCTGCCCTCGGGCACCGCTCGGAGTTGCGGTTGCATCTGCCCCGGCACCGCAGAGCAGCCGCCGCTCCTCAGGCCCGAAGCTCTTCTGTGCCGGGAGCATCAGAGCCTCCACGGCCTCTACCTTGCAAACCCGGCACCGGCAGAGCCGGGCACGGACTGCGGATCCCCGCGTGTGACAGCGAGAAAAGTCACCCAGGAATCGGCCGTGGCAGAACAAAGGGAAGACGAGCGAGCGGCTCACCCTGAAATGGGTGAAGGAACACTCACAAAAGCCCCAAAGCACAAATGCCCGTGGCTCAGAATGTGAAAGGGCAGTTGGGAGACATAAATCAGAAGCTGGTTGCCAGGTCCGGGGCACAGTTACCTGAATGAAATGCTACACGACTGCTGGGATACTCTATGGATGGATAATTGCCTCCCCTACCATGTAATCAGTTCTTGTTAGGTGCTGCATATTTATCTTCCAAAAATGCCTCTGGAGCTGTGATTAGGAAATGTTAAAGAAAGCCTCATAGAGCCACATTTTAATGCAATTGCTGTGTGTTAAGCAGAATCTGCTTTTAAGCCTTGAACCTCATGAAAATTCTTGCATTCTTGAATTGGTTTGGGTTGGATTTTTGTTTGTTTGGTTTTTGCATGCATATGTCATGCCTAATCTGGGGATTTTAGGGAAATTCCCTCTGTGTGGAAGACTGGCCTTCAGTCAGCAACACATCACTGACAGACAGCTGAGCCATTACTGATCACAAAAGGATCAGACCGGAAGTATTATGTGGGTGATAAATTCAGCAGAACCGAATGAGCCAGGACCAGTGAGAAGGTGCTGAAGAGGAAAGGGTTCAGTCCTGCGGTGCAGCGCTGTGTGGGTTTGGGGATCACCCTGTCCTGGCACACAGATTGCCCTCTGAGCAGAGAGGTCTGTGTGCAAAATGCACATGAAGGGGAGAAGGGGTCCCATTGTCACCTGCAAATCCTGTGGCTGCCTGCTTCCTCTGGCCTTACCTGTGGATCCCTGAGGGGGCTGTGTGATTAAATCTTACAGAAGAATATCTACCAATCAGTCTGGATGGGCCAGAGCTTCTGCTCTTGTCCTGAAAAAGCCAATCATTCCCTGCATTCACAAGAAAATCTGGCAAACCTGTATAAATACTGCTGACTGCTGCCCTCGGTTGAGGTTCCAGCCAGAGAGGGTGGAGGGTGAATAAACTCAGACTGGTATTGGGCCAAGTGTGTAGGTTGATTTTGCCTGCAGACATGGAGCAGGAGGCACAGAGTCTCTGCAGCTGGCAAGAATGAAGCAGAGCAGGGGCCAGGAGCAGCTCCAGCATATAAATTCTACTAAATGTTAGAGATAGTTGCTCTGAGTTTCCAAAGTGTGTGGCTAGGCACTCGGCCAGCTCAGAGATGCAGATCTGTTGTCCTCCTTCTCAGTCACATCGCTCAGCCATTTGCTGTTTAGAGCCCAAGTTAGAGAAAGAGGTTCAGCTCTCTTTGTATGAAATTGGCCTGACAAATTGTCAGAAGAGTCAAGACACCTTTTTGTCACCTTGGAGTTCTCACGTATGAGGGGGCCTTTTTATTTTTAACCAAGTACTCACTGTACCTGCAGGTGCTCCTATGAAAAGCAAGCCAAGCTTGCTCTGTCTGCTCAGACACACATTCACATCTTCAAAGGAACTGAAGTTTCCCATACAGTAGGCTGGAAGCAATGTCTGAGGCTTTTCCTAACAGCTCACCAAAAATTCCCAATCTGCAAACTGTCTTGAGCAAATTGCTGCTTACTCAGGCAAAAGCTTGAAAACAGATTGTACGTTCCTGTGGTAGAGCAGATTTACCTGTGGGGGTCATTTATCACCTCCAATAGCTGCAGAACCAGAACAGATGTCTGGAATGCTAAACTCTTATTACTTTTATTTATAATGGATTTCACAGCCTCTTAACAGGTCTTTTTCCCCATGCCCTCCTTTCTTTGTCATTTTGAAAGCAAAACCAGAGTTACTAGTCTAGTGGCAGAAGGCTCCCCAAACCAACCTTCCTAGCACAACGAGCAGTAAGCCATAGTTGTGCCATCCCTCAGTTTCTCATAAAACAGAGATTGTTGCATTTCCTTAATTATTATGAAAGTTGAGTTCAGGATGAGGTGCAAATGCTCAGATGTTGTCATGAGACTGCACAAGACAAACATACTTTCTTGCAGCCATGCCAGACAGAGTTGAGTTTCAGGAGTTTGAAAATTTGTGAAAATCCCACACTTCCATGAAGAGTTTTCACTTTGAAAGTCTTTGTGGTTACCCACATCTGCTCCAGATGAGATGAAAACTCATAAAGATATGACTTCAACAAATTTCATGTTAATGCCTCAAGGAATGAGATCTATATCAGGCTTTGATCTGTCTAACTTCCAACATGGAATGCAAGATGTGGTTACTCCCAACTCTTGCAGTGGACATAGTTCTTGGCACAGTTGGCCCAAGCCATGCTCAGAGCAAGTGAGTGAGAGCTGTGTGCCCATCCTGCTGCTCTGCCTGCACTGCTGCACCTCTTCTCAGCCCTGCTCAGCATCATCGCTCACAGACCCAAAGTTCCCCAGGGCTCTGCCTTCTGGAGAGAGCCAGACAGGATTATCTGTAATGTTGGTGTGAAATTGATTATGACAGTAGGGACAGCAAGAGTGGAGTCCCCGGCTACCTCTGTCACTCCGCAGCATGTGCTGCAGGCTGTGTCCCAGGGCAGGCCAGTGCCTGTGGTGAGGACACCAAAGCACAGTGACAAAGCCGAGGTGCTGCCCTGGGCGTTGTGCAGTGTGATGCTCCCTCGACACCTCGACAGTGCTTGCAGGTCTCTGCCAGGCCACACAAGCTCTGGGCACCTACGGCCAAGCAACAGGGATTGTTGACAGCAGGGAGACCCCTAAAGCTTTCAGTGTTTCTCAGTTAAGTACCTGAGGTGAACACAGAGCAGGGCTTTGTCAGTCTAGACTGCCATTTGCTTAGAGAAATGTCTTGGTTTGAAAGACAGGTGTCACTCAAGGAAGGCTGGAACCTCCCCTGAAATAGAGAAAATGCAATCCCCCTTCCCTCCAAATTATTATAACATTGAAATAAAGGAGCTTTCAGGCAAAGATGTGAGGAATAGGAATAACAGTCCTTTACTAATATATATATATATATATATATATATACCAACACAAGCAGACAGCAATAACTGACAATGACAGCAAACAGAACCCCACCCACTGTGCACCGGCGAGCAGGGCGGGTGCGATGGTTCCCCCGCGGCTGCAGGGGGCGCTCCGGAGCGAGCTCGGCCCTCACGCAGCAATGGCGGCTCAGGGTCCCGAGAAAAGGGACGGAACAAAGGCCTCACAAACCCCACTGGGCAGTTGGTCCGGTGTCCGGCAGAATCCTCGGGAGCAGCAGGCTGGAACAGCAGGGACGAGCACCAGTTCTGGGCGGCAGATGAGTCCGGAGCCGCAGCAGGAATCCCGGGAGCTCTCGGCAGGCAGGGCGCACGGGCTACAGTGTAGCACAGGCTCAGAGCAGCAGCAGGGACACGGTGGCCACAGCCCGACTCCCAGCAGGGCAGGAACAAAACAGGCTCGGGAATCCCGGGGCTTCTCCCACAGAAGGAAAGCAGCCAGAAATGCAGAGGTTCAGCGTAGCGTTGTCCTCACCACCACGGCAGGCAGCAGTCTTCCCTTACCTCGTGACCAACGCTGAGTGCCCACCGGCCCTCCGAGCTGTGTTCCCACCCCCAGGTGCCAGAGCGGGCAGCCTGCTTGGCCTTCCCCTTTTGTTCTCGTAATCACCCAGCCATCATTCTCTGCAACACACCCAGGGAAAAAATTCCACAACGGAGAAGAACCGAAAAGGAAAACTTTCAAACCCCAACAAGAAATTAAACCCTCCTGAAATGTCAGCACTGAACTTTTTTGCACCCTTTAGAGACTTTATTTTGCTTTAAGCAATTAAACATGAGAACTTTCCTACTGTTCTTGCTGTGCTTCTTTATGAGTAGCTTCAGTACTCCTCCATGGGTGAGGCACTGAGGTAACGCAGTCACTGTTCCTTCAACACTCTCATGATCCTGGTGCCATCTCCTTGATGCCTCTTCAATTCCTTTGTGTTTACTTTGCTTATCAGCACATGTTGTATGTGTCATGGACATTGCTTTTCTTCTTTGAGACCTGCAAGTCTTCCCACAGGCAGTTAAAATAATCTCCAAATACCTGGATTCAAGATTCATACTAATGTGGCACCATCTGGCCCATTTTGAAAGTGAAGCAAGCAAATCATACGTATATTCTTACTTAGATCAAAAGGCAAATGCCACTCTATCTCTGCTAAAGGGCAGTCATTTATCTGAAGCACCATTTTAAAGAGCTAGAAATAGCTCAAAATACTCCAGCATCTGATGCTTGAATAGAAAAGAAGCAAGCAGGATTCTGTCCAGCTGCTTTGGGAAGCCATATCTGCTCTTGACAGTCTTTTTGTACAGACCACAGTAAGTGAGCAGATCCATTAATGAGAATATGCCTGATACCTTTCCCATTGGGAGCATCTGATTCATTGCACAGCTAGCAATGCTTCATTGAGCACAAGGAAACAGTTCTGAAGGCAGTGGGGAGGGGAGCATCTCTCCTTAAAGATGTCATTTCAGTCCCCACCTATTCACACTACATGCACTGGAAATACCTTCTTGTGGTGCTGCAGAGGCCTTTGTCTTTTGCTGGTCATTTTGGTGTGACTTCAAATAGGGTTTGTCCTTTTAGTCTATTGTTAATAACTTGTTTGCTGTGCAGTAGAATCCTTGCCTTGCTTGTTTCCTGGAGAGATTAGAAGCATAGCCCTTTCAGTTTGCTTTAATATTTAGAGATGCCTAAAAGCAGCATAAACTAAAACTACTCCTACACAACAACAAACAGCACAGCCAACTCAGGGTGGTGTATCTGTGGATCTCCCTTTACTGGAATGTAGTTTGGCTGGTTAAAGATTGCACTGAAGCTACCAGCTCCCTGTCCTCCTGCACATGTGCTTTTCTATGTCAGGACTCTGGGGACATTCTGTATAGTCCAGAGGTACAGCTTATGGGTGTTGTAGCAGTAGTTTTGCACATGCCAGGCTGAGATGACAAATTTAATGCAGAAAGAGAGGGGGAGAAAAAGCCAGCAGCCCCTCTCTAAATAACTCACAGTTTTGCTCAATGCAGGCTGCATCTGCTAAATTTGTAAGAAGCAAAGCAAGGATTTTGTCATTATCCGTGGTTGGTCTTGTTTTCCCTAAGCAGAACTCAGTGATGTGTGTACCTCAGCCACTTTATAGCATACAGTGGCTGAGGTATACACAGGTAGCAAACTTCTGCATAAAAACTGAATTATCATCATCAATGTAGTTCATTCTGGGAATGGCTAAAATAAAGAAATTGGTGTAACTAGAATTTTCTTCAAAAAGACTGAAGAAGTGTTTTGTTTTCCTCTATCTTTGCAAGAATATGATTTTCAAGTGGTAACACATGGTGGAGAGGCCGTGTTCAGCATCTAACAATAAAACATAAGCTCTTTCTAGTGGTCATTCACCAATTCTGGAACAGCTTTGTAGCCATTCCTCGTGAAGAGCTGAAGGTCCTGGGGTTCTCATAAATTAAAAGGCCTAAACATCCCCCTTGTGGGCAAAAGACAGTGTCACAAAAGTGATCAGAGTTTTGACCCATTGCATTACGTGATTGTTTATGCTTTGAGCAATTCTGGGAGAGGCTGGAAAGCTTCCATACCCTCAGATAAAAAATGTGTGTATGCAGAGTCCAAGCCTTTCCTTGACGCATATTCCTGCAGTCATCCAGGCTTAGTTCCCAAGGAAAAAAACACCACATTTATTAGCAATTGAGTCATGTAGTTTTGGGTCCATTTCACTGAACAGTCCCAGTGTTCAGAATATATTCAGAATAAGTGAGCAGAATATATTTTGCAACTTTGTATTAAATAACTGTGATATGAGGTACCCCTGGGAATAACAGACAAAGTGACCAGTGTTAATTCTGAGATCATGGCATAAGATTTGTTACAACAATAAATCATGGCAAGTATTTTAACATGCAAAAGATTCACTAAATCTACTGAGAGACCAAGAAAACATTTCAGATAATACAAGTGTTTGACTGCTGGCATGTGTTCATTTCTCCCACTGAGTTTATTTTTGTTTAGTTTTAACTGAAAGCCTTCTAGGGTTCCTTGGGGTTTCATTATATGACAAGAAGAGCACCTGATAAATTAAAAAGCTCAGTGCCCCAAAGTAACACTTGGTCTTTTGGAACAAGTGGGTCCTGCCTGTGCTGAACAAGGGAAAGGAATACCTGGCACCTCTGGCAGAGGTGCCACAGTCCTCTTTGAGGGCTCAATTTGGCACCTTGTTGCCACAGTATCAGTGAGCCAACACAAAACACTTCTAGAAGAAAGCAAAACATAAATACTTTTTTCCCCCCTTAACTCCTTTCTTTTTTTCATTGTTCTTTTATTAATCCTGCTTTTTCATTGGGAAAGTCACATTCCTGACATTCCTTTTTTTGGATGTAGGGTCAGGTCTGTCTGCCAGACACCTCTGCAGTCCTCTCCAGGGCAGGGGGGTTGTGCTTCAGAGGAGGTTCTGGCTCTTCAGTCCTTTTCACCAACTCCAGCATGTGTCACTTACACTGTTGATGTGAGAAATTACTCAGAACTGAGGTGATGGCAGTACTTAGACATACTAAGCAAACGGGACACTTGCCAAGATGTTAAGAGGTCACAGACTGGCAGTTGAGAGATAAGAGCACATATCAGCTCATACTTCCCACATGAAGAAATATGGTCTGGAAAGGTTTTATCACTGCCTTTAGTGCTATGCACTTGAAGGAAAGCAGCTAATTAAACCACTCAGCTGGTGAAGTGGAATTTGCTGAAAAAGCTGCAGTGTAGTTCCATGAAAAAAAATTCCTTTGAATATTTTAGCGGTTGCCATTTCTAAACTCTGCCTTTATCTTCTTTGGTCTGAAATGTTTGTTTCACTAAAGGTGATCAAGTAGAAACACTGCTGGGAAATCTCTCAACTGTTGCTTTCAGATTTTCTGAAGATACAAATTTTCTGAAAGATTTTACAGAAAGCCACGAAACCTTTCATCACACTGTCCTCACAAAGGGACCAACTCCAGCTGCTGCCCCGTGTGGAAACCTGAGTCATTCAGCTCTCGGCTGGCCTGTACCCAAGGAGACTCCAGATACCTCCTGCAGTGCTCCCCTCGTGTCTCTGGACTGCTCCTGCTTTGCAGGACACTGCCCAGAGCCCTGCTCCAACACCCTCCTTTGATGCTAGAAAATGATACTGCTGTAAACCTCTTCCAGTCTGTTGCTAAAAGCTGGGCTTACATGGATACTTCCAGCCCTTTCCCAGCAGCCACAGATTCCCTGGCTGCTCTGGCTACATTGCTGGGAAATTTCAATCCTTGAATCCTTCAAGGATTTTCTTTGGAGGAAAGCTGTTGGACTTGGGCAGCATTAGAGCTAGGGTTCCCCAGAAAGCAGCAGAGCCCCCAGCATACACTGTGTACCACAGAACATTGCAAACAGGGTATCATGACCCCAGTTCCTCACATCTCACATTAATCTGCTTTCATGGTCATTCCACAGTGTCACTGCAAAAGATAGCAAAGGTTATTTGTTGCTCTCTCAACAATGTTCTATTATTTTCTTTTGTGAAAGAACACCTCTCTAAACCAACGTTTTTAGAAGCACTTGATCTTTGTAAGAGCTGTACACATAGCAGGAGGCAATCCTTCTCCTGATTGATCTGCGTGTAGAAATTTTTCTCCCATTTGAAGTGCAAGGTGGGGGGGAAAAAAAAAAACCAAACAACGTGTCTTGAAAACACAAAGTGTGCAGACATTGTTCACTATTTATGTGGCCCCTATTATGTACACGATGAGAAAGTTTATTTCAGAACATTTATCATATGGAAATTTCAGAGAAAAGCATTCTCCTCGCTTGATGCATGGCAGCCCTTTGGAAGATATTGTTCTCCTATCTCTTTTTTATTTTTTCCACTTGTCTTTAGAAGTAGAGGAAAATGGTTTAGCTCATATTTTGTATTCAAACAGTAGAATAGTTTTGGTGCCATAACCAATGTGACACAGAGATGGAAAGACCTGAAGAACCTGAGTTCTGTGAGTTTGGGATGCTGCTCTAACCCTAATTGCAAATGGGTGCTTCCTCCTCAAGGCGCTCACAAATACGAGAACAGACTTCAAGCACGAATATGAGCCAAGAGTAACTCTGTTTGCAGAGTTGCCTTGTTTTTCTGCTCTTCAGAACGAAGCAAGGTCATTCCGTCGTTCACATGGCTCAGAAATGACTGGTGCCTTGTTAAAATACGTCTGCTGCTGGCATAAACTCCGGAGGAGGAGGATGCGAGGGCAGAAGAGGAAGAGTGTGGGCCCGGAGGCTGGAGAACGGCTCTTAAGGGAGAGAGAGATATAGAGAGGAGGTGCTGACGGGAAGGATCGCCGGGGAGGGTGCGGAGGGCAGGGAGCCAGGGCAGGGCCGAGCGCAGGCGGGGGAGCGGCGCTGGCTGCGGGGGCCGTAGAGAGCAGGGAGAAGGGAGGCGGGCACAGGGGTCGGGACAGCCGCGGCGAGGGCTGCAGAGAGCGGAGAGAAGGGAGTCGGGCACAGGGGGCCGGGGCAGCCGGGGCGGGCGGGGGCCGGTGCGGGGCCGGCACATTCCGGGCAGGCGCAGTGAGCGCACAGCGCTCCGGGCCCATGGAGNCCGCCGTGAGGGTGGCCCTGTCCGGGTGGCAGCGGCCGGCAGCGGCGGAGGAGCTGTGTGCGGGGTCCTGGCCTCGGCGCTGGGCTCACGGGAGAGGGCTCCCGCAAACCAGCCCCCTGTGACGGGGGAAGGGGAGCCATGGCCTCGCCGTGCTGCTATTTATAGCAGCTTGCTCCGATGCTCGCCATTCCTTTGGCACTGGGAGTGTGGACTGTGCATAAACAGCCAACAACTGCCCTGTCATGAACTCCCCAGGCCTGGATTCTGACGCATGGACGAGAGATCTTGGTGGATTATCATGTTGGCGTCTCTGCTGTGTAAGGAAAGTCCACCAGCACCTTTTATTATTGGGTCATCTTCCTAACTGAAACCTTGTGTCATTTCTTCCCAGCAAAGAGCCATTTGTCAGGAACAGCAGGATATTTTCTGCCGCAAACTCAAACTGATCCCTTGGCTGATGCACCTTTATTTTGATGTCTCTATGAGGAGCTGTAGCAACAGTGGATCCCTCATTTATTTATTTTTCTCCCATAGTGTTTCACACCCTTTTCCTCTTTACTGATGTGTGATGCTCCCTTCACTTTTGCTCTCCCTTAGAGCTTCTTTTGGCCAGACCTGCTGTAGTCCCACTCCATATTCTGTCCAGAATACACCTTACTCAGGGTAGAAGAGAGAGTTGGAAAACAAGAACCCCTTGGTGAAGAACTTTTTCCATCAGGTGGTTTTTCTGTGCTTTCAGATATATTTGTGCCTTACATGAGTTAGCAGTCACAAAAAAACTGCAGGACTTGCCCTAAAGCTGTCCTGATAGATCTAATTCTGCCTTGAGGGTGTAGATGTACCATAAATGACCTCTCAGAATCCCCTTGCAGCCTTGTGTAGTAGTCCATTACATCACTCTGTTAATCCCATCGGGTTTATGGGCACAAAAGGAGGGTAACAGCTCATACCCAAACAAAAAAGACACTGAAAGGTGACAGATCAGGCACCTGAGCATTCGGCTCCTCTCATTTCCTCATGCTGTAGACAGTCCACCCCTTGGATGCATGCGGTCACCTCCCTGCAGAGTATGCAGGGATGCTTTCAAAATGCTTCAAAGCATCCTGTGCTCCAAATCACACATCCCAAAGGCACACTTAGCTGATACCATTAGCAAATTCATCCCAAGAACATGGCCCAGCATCTCCCAGCCTATTCTTTTCCTGTCAGACTTGATAGAGAAGTCACAAAAGCAGCCTGTTCTTACATCTGCTCTCGTTTCTTTTCCTTGAGCTTTGCATTCATTTGGACACAGGAATTCTTGATGGAAAATGACAAGGGACTAGTGCTGGGGGTATAACTTGTGGTAAGCACCCACTGAAAGCGAATGATACTGCTGTCCTTTGACTCCAGGGTACATTAAGGAGCTGGAGTAGCCACTGTCCTGTTTTGGACACTTCATTTCTTGCTAATTTGTTCAAGTTAAAAACATTCTGCCTGGAGCTTCACAGATGTGGCTTTTATTATTTGCAAAGTATTTTCGGGAAGATGTGAGGTTAAAAGTAGAAAATGTTGAGAAATACGAATTAATGAAGAGATGTCCCTTTGCCTTTACCATTACTCTCATCTGAACAACTCGAATTGAGAAGATCCCGTTGATTGCGGGCCAGCTGATTGAGAACGGAGGGGCCTGAGCTTTTTCTTGATAGAGCTCTGCATCTGAAAATACTTTGTGTATGTTTCAAGTAGCTCAACAGCTGTCACATCCTCCCCGCTTTGACCACCTTTCCTACAGCCACTTAAGTCAGACCTTCTCAAAAAAGTTCTGTGCCCAGCACAGAGCTCCTGCTGCCCCTACAGAAACATCATCCCTTTGGCTTGTGGGAAGCCTGCAGGATCAGATCCCTTGGTGGACGTGGGTCTGAAATCCCTGTCCTGCCCATGGTGGGGACGTGCTGGATAGTAGCACATTTTTAAATCATTTGCTGCACTCTAATCTCCAGCTTGCAGGAGCCCAGTAAATTGATCCTATACTTTCTAAGCTAAGCTTAATCTTTCATTGTCTGTCCAGCGTAGCTCACAGAACAGCTAACTCTGTGTTTACTGCGGACAATTGCCAGCACCCAAAAGAGGGAATCACTGGGAGTGGAAGGTGCAGGTGCTATGCACTTCTCCTCTTCTCATTTCATTCTAGATGACATCATAAAGCTCCACAGGAAAGAGCAGACAGATGCCAGTGCCGCGGGCGACAGCAGAAGGCAGCAGGTCAAGAACAGGAGTTCAGCCTCCGGGTATGGGCGGCCCCGATACCGTGCCTCGAAGCAGAGGAATTTACAAGGTAGATGGGCACTTGAGACAGCAGAGGCCTGCCAGGCTGGAGAATGCATTTTTGTGGCAAAATCCAGCTCTTAAATCCTTCTCCTATCTAATTTCTCTGTGTGTATAAGATGTACTCAGGCTCTGATTAGCTTTTCTCCCTGTAACAATGGAATATCAGGGCCCTTTCAGAGGATAATTCATCAATTTCTCTCCCTTCCACTCTCTCATGAGTTACTAATTTAAAGTGACTTAGTATCTATTCTCTATTCCCCCTGGCTTTGCATATTTTAATTATGCCTCTTCCTAATACTCATTTTCCCAGAGCAGACTTAAATTATCCCAATTACCCCTTCAGTAACTGTATTTGATAGCTCAGTTATTGAAGCTAAATTGTCACTTTTGCCAAGCATGCTATTTTTAAGGTGAGGTTTTTTTATAATGCCGAGGGATCACACCTTTGTTTTGTTCCACTGGTTTTTACCTACAAACCAAAGTTGTCTGCTGCATGAAATTCTATCTCTATGAACTTATTTTTTTAATTACTGCTAAGTCACTCCCTGAAGATTTTAGTGATATTTTGCAGTCTTATACTGGATTGCCAATCACCCAAAAGGACAGTGGGATCACTGGGAGCAATCCTGCTTGTCGCTGCTGTCTCTCATCCTTCTGTTCTTGGTGTCCACCACACAGTGCCTTACTGAGGATTGTTCCAGTTCAAAACAGAATGATGATAAATGCTCTTAGCAAATTGATTTTTTTATCAAATCTCACAGGCTTTGATATTCTCCCACACTTAGGCACTGCGTCCAGAGGCAAATCCAATAAAATATTTTTTACCCTATTCCTTAGATGGGAGAACTTTTCTGTTAATTTATGGAATTATTTCTGCTGGTTTTAATATTTTATAGGTTTTCAGTGAGTCTGAATTCAGCCCTGCCAAGTACAGAGACCCACCAGGCTGTGTGGTACTGATTGTCAGTAGCAATTTGGGGAAGATCAGCATGACTGGGAATTTAGCCTGTAATTCATCAGGAGCTCAATTCACTCTGTTCCCTGCTGAAATGCAGTCCCTTCTGGGCTGAGATGTGATAACCATTATCAAAATGATGATCTGAGAAGCCCAGCACTGTAATGACATAGGAGGGGGAAGGGTATTATGCTGATTAAACCATCAAGCAAAGTGCTGTTAATCCCTCTTGGAATATGGCTTAAACCATCTCCCTAGTGGTGGAAAGATGATTTTTAATGACTAGAAATTTGAATTTCAAATCTCCTTGGAAAAAAGAGTCTGTCAGACGTGGGAGCTTGTGCCCAGAGTGGACTAGCTAAGCAGAGGTACCTTTTGGCCAGCCCAGGGTGTGCTCAGCACCAGGCTCTGAGCATGCACCCAAACATGGGATGTGTGGGTGTGGGGGGGGGGGTTCTTCCCCAGCTGCTGGCGCTGTGGGGTTTTACTGAAATGTTCTTACATTATTAAATATCTGCCAGACCTTTTGCAGAGATGAAGCCTCCCATGTGTCACACTTCAGGACACACATGACAGAGGGAGGCCTTGGTCCGCAGCTGATGTAATGGGGTACCCCTTGGAGGCTGATGGCTCTGTCATGTGTTATTTGTGTTGGGTGAGCCATGCCTGAGTGCACTGCTGAGCACAGGCTCTCTAATAGGAACAGACTGACAGGGGCACGATTTTCTAGTCAGGGCTGCCTTCTGCAGCAGTGCCTCCCATTGCCCTGATGGAATATTCAGGAAAGGCAGCTGAGCTCAGTCTCTTGTCCCCTCCAGGGTGTAGGAGAGTTGTGCAGCAAGGCTTGGTGGCCAGCAGGAGAGCAGCCCAGCAAACAGGCAAGAGATAGGGACAGGCGCAGGGTGGGGGTTGAAGAGAAACAAGGCAGGGCAAAAAAAAAACTGGGGGAATAGAAGCCGGAGAAGAAATCAAAGGGCCATTAAATACAGCAAGTCCACACCTGGTCAAAAAGAAACACTTTGCCAAAATATGGAATGTTTGCCAAGTGAGGAACATTTACACATCTGCACTTCTGCAGTGAGAGGGCATTGTCTGCAGAGGAAATAACTGGCCCCTGAGCTTGTGAACTGCATTGCATTTTTGTGTTCCCAAGCAGCACCTCTGGCCATAGGGCACGAAGCACCTCAACATGGTGTTTGGGATCTACTTCCCACGGCCCTGCCCTGGTGTCCTTTTGTTGTAGAGCCAGAGCAGCTCAGATCATCTTCACTCATGTTCCAGTGTAAGCAGCTCAGGCTGGTGCTGGCTGGTGTTACACCCTGAGGCTGGAGCCTTCATTCATTGTGCCCATGGTGGCCCCTCACAGTGACGTCACTGCTGCCTCAGAACACCTAATTTCCAATTGCTTTGAGTCAGTGTAAATTGCTGTCATGTAGCAGTGACGGTGTAAGATCAATACATGCATCAGTACATGCATCAATACATGACTGTGCTTTGTGTCAGTGAGGTTCTGCTATGAGATCTGGGGTTTGGGTGCACTCTCACTGCCCTCTCACTGTGATTTATGTACCCCCAAAATGTGTGTACATCTCACTGGCATAGCAGCTGTTGGGGGGAATGGGCTGAAAACAGACGGGCTGCATGCTCAAGTGACCTTGCAGCTGGGGATAGCAAACTCTGAAGTAGCAGTGAAGAAAAACACGCATCTTCTGCTGTTTGCCCTGTGTGTGCATTGAGAAGTAGAACATCTGGTTAAAGATGATGGAGGTGTTTGGTAGACTTGGGGGCATCCTATTGGACATGCTTGAGCTCCCTGACTTGGTACAGAGATCAGAACACAGCATAATGGTAACTCCAAACCCTTGATAAACTGGTGTAAATAGCAGCCTGGGGATTCTCCAGCACTGGGCCAAGCTTAGGGGTGCCAGGGACTGTGCCCAAGTGGCTCTGCTTAGGTGTTGCTTCAGGGATCTGCTGGTTTGTGAGGTAACAAAAAATTCCTTCTTGGCATTCCAGCTGTGAGTTTGTGGTTGTCGTTGTGCCTGTATCAGGTCACACAGTGACTCAAACTTTCTGTCTCATTACAACTACAGAATTTTATTATGTGGAATAATTAGATTTGAAAGCACTGTGCCTCAGTGTGACAGGGCTTTCCTCTCCCTCAGCACTTCAACACTCTTCAAAATCATCAGCAGGCTTAGGGGAAAAGGTTAAATGCAAGAGGGACAGCGGGTGTGCGTGTATCATAAAAAAACAGCAGGGGATGTCCCATCCAATATGGGAAGTAGTGGTATGTCAAACTAAAAGAAAATGAAAGTATAAAAATATAAAAATGACACTGTAATGTGAGCACTCAGAGCTATTTCAGTCTGCTGTGGGGTTGACTTTGGGATGCTCAAGTCACTGGTGTATCTGTATCAAAAGGCTTTTTCTGTGTCACGGTTAATTCATAGCAGTGTGAGCTCTGACAACAGATTGACAGGTCTCCTGATGTGGGTGTTCCTGCCTTTACAAGGAATCAGAATTGTGAAAGACTTCTCTTCTGTATTCTTTCACATCAAATAATGTGTATGTCAGTCCAACATACAATAAGAATGCCAGAGAGACGTTGGAAAAATTACTTACTTAATATGAATTAGCATGACTCTTGCACCACTATTTGTGTAGATACTCCTGTATCACATTGAGTTAACCTTGTAATCTATTTACAAAACCGTAGGTATAAATCCAATTTTGAAGGATGCTAAAATAAAAGGGCTTTTTTTGTAGGACCTAACCGTTTCAGAAGAGGGTTTGGACAGCAACAATTCAATCGGAGACAATTCAGGAATACCTTGCCTGGTCACAAGAGAAGAGCAGCTGCTGCATTCAATGGAGTGAGCCCTTTAAATCGCCAGGCATCAGCTCAGGAGGTAGGGGAATAAGGAAAGTATGGTTTTTCCCACATGTCATGTAGAAATCTGCTCGATTTCATGATCCTGGATCACCCCAAAGAGCAATCTACATAAAAAACACCGTCCTTTATATGCCTGTGCACAGCATTTGTATGCGTAGGTGAATACAGACATACATACATATGGAACAGCAATTTTCCAGTTGGTTTTATAAAGCTCCTGACTTAGCATAATTTTACTGATCAGTTCCCATGAGTTTTGCAAAAAAAAAAAAAATTTAAAAATTGGTCTTAAAAGGTTTAAAAATATTTCCATAAAAATTAATTCCGCGGCATCTCATCTTACTATTATAATTTAGAGGAGGTGTGTTAAGATTCTTTGTTATTTGTTGTCCACCCAGAGCGTTTTCCAAGTTCCTGTGAAGTCCAAGGACAGACTTGGTGACTTGTCAGGTGACTCTGGTTCAGAGACATACTTTCCACCAGAGACACTGATTCCCGGTACTATGACAGATAGTGTGAAAGGCAGCTGAGTTTTCCTGCACTGATGAAAATCCACTCAGTTAGGACGTCACAGATGCTCAGTAAGCTTTTTAAAGAATGCAAGTGCTGAACATGATGGCATTTAGTGGATGTGTTATAGGGGTATAAATAAGAATGCCCTAAACTGAGCATGCATGTGCAATGAGTGAGGTTATTCCTGAAGAGAAAGACCAGGATGACTCAGATACTGAGTGTGGCTGGTATTTACAGAAGGTAATAAGCAGTTGCTAGGAGGCATAACTCTACAGTAGCTTCCACTTTGCAGAAATAAAGCAAGGGGGAAGAATGTGCAAATACACCTTGCTTAGTGGGTAGTAACAGTGAAGGTAGTTGTCCCACAGAAATAAACAGGCTGGAGCCTGGGGCAGTTTGTGTTGGAACTGCAGGAGAGACTGCTGAGTGGACTTCTGGTGTGTTTCATGCTTCAGTGCATGGTCCAGGCAATGGAGGTGTCCAGACAGGAAAGAGCTGATGCCCAGAAGGAAACGTGAGCAGGCCTGTAATGCACAGCTTCTGTGAGATTTGCTCTCCGTGAACTGATTGGTTTTTTTCTTCTTTGGTTTCTGCAGCATTAGAATGAAACATTCTTTCTGGCACTTGTAGTTCCGTGTCCAGGAACCAAGGCCCACACCCTGAGTGATTGTTGACAGCAGTGTCAGTGGAGAGCAGGACTTTGTGTGCTGTCCCTTTTCCTCACTCCCTGTTCTTGAACTGAGACTGGCACAGGTGACAACTGCTGAGGTCTCACTGCTCTTTCAGGGCAACAAGAAGAGCAATGCTTTTGCCAAAACCAGCAGTGGGCAACAGGAGGAGCAGCCACAGCCATCTCCAGGCCCCAAGAGATTCAGAGCAGATCCTTCCAGCATCCGCACCCCAGGGAGAAGGTAAAATCTGTGGTAACTCCGGGTTATTTTGGTTTTCAGTGATTCCCTGAAGTGAGTGCAGCTCACGGGGTTCTGCTCTCTGTATGTGCCAGCTGGGCTTGGCTACAGCCATGTGCTTGTGCAGTATGAGAAAAATACCCCTGGCTATGTTGGGAAAGCACTGGAAAGAAAACAACCTCATGCTCATAGTTA
The DNA here is from genome assembly GCA_013399225.1 of Rhipidura dahli. Taxonomy (NCBI): domain Eukaryota; kingdom Metazoa; phylum Chordata; class Aves; order Passeriformes; family Rhipiduridae; genus Rhipidura; species Rhipidura dahli. Next base: position 403,871 of record VXAC01001789.1, read on the forward strand.
ATAATGCTGATATTAATCCATCATTTTATTTCAGGAAGCGCAGAAAATGTGACCTTTGTATTTTTATTAAACTTTGTCGCTTTTGGAAACACTTTTGAAGGGCAATCACATTTATTTTCATAAAGGCAGGAAATAGAGATTCCAGCCATAAGGGGTAGGCGGAGACAGGGAGTCTGTCCTAATGAGGGGCTGCAGGAGCAGACTGTGCCCTGTGAGGAAGGCAGTGTGCCAGGTGCTGGGCACTGTCTCAATGCCTCTCTTGTCAAGATCATTATGTTCTCTGAGCTCGAAAGGAAGCTCCTTGCAATCCTTTCTCTGCTCTGAGCAGAACAGAGACTGAATAACATCGAGAGGTTCTTTCTGACCTGATTTTTTTTCCTATGATTTTACTCCCATGTTTTTTTGCTTTTAATGAGCAAAGTTCAGAACACACGAGCTGTTGTCTCATTTGAGCAGAAAATCAAGTTCCTCTGAAATCCTTTGCTGGCAGAACCTGTTCAGCTGTTGCGCTGAACTTTGTAACACACAGCCTCATTTGCTTCTTACTCTGCTTTTTAAGACCAACTTCGGTTAGCTATTTTGGCATTAAACATTAAAGAGACCTGACATCATCTTCACCTCTGTCATTCTCTCTCCCCTTTACCAGCAGGCCTTTCCTGCTGAACAGGGGACCAGCGTTCCAGCAGAAGCGGGTGCAGCCATGGTTCTCCAAAGCCCACTTCCAGAGAGGGGTCAGTATTGAGACATTTCTTCTGCAGTCTGCTGGTAGTGACAAACCTTCACATTTCACCAGCCTTTGTGGTAGCTTTGCTTCCAAAAGTAACTGGGGGGGAGAGAGGTGGATGACCTGAACGCTGCATGTGTTGTAGGAAGGTATTTGCAGGTAATTTTTAATGCAGCTTGGTATTCTGGCAGCTGGGAAATAAATCTTGGGAGGGTGATAAAAATAAACCTTGCAGTTTATAGAGCAGCACAAGCAGGGCAAGGTAAAGCCATCCCATGCGCATCACTGCCAGTGGGAAACCCCAAATTAGCACAATTCTTAACAGCTTGCGAGAAGGGAGCTCTTCAGATGCACCAAACAAAATCCTGGAAAAGGAATCATTGTTCCTGAGAGCGAATTCTTTTAAGCAACTGTTTTTAAATATATTTTACAGCAGATGAATTGTCAAGGAGAAGGGAAACCGCCAAGGATGAGAAGGTAATTGGTGAACAATGGCACAATGCAAATAATGATGTGCTCTTTCATGCTTGAAGCTGGATGAATCTCCCTGTCTCGGCAGGTGGCAAGTGAAACCCAGCCCGGGAGCAATTCTGACGGTTTCTGTGGTTAATCCCCAGGCGGGCCAGACCAGCTCGTAAGTAAATGAGGTGATTTGTTAGGGTGGGAGCCCTACAAAAGGCATCGAAAATCCCTTCAGCATTATTGCAGCTTCACTTCTATAATGAGTGTGCAATGAATGGTTCAAACCTAAAATGGTTAGCAAATGATGTCTCGTTCCTTTCCCAGCATATCAGAAGGAGATAAAAATCTCCTGTATTTACCTGTAATTACATGGTAATCTGTAATTACCGTGCCTTTATTTGTTATGCAGAGTGAGGAGAAATGGAAGCACCATTGTGGGAGGAGGTGGCCGGCTGGTTGTGCTGGTTGTGAGGTGTTGGGAGAAACAATGTGCCCCAAAGGGGCACCTTGTGCTCACTGTGTAAGAGGAGCTCAGAGGCTGGGAAGGGGCAGCTGCAGGACCTGGCACCCAGCTGAGGGCAGAGAGAAGGGTGGGTGATGTTCTGGGTGCCAAGAGCACTCCTCAATAGCCTGGATGTGACAGTCCCCAGTGCTGGAACTGTGCCTGCACGGCTGCTCTCCTGGCTGCCTTTCGCCTCTGCCAGGGGTCAGACATGCCATGGGATGGATGGAGTGTGTGGGTGTCTCCTTGACTCTGCCCTGCTGTGCAGAGGATGGGAAGTGAGCTGCCTTAGCATCCTGAGTGACTGCAGCTCTGTGCTTTCCCCAGGCCTGGATCCAAGCGCCCATTCCTGCAAAGCCAGAGACTCCCGGCGCAGGTGGCCAAGCCCCAGCCCAAAGGGGTGCTGCTGAGATTCAACTTCCGCGCGATGGCCAACCAGGTAGAGGATTGTCGACGGGACAGGAGGCACCTGGCTCCCTGCAGCAGCCCTGCTTCTGAGCTGTTAACGTCACACTCAGGTTTCTGGGGCTGCCAGCTGGGTTTATATAACAGAACCTGGGAGGAAAGTCCCATAGCTGTGTTGGCCAGGTTGCTCACAAAACTGAAGGCACTTGAGAAGACTGTTCAGCAACTACAGACTCAGCCCAGTTTTCCCCACTCTGATGGCCTGTTTTGGCCTGTCCATGTGCTTGCTTGGAGCAGGGAGATCCTGCTGATGAGTAGTCCTTGCCAGAGGGGACTGTTTCACTGTCAGTGCTTCCCATTCCTCAGAGACACATGGCACTTCTGGCCTTTGCTCGCTCTTTGCTTTGGTGCCCTTCTTGGTGTCATATTTTACACTGAAGTATGGTCCAAGAGCCCTGGGGCAGCTGAGAAATCCTGCTCCACCTTCTTCATTGCCGGCGTTTCTTGTCTGGACAGTTTGGTTTTACTTGATGCCTTGTGCTCAAATGCCATCTGCTTGCTCCTGTTCTTGCCGAGGACGCCCTCTGTCTTGGGGCTGGGAGCTGCTTGGAGGTTTTCCAGCCGCACACAGTCTGTCGAGCTCCCTGTCTCTGTGTGCTGAGTGATTTAATTGACTAACCAGCTGTGAAACACCAGCCTGACTGATGGGCTCTAATCAATACCCTGCTACGAGTTTGGCTGTGCTTTGCCACGAGACAAGGGACTGACTCGCTCTCACTTTCCCCTGCAGACCAGCCTGACGCTGGACGAAAGGTTCTCTGGTCTGAGGAATAAGAGGCGCTTTACAGCGGCCAGGAGCGCCGGACGGACGGTCACCATGCCTTAGCACCGCATGCTCGTCACAGGGACTGCCCCCGACGGTCCAGGCTCCATCACAAGGGCTGAATAAAAGTTGCTAGATTGCCTTGAGATAGCTGATTTGGCAATGTGCTGTCTCCTTCCTTACACACAGAGTGAATGAGTGATTGAGGGCAGGGATGAGGCAGGGTGAGAGTTTGGGTCAGAGCACAGGGCACATGGGACATGGGCAGGGTGGTGGAAAGGGATGAGTGGAGATGAATTTGCTGGGAAGCTGCAGGGCTGGCACAAGCCCTGTCCCCTGGCCAGGGCACCCTATGTTGACCAGGGTGACTCCTGCAAGTTGGAGGGTGTACCATGGAGCCTTCCCTACATTGTCCCGTGGGTTGAGGATGCTGTGCCTGCCCACAAGAGAGACAGAGGGAAGTGGGGATGCTCCAGCTGCCCACAATCCCCAGCATCCACCTAATTGCCCATCATGTACTTGTAGGCATCCCTGCCCAGAGGTTTGAAGTGTAAGACCCCTTCACCCTGAAAACATGTTGGTTTTCCTGACTCTCAGGCCTGAGCACCTTGCATTTCTCTGTGGATTGCTGTGCTGTTCTGACTGCTGCTGCTGCTGGCCCAGCTGTGAGGACGGAGTGAGACGTGCCATGCTGTGCTGCTGGAGTGACTGTCCTCAGCACCGAGTACACTCAGGCTGCCCTAGGCCAGATCACATTTTCCAGTGCTGAGTAGTTCTGCAGTAGGGTTTTTGTAGTTGAAGCTGCACCCGTGCTCAAAGCAGCAGCATAATCAAACTAGCAGCAGCACCCTGATAAACATTGGATGAGATGTTAATGAGCTGGGTTTAGACATTTGTTAATGAAGTCTGCATCAACCCTGAGTAACTGCTCCATTCTCCACCCACTGCTGGAACTCAGCACTGAACATGCTGGACACAGCCTGTTACTGGGCTCTAACCTATACTTACAAAAGGAAATATTTGATAGATTGCTTTACATTTTACACCGAGCATCTTTAACAAGAGACTGGACTTGGCATTGGTTTTATAGGAATATGTGAAATGTTGTTAGTTGACAAAGCAGAGGTGTATGAGTCCAGTGCACTGAATAAAAACCTAATTTGTCAAATGTTACCTCTGATTATTTTCTTTCATTCAACAACTGTTCGGTGCAAGTTCAGCTTCTCAGTGTGACACTGCACAGGCTGGTGCTTTGAGGGACATGGGGTCCCTGCTGGTGCTCACCTGCAGGCAGTTTACTACTTTAAAAGCTGGCTCCAAAGCAGTGTGAGATTTTAAATGGGTATTTTATAAAGTCATTGTTGTGATCTCTTTTGCCTTGAATGTCATTGGCAAAATTATCAGAACAGTCCTGGCTCTGAGTATGCTCAAAATAAAACAAATGCACCCCAATGCCCAGGTTAATGAACTCTGGAGGAGACATCACCCCTTCATGCAAATAATCTTTATGTTATGGTAAGTTGAACAGTTGATCAAGAAACACTGTCACAAATGGCAGTGTCCCTGATTTCAGTTGCGTCCTGACTATAAATATGGACAGAAGATGGCAGACTTGCTAGGAGAACCTGAGCACTTCTTCAGTCAGGTTGCAAAGGGATGGAGCCCTTCAGTCCTGAAAGAACAGCTGACTGTCCACCATCCTCTTGCTGTTCAGAGTGCACCCACAGAAATGCTTTTTAGTAACCTGTACCTTACAATCATTTAACCATTCTTTAAATTAAAGATGATAAAAACTGGTTTTTTTTTTCCTAGCTTGATTCCCTTGCAGTGCTGGGTGACTTTATATGTACATAAGAGATGAAACAGCCTTTGCACCGAATTCACTAGTAGCCAAACCGCATCACCATCACGCTAAAAACATAATGGGAGAGGCCACAGTGTGAGCTCACCCCAACAGGCATAAAATACCCCTTTCTGCCACAGGACTAAAATACCCACAGAATGATTGTCTCTTAACAAAATTATCCCGGTCCGATCCCGATCCCTCAGCCCCGGTAGCGCCCCCTAGCGGCACAGGAGCCCCCTGGCGCACAAGCGAACTCGCCCCCTCAGGAAGCTCCGCCCCCTCGGCTCCGCGGATTGGTTGGCACGGCCGAGGGGCGCCGCAAAGCCCCGCCCCGTCCCGCGGCGCCCCCTGCGGGCCCTGCGGCGCCTGCGCAGCGGCGGCGGGGCGGCCCCGGCCGTTGTTGTGGAGGGGCCGGTCAAGATGGCGGCCNCTGCGGGCCCGGCGGTGAGGGCGGGGGGCGCGTGCCCGCTGTGGCGGGCGCTGGGGCCGGGCGGTGGCGGGTGCGGGGCCCTGGTGCGGGGATGCAGCGGAGGGGTCCCCGCGGTGACAGGGGAGGGCTGCGGGGCTGTGGAGGGGATGACACGGGAGCGGCCGCCCTGAGTGCGGAGCGGGGACCCCGCTGTGTGAGGGCAGTGGAGGACAGCGGGCAGGCTCCGCCTTTGAGGGGGCTCTCCGTGCAGGCACCGGGATGGGGTCTGGAGAATCTGGGGTGCAGTGTCGGGGCTGCCCCGCTGGGCACTCTGGGGGCCGGTTCTGCCGCGTGGGTGTGGGGCGAGCGGCCGTGCAGGTGTGGGCTGAGAGCGGGGCACGCTGAGCCTCCTGTGTGCGAATGGAGCGGGGGTCCCGGAGGTGCCTGGGGAGGTGGGGCCGATAGTGCCCCGACTGCGAGCGGCTGTGTGTGTGAGTGTGGAAGAGCACAGGGATGTGTGTGGTTGCGGGGGCACAGGGCTGGCTGTGCGTGTCCGAGCTCACCGCGGGCTGCGGTGCTCGGTGTGATTTCGGGGTGGAGTGGTCTCTGTCCCCGTGTGTGCAGCGGCGCTTTCGATGAAAGGAGTCCCGGAGGCATACTGTGAAAGCAAAATGCTCTCTCTTGCAGTTGCCTTGTTGTGTGGGATTTTCCAGCACAAGCAGTTAATTTTCTTGACAGCATCTCGTTAATTTTTCCTCTTCTATTGCAGGGCATGTCACGGGTGGCTACTGAGAAGCTCCTCGTTCGGCGAGTGGAAAGGAACCTTTGGTGTTCAGAATTGTGCAGCAAGTTGTGAGCTTGGCATATTGCAGTCGAATGGCAGCCTGGTGGGCTGACAGAAAGTTCCTGTCAGTGCAGCAGCAGAAGCTAAGGGATCCCTGTCTGTTTTCTCCTTTTCTGCTGAAGAGCTTTTGAACAGCTGCAGGAATGATTTTGCAGACAGAAGATTGCTTGCTGGTTTTAGCCATGGTGGAGTATCTAATTCACAACCGTAAGTGCCACTATCTGCTTAAGCCCACTGTTAGTTTCAACACCTCAGAATGCTATTTCTCCTTAGTGCAACTGGATGTGTAGCTGAGGATAAATAAGGCGATCAGTGGGGTATGACTTCCTGTCCCTCATGCTACTGTCTGTCCTCAAAGCACAAAAGCTGCATCAGGGCCTCCTCTGGCTCTTGTCTGTCTCCAAAGAGGAAGCTAAAGAGGAGGACGACAAGAAGGCTGGAGAGGAAGAAGAACAAAGTGAACTTCCCTCTGTTCTTGGAGATGACAGTGAACTTCCCACCATTCTGGAAGATGATGGCAAAGCTCCAGCAGTGTGGATTGAGGATGGCGAATGTTTTGCAGTGTGGGATGAGGAGTGGGAACATCCTGCGTCGTGGGGAGAAGAACAGCAAAGATCTCAGAGCATGGGTAGAGGAGGGCAAACATCCAGTGGCATGGGACCAGGATGGGGAACATCTGGCAGTGTTGGAAGAGGATGGCAAACATCACGCAATGTGGGAAGAGGGGGGACAACATCTCTCCACGTGGGAAGAGGACTGAATGTCCCACTGTTTGGGAAGAGGACAGTGAACCTCCCTCTGTTGAGGCATCATGGGCTGAGCATTCTGACAGCTGCACAGCCCTACAGCCAGAGGGGAGAGGTGAGTGGTGCCCAGTGCAGCTGAGTACATCTGCTCTCTGTCTTGTCTGCCAGAGCAGGCTGTTGTGTGTGTGTGTGTGTGTCTGAGCATCAGCTGTACTCAGTGTTCCTCTGCAGCTGAATGTCACAGACATAGTTTATTACTCTTGCTCACCTGAGTACAAGGGGCTCACAGCCCCAGAGTGTGGGGCTGCGTTTTGGCTCTGCTGCAAGGCAGGATCTCCATTTTGGAGTGACCTCCTTTCCTGTTTCTTTCAGGGAACACTGTGAGCGTGGAGGAGCCTGCCAAGAAACACACTGAGGTTGAGCCAGTTGGCCAAGGGTAAGTTCAAGTCAGTGACTTCTACACAAGCAGGGGCCAGGTATGTTGCTGGAAGCCAGTGGTATCTTTCAGAGCAGGACATGCTGGCTTGGTCTTAATCTCTTATAATGTTTAATGCATCAGCTGGTGGAGACTGCCATTATTGAGGCCCAATTTATTTTAGTCCCAGGTTAGGACAGTAACACTGTTTAGCATTTTTTCCATCATGCATTTCATCTTCAAAGGATACTGCAAGACCTAATTATGGAGAGATCCTGCATGGGATCAATTTTGGGTTTTAGTCCTCCTGCAGCAAATTCACAAAGAGAGAGACATAAATGAGAGGATGTCTATGAAAAGCAAAATGCTCTCTTGGGGCTGCCTTGCTGCATGGGATTTTTCAGCACAGGCAGCAAAGCTGTCTCCTAAACCCTACAACCGTGTTTAGATCTGGTGTCAGTGACAGCCCATGACAGTGATTAATGGGTATTTGTATTAGTAATGTATGCTGTGTGTTTGCTCTGTTATGCAATCCCAAACAGCAGCAGTGGCTCTTGAAATAATAACCAAATCCCTGCTTAGCTGTTTTGCTCTATTTTCACAGGACCAGAATTGCTTCCTGTTTGCAAAATATGTGTGAATATTAATAATAGTGGTGATAAACTGAGGCCATCCGAGAAGATAGTAGGTGCAGAGAATGTTGTTAGAGCTTTGTGGGTGATGGATGAGAGACCATTTGTCCAGGGCTTCCAAGGCCAAATGTCTCTGGCCACATGTCCTGTAAGTGGCCTGTGCCAGTTTGGCCAAACTTGGGAAAAAAATATCCCCTGAGGGAGGGAAAAAACCCAGGTTGCCCCCACCCCTCCCCCCTACCAGGTTCGGGAAAAAAAATTCTTTTTCCTCGGAGGACAGTGAAAGAGATAAAAACTATTTATTTAACAGGACACACAGAACAGGATAATAACGCTAAATAATAAAATCTCTCGCTGTGGAGAGAAACCTGGAAAGGTTTCAGAGTCCTTCCATAGGTGCAGATGTCAGTGTCTATATCCTCCTCCTCAGGGCTGTCGGCAGGCCCCTACTGGGGCCTGGGAAGCAAAGTCTCCCGATGTGCTCTGATGTTGTGAAGCCGTCCCGAAGAGAAGAAGAAAGGAAAAAAAAATTCCAAAAGAAAAGAAAATCCCAGGAATACTCTCTCCGGAGAAAAGAGTCGAAAGCAGGCTGGAAGGCGAGCGTACTCTCTCCCCCCACTGCCGCCGAGTAATCCCCCGTAGCCTGTCTGTCCTTGAACATGAACTTTGTTTTAAAAAACAAAAGTATCTCAGATTTTTCCTTCCCTCTCACAGGCTCAGTTTAAAGGCACCAGATCCAACCTTCAGAGCAGACAAAATGGGATACATATTTCATATCATACTGTCACCCCAGGACAGTGGCCCCTGTGGGGGCAGTGTCACTGACTGTGCTCTGGTGTCCCATCCCAAGGCAGTTTGGCACAGCCTGGCTCCATTGCTCCAAAAAGACTTGCTGCATGTTTGTTGTGGTCTCATGCCACAGCCTTCTCCAGTTAATGGTCTTCAATGACCTTTTAGGTGGCCATAAAGAAAATAAATAGTTAACAGCAGAACTGGGAATGAGATCCTGGTCCTCAAGGATAAGAAGCATCCCAACATTGTCAGCTATTTGGACAGGTGAGTGTTCAAGTGTTGTCCTGTGCACTGGTCCTGAATTAATCTTTTCTGGCAGATGTAGTTTGTAGCTTGTTTAGAAAAAGCCTGACTTGGCCACATCTTCCTAAAACAGCAGCTTGTCTGTTCACTACATCTCTGTTGTTTTGTTGCTTTGGTTTAGTTTTTTTCTTGAAGTTGACGCTATTTTCTGTGTCTTACGAGAAGTGCTGATAAAGTGTGGTAGAAATGATTTCCTTTGGCTTCTCCCCTGCTCTTTTCCCTTTTTGTGGATGCCAGGAAGACAAGGTTCTTGTTTCCAGAAACACCTATTTCTCTCATTTTTCAATTGCCTTGCCTATTTCTGAAGGTTCTTTATGCAAAGTTTTCCCGAGAGTTGACCACTTTTGTGCTAAGTAGTGCATGGCCTCCTCCTGTGGATAACTCTGAGAGCTGAGTTGCCTTGCTGCTGGAGTTACTGGTGGAACTGCTGAGTTAAGGTGGTGAACCAGCTGGTGGCAAGTGTCGTGGTTCCAGACTGATCTTGGCTGTTCCTAAACTCCATTTTACATGTGCTTGCCATGTAAGGCATCTTCTTTTTCACAGGTGTCTCCTTCTCATTTAGACTCTGCAGATTCCAAGGACAGTGTAGCCTACAGGAATGTCTCTCCATTTTACTCTTGTGTTCATTTACAACTGACGTTGAAGCAAAATTCCCCTGCAGTCTTTTTCATAAGGTAATTTAGCTGTACACATTCATGTCCATGCCACTGTTTTCTTCTTTCAGCTGCATTGTTGATGAAGATCTCTGGTGATTAAGTGCATGGATGGAGGAACTTTACAAGATGCTGTTAGACAGATGCGTCTGGCTGAAGAAGAGATGGCAGCCATCAGCTGTGACGTAAGGGCTCCTGCTTGTGCTTCCCATGTCTTGGACATGATGGTCCTTCAAAAGGGATAGTGAGAACAGGAGTGGCTTCGTGCTCAGAGCTTTGTTTCTGTGTTGTTTTTATGCCCTGGAGAAGAGAGAGCCTCTTAAATGGACCGCCTGTCAGTATCCTTGCACTTCTGCTCTCTTCTTGTTCTTTTTTGATACTGTTGTTGTACTCTGTCTCTCTCCTGATTTTATTTACTGTTCTCAACTTTTCCTTGAACCCTTTGTCTGGAACTTGGCTGCACCGCACTCCTTGCCTGTCAAAGCAAAGTTGCTGGTGGCAGAATTCTAAACTTGTGTTCTAACTTTCTTGTATATTCAGGTCATTAATTTTTACCCTCATATTTCTTGTTCTCTATCAGTGTCTGCAAGCTCTGGATTTCCTTCATTCGAGGCAGGTGATCCACAGAGATCTGAAAAGCTCCAACATCCTTCTGGGAATGGACAGCACTGTCAAGTTGCGTGGGTATTCTTAGGTACAGTGTTCCCGGGATGTGGGTGTGGGGCTGCTTCCCAGCGATGGCCAGTTCCCCAAAAGTGGGGCTGGTGGGAGTGCCTGGACCCTACTGCCAGCTGAGAACAGCTGAAATGTGCAGAGGGGCCTGGAGAGAAGCAGGATGTCAAGAGTGGCTTTGCTTTGTGTATTTCCCTTCTAGAGGGAAGGGAATTAGAATCTAAAGCTTCAACTGAATACATAAAAGCCACTGCCTGAAACCTGAAGGTATCTTTAAGTGGACAGTTACCTATTTCCTTGGGTACAGCCCTGAGGCCTTTTGCAGCTTAGTGCATTCTTAGTATTAATAATTTAGTAGTGCATTCTTAGACTTAGAGCTGGGAATTCTTTTGCTTGGATTTTTAATTCCTACTGACTTTGACAGTGTTGCATTTGTCCTCAGCTGATTTTGGCTTCTGCACTCAGCTGACCCCTGAGCAGGATCAACAGAGCTCTGTGGTGGGCACTGCTCACTGGACGGCCCCAGAAGTTGTGAGCAGTTCTTCTTAGGGCCCTAAGGTGGACATCTGGTCTTTTGGGATAGTGACCATCAAGATGGTGGAAGAAGAACCTCCTTACTTGAAGCAAACAGTGGCTGTGGTAAGAGGCAGATGTCCAAGTGCTTGCATAGGCCTGTGTGCACAGAGTGGCTCTGCACTGGATGAGCTGCTGGATGTTTGTGCATATGGTGGAAGGGAATTCCCAGAGGACTCACTGAAACTGGCTGTCAGGGCAAACTCATTTGGATGAGTGCATCAGGGTTTGGGTTCTATGGTTGGTACAGAAAAATGATCTCTGAACAGCATCTCTGCCCGAGAGAACACTGCCTCTGGAGCCTGGGGCTTAGAACCTGGGGTTGCTGTGAGCACCTGTGGGTGTGAAGGGAACTGGTGCAGTGTAGTGCTGGCTTTTCCCCAGGCTCACTGTTCCAGCAGAATGGGACCCTGCAGCTGCAGGAGCCCGGGCGGCTGTCGGCTCTGCTTTGGGGCTTCCTCAGTGCAGCCTGGAGCCGCACGAGGAGTGGCGCTGCTCTGCCCAGGAGCTGCTGCAGGTGAATGCGGGGGAAACAGCAGCACAGTGTCGGGCTCCTGTCCTAGAATCTGCAGCCTTGGTGCTTTTCAAATGGAGAACAAGCAGAATCCTAGACTGGTTTGGGTTGGCAGGGACCTTTCAAAGTCATCTAGACCAGGTGCCCTGCAATAGGCAGGGCCATCCAAGCAGATCAGATTGCTCAGAACCCTGCCTGACCTGACCTTAAATGACTGCAGGGGTGAGGCACCTACCACATCTCTGGGCAACTTCTGTCAGTGTTACCCCACTCTCCTTGTAAAACAATTCTTCCTGATGTCTAATCTTATTCTACGTCCCTCTCTTGAGTTTAAAACCCTCCCCCTTGTCCTACTGCACCTGTAAGGAGCTTGAGTTTGGAAAGTAGTGCTTCATTTCTTTATTTTTTGTTCTTTGGACAGCATCCATTTCTGTCATGTCAGCCAAGCCTCTCTCCAGCCTGACACCTCTCATCACTGCAGCAAAGCAGCTGAGAGAGCAGTGGAGATGAAGCACTTGAGGACAGCTTCTTGTTACACTAGTTAGGGCAACTACTTAGTTATGGTAGTTAGGATAGCTAGTTTGATATGGCAGGTAGGACAGCCAGTTTTTTAAGCTAGGTAGGAGAGCTAGTTTGATATGCTAGTTAAGACAGCTAGTTTGTTATGGTAGTTAGTACAGCTTATTTGTTCTGCTAGTTAGGACAACTAGTTATGGTAATTAGGACAGGTAGTTTGTTCTGCTAGCTAGGACAACTAGTTTGTTATGGTAGTTAGGACAGCTAGTTTGTTCTGCTAGCTAGGACAACTAGTTATGGTAGGACAGGTAGTTTTTTCTGCTAGCTAGGACAAGTAGTTATGGTAGTTAGGACAGGTAGTTCTAGCTAGGACAAATAGTTATGGTAGTTAGGACAGGTAGTTTGTTCTGCTAGCTAGGACAACTAGTTATGGTAGTTAGGATAGCTAGTTTGTTCTGGTAGTTAGGACAGCTAGTTTTTTCTGCTAGCTAGGACAGCTAGTTTGTTATGTTAGTTAGGACAACTAGTTTTTTACACTCGTTTTTGTGATAAAAACTATGTTAAATCTCAACTCCCTTGAAGCATCCCTTCCTTCTCATCCTGTGATTCAGCTGTCTGGAGCAATGTGAGGGGAGAGTGGGCCCAGCTGTGGCCAGAGCTGAGCCCTGGCAGAGCCCAGAGCAGCCTCAGCATCTGCAGAGCCAGGCTGGAAGGAGGCCCTTGTAGCTTTCTTGAGTGCATCTGACTCTGGTTTACAAACTTTGGGTGGTGAAAAATGTCCCTGGTGCTACAAGGGGGCAGAAGGGGCCCAGGGAAGGCCCGGTTGTTCCATGCAAAGGAAAAGCATGGCCAGAGAAAACCCATACTTTTATCCCCTCACACTTCGGCCAAAAACTTGAATCATATGACAAGTCACTTAATGGCAGGGGAGGAGCTCAGGCCCCTCCATCCCTGCCAATCGAAGCGTCCTTTGAGAGGTTCGGAGCCCCCCGGGCTCGGCTGGCCTCACGGGTGTTAAGTTTCTGTCGTGCTGGCTCGCAGCAGGCCAGGCCCATCCCGGCACAGGGGGAGTGCTGGAGGCTGTTGGCAGGGAGATGCGATCCCGGGACACGCGTTTGGTGGCCACCTGCGAGCCAAGAGAAGCATCGGTCTGAGCTCGCGGCCCTCCTCTGCCCTCCTCCTTCCTTCAGCCTCGCCACTCACCGGCGGTCCTTGAGCAGACGCTGCCGAAGCTCCGCAGTAGGGAACCCATCCCGTACTGCTCCTGCAGGGCCTCCTTCGCCTTCCCTGCGGGCGAGACGCGTCTGTCAGCGTTCGTCCCGGCTCCACGGACGGCCCCCGACGGCCGCGGGCCCGGCTCCGCTATCGGGTGCTGGCAGTCGGGCTGCCGAGCGGCGGAGCTCGGGCCGGGGACTTGGGGAGGCGCGGCAGTGTCCGGAGCGCGCGTCTCCCGTGGAGCCGCGGCGAGCCAGGAGCAGCCCAGGGACATGGACAGCTCCAGAGTCAGCCACTGCTGCCCGCCCAGCAGCGCCGGAGCCGGATCGGCCAGGGCCGGGCGGAGGCGAGGCTGCGGCGGGGCCGCCCCGGGCGGGGATGGAGCTGGAGCCCGGCAGAGGGACAGGAGGAGGAAGAGCAGGAGTGGGAGCGGGGCGGGAGAGTCGCCGCTGCCGCCTTCGCGGTGCCGCCGGAGCGCCGGGGCCGTTTGTCCGTCAGTCCGGGTGTCCGTGAATCCGAGTGTCCGTTCCCCACCGGCCGAGCCCTGGGGTAGCACCGGCCATGCGGAGCCGCTGAGTTTGGGGGGGACCCGCCAGGCGCGTCCGTGCATCATTTATGCATCATTTAAGCCTAATTAAAGACGCCGTGATTGATAAGCCGATGCTGGATACCTGTCCCCCTTAGTTTTTAACTATCTGATGAGGGGCTAGGCTAGATGCCTTTATGAGGGCCTACACACGCTCATCTGCACTTTCTTGGATGTAAAAATACTTAATAGTGAGAAGTTTAACCGCGGTAATGCACAAACGTGCCACGAGATGGCAAGTTACGACTGCAATAAGCACCTCACAACTGCAGCGAGGCAGTGACCAGGAAAAACCAAAATAGGATGACTGGGATGGGGAAGGCACGTTAACAAAAAGCATTTTATGAAATCTAATGTTCCTTTTCTCAAGATTGAAAATAGTTTTTACTATATTCCTTTTCCCTGCCTTTAAACTTGCTAGTGTTCCCTGACACAAGGGCTATTTTCCACAGTAGTTTCTTGTTTGTTTGTTTTAAAAAGCAAAAATAAAAACAATTGAGACCAAAAGTGAGATTCTGTTTCTTAAATATATGGTAAGTATTTTGAGAACTACTTGTTAAAGTAAAAAGTAATGAACCTATGTTTATTATTTCTTTTTGTGGGAGACACGAGTCAAAAGCTGGAGACCAGTATATTCAGAGACTTATATTCAAGAGCAGGAATACAAGAACACTCCTACCTCTCTACTGCCATTCCCTGCCTGATTCTTATACCACCATTCTTGCCAGTGGCGGAAATCTGTTCAGTTTTGGCCAATGATGACTCACAGGTAAAATTCTTTAGAATTTAAGAAGGAAATTACCTATTAAAATGTAAGGTAATTACTGAATAAAGCCAATTATTATACATCTTATAGAGCTAACATTTCAACAGAAAGCAGGCTACATTCTACACCTTGTTAAGCCAAGTCTTGATCAAAACACTTGAAATCAGTTTAACAAACAATGTCAAGGCTGTTTATCAAGCCAAAACTGCTGAAAGGCGAGGCAGGGGAGAGTACATGTAAAAACTTGGAAGGAGCAAGTGTCCAGGTTAGGAATCAAGAGCGAAACCCTGGTTATATTAAAGCCTCAGTGAATCCTGCCTTCAATTCTGTGGCTTTCTGGACCTCACTTGCATGTAGTGTGAATGACCTCTGTCAGCATTTATCCCTGTCCATGTTTGCTACTTTCTCCTCAGGTAAGATCCTTGAAGTTCACCTGTCTGTTGGGATTCACTCTGTACAACGAGAATTCCCTGAGACCAAGCTCCTCCAGCAAGGAACAACATTTCCTTCCCTCTGTGAATCTGACTGACAGGCAGTATCACAGTACAGTGCATCTATTCACGAACATTTACATAATTTATATCCAGCCCTTCATCTTGCAGCAACACTTAACTGGCTCAGTGACTAAGCAGCAATGCCAAACCCCTGTGACAGTGACAAGCAGTGATAACCAGCCTGCAGACAGCCTTTCTCACATGGACTTCTGTGCTTTAAAGAGCATCATGAGCAATGCTACACCTTCAGTACAACTCCAGTGCTGTTGGCTTATCTGAGATAAACCTTGAAGGTCAAAGAAAACCTCTGTTTTTGGAGTAATAGGGGTGTCTGGCTGGCTTTATTCCAGTCCATGGTAAGTGCCAAATCAACTTGAGCAGAACCAGGGTTTTATTAAGGGCTTAGCTTCAAATGTCATAAAACATCAGCTATGCCCAGGACGTTGAGCTGTTGGTGGTCTGTCTTGCTTCCCGTGAAAAGACAGGATAAATTAGGAGAGGCTGTGCTCTAAATTGCTCGAGAACATAAAATTTACTTGTTCAACATAAAATTATTTACATGTTCATCATTTGTCAACTCCCTGCTTCCTTGTATTCTGGTTTCTCTTTGCAGCCTGAAATGCTTCACTTCTGTTTGTGTACATATAATAGATATTCATAGGAATCAACACAGAGGCCTTTTTTTCACAGACTTTTGAATAAGGTGCAGTTATATATACATGTTTTATATTTAAATACTCTGTATTCTGCCCATTTCTGAATTATTCAGTAATGGTTCTCTTTAGTTACAAGAAAAAAACTTTATGTACAGATAGCATTACATTAACTGTAGTTACATTTAAGCCTTTTGCAATTAAGGGCATTTAATCCCAAATGCTAAGAAAAAGTATTTGGAGACCATTAATTTGAAAATTTGTTTACAGCTTTTGACTAGGATCTGAGGATGCTAATCTGCAGCCCTGAAAAAACCACCTCACTTTTTATTTAAATTAAACTTTCATGGACTTAAAATCCAATTTAAATATTCATGACAAATATGCTCCTTATTTAGGCAGAAATGCATGCATTAGAAGGCATACTGATTAAACTCAATGTAGTTTTAATGGAAACAGGTAAACACTTGTTTAGTGGCCAGTAAAAATCCATTTTAATTTACATAAAACCCCATCTTTTCACTGAACCCAAGGTCTGGCTCATTTAACTTTATGTCGATTGGCATAAATAATTTTAGTATTGTTATACCATTGCTAGTGACTGTCAGCAGAATCTCATCACATATTCTGACACAGGGTTTATAACTTTAATGTTAAAAAAGAAGTTAAATACTAAAGAGTGAAGAAAAAGATCTATTTTTTGCTACATATTTAATTTTTAAATTGTTCATCCTAAACCTTCAGTAATTGTTCTCTAGAGGTTCTTGGTTTTGAAATATCTCTTGCTTTATCAGCAAGCCTGGTTTAACAGGTGAGATTTGCAGATAGCAGACACACAGTTATAATGAATTCAGTAGGTTGCTCTCAGTCAGAGCCATGCAGCAAGGGAACAATGTCAGCCAGTGAGGAATCCACCTGTGTGTGTGAGCACGGACTGTGCCAGTCACAGCTGTCATTAATTTACTGCTTGTAGCAGAAATAACCTGACACCCCAAGAAAATGATTTGGCAAAAAGGAAGTTCAAGGTAAGAAACACTCCAGAGTCATGACTCCAGGCTCCAGCAAAGCAGAGCTGGCTAGGAAAACAGTTTGTTGTTGATGTTTGTGTTTGTTATTAAACTGAGCACTTGTGCAGCGCCATCTTTCAGTTTAGGACTCCGGATGTATCAAACAGAACAAGAAGTTTTAGCATCAGCTATCAAATTCTTATTTAATATGTAAGGTTCAAAATTCAGCCATGAGAAAAACCTTCCATTTTGTCAGAAATCAATACCTAATTTACCTTAGCAGTTCTTCAGGAGCAGAATTCATTGGAAGTTATTACCAAAGTGGGTATCTGTGCTAGCTCATTCACAACTTATAACTCAAAAATCTATTTTAAAGACATGTTATGCACACAAATGAGCTCGTAACAACACTTTCCTCAAAACAACAGGAATATTTTTCATTTGCGACTCTCATCTCAGAAAAATCATCTTGTCTATGCATTAATTCCACTGTCCTTTATGCAAATGAACTTAGATCCCGTATGCTCTGGGGCACTGAAGTACCAAGGCCCGAACAACAGGCCCCGAGCCAAAGCTGACCTCTAGATAAACCTTCCAACTTAATGTTATATATAAATAGTTGCTCACTAACAAAGCATTGTTATAGGTGTTCATTTGTTGGCAGAAATCCTTCACTTTCCCAGATCTAGAAACAGGATAAAGCCACATCTGGCCTAATTAGGATGTATAGGATCAAGGACAACTCCCTTGGATCTTCCTTGAGCCCTGGCCAGGCTTTGGGAGAAAGCTAGCAGGTAAATGAAATTAGGAATTATGTCAGCTTGTTTGTTTAAAAACTGGGCCATTGTCAGGGCAAAGTGGGGGAGCCTTGTGGCCTGCAGAGCTGGAGACACTGCAGGAGTTCCCAGTTACTGGTGTGGTTCTCCAGTCCTTGGCTATGACAGTTTCCCCCCACAGCTGATGCCTCTCAGATTTGGATGATTTATTTTATTGGGGTAAGTGGTGATGTATTTTTCTCAGTCACTGTAGGCTTTCTTTCCTAGTAATGATTAGCACTGCTCAGCTTATCCCTTTGTAATTTTTTGCTAATGGTTAGGTGCATTGCTTAGCTTATCCTTTCATGATTCTTTGCAGTTTTACATCACAGTAAATGCCACTCTGTGTCTCTGACCCTAGCCACCAGCAAAACAGTCAGGGACTGTATACATTTTCCTCTCAAAATAAACATTTCTGTTTGTTTCATTGTAGTGCGAAAATTAGATTATTAGCAATCAGCATTTTAAAGATCTAATGATTTTTTACATCTTGTTTTCTCACACATCCTAAAGTGATTTGACTGCATTTAACCATAGAAAAATCTATCAGTAGCTTCCAAAGAGATTATGAACTACTTAGTAGATTTTTGCTTTTACCTATCACCAGTTACTTCAAATGTAAACCCCAATAGCACAATCTCAGTTAAAATAAAATAAACTTGACTCCCCAAATTATTTTTATCAATACCCAGAGAGGAACTTACATATTTTCTGTATTTGATGCCTGGGTATGTTTTCTCTTGAAGCTATAAAATCATAACCAGTAGAAGCCACAAGGTGACACTTTAGGACTACTGGAAAGAGATTATCATCATGACAAAATAAATAATTTTGACACTGCAATGAACTGGGCCAATTATGAAGTACACGGCAAGTGTGAAATTGGTCTAGGTCTTTTCTGAAGGGGATTGATTGCTTAGCTGCAAAGAGGCAGGCAGCCAAGTGCTGTATTGACCCACAACAAAAAGAAAGAAACTCAGAAATCTTTTATTGAGGGGTCTGCTTTCCTGTTATCAAAACCATAAACCAATTTTATTTATGGAGATGAAAAGCAAATCAGAACAGCATGCACAACTTTAAAGTCTTGCACTCTCAAGGAGAACATCCCCAGAGTTGGCACTCAGAAGTGGCAATGTGAAATAAATGTGTGTGTAGCTGGAAATAAACTGTACATTCAGCAAGTCTATAGATCACTGCCACTTGTTTCAGCAACTGCTCTCTAATATGCTGCAAGTGAAAGAAACTGAGAGGATATAATTTTACAATGTGCCCTGTGGACAGCCCTGCCACAAGCTGCACAATCAATATTGGGTTCTAACAGCAAAGTTGTTATTAGAAACTTCTCATTCAATACTAACCAATCTTTCTAGCCACCAGTTCTTAGGAAATCTTTGATATAATTTGATTAAAACCCCAACCTTTCTATAACTAATAGTACCATAAATATTGGGCACAAAAATATAAATACTTCAAAACAAGGAAAGAAAAACCACCTGAGAATACACTTGTTATAATTTTTCCATGTCTTTTCCAGACCTTTATATAGTTTCCCAAAATTATGTTCCTCCTTCGAGCATAGGCAAAATTTAGACACTTGAAATTAGATTCTCATGACTTTCTAACAAAGTGCCTCAGGCTCCTCAGGTGAGCAGGAACTAGAGTTCCCCTGTCACTACTCTCTGCCAACTGAGGTATCTTGTGTAGCTCCTTGAAGAAGAGATGGACATTAGTTTCCTGTTTGTTGATCTTTTACTTTCTACCAACTTGATTGTCCTGCTGAGATAGGTAAAGAGATAAAAGAACTTAGGAATTGCTTGGACATTATTCTACTGTGTTAGAAGGCACAGTGCAAATCTCTCCCAGCTATTTTCCCTGAAGTCACAGCACCTGTAGAACAATTGTGTGTAAAGTAAGAAGTCAGGACTTCACTTTTTAAAACTCTGAGGATTCATTAAAAAGCAAAAGTAAACAAGACTAACAATAAATTTCTTTGGATGGATAAAAATTTAAGAACATAGCAATACCATTTATTCTCTGTAAATTTAATAGAGATTTATAGATTTTAAACCACTCATTTTTTAATGATAGTTTTAGTGCATCCTTTTTTACTAGGAAAGTTTCCTTTCCCTACTGATTTTACCATTTTCCATTCAAGAGCTACTGATTTTTTTTCACTCCCATTTCCTGCAAGGATATAGGCTATCATGGCAGGCTTTTGTTTATTAGTTTACGTACCTTTGTATTATTAATAAGCCTTGGGAAGAGGGTTTTGTTACTTAAGCTCCCTCTGCTGGTTCTCCAGCAGCAGAAACACAACAAATGAAAGGTTTTTCACTTGCACTGCCGTTTCATTAGTCTTGGAGCTGGGAAACTGCAGTTGCCACAGTTAACACTTCCTCCACAAAGCAAGTGCAAAGGACTTAGAATACCAGTGTAATAAGGGGGCTACTGGAACTAGGGACAGTGGTATCATGTATAAAATATCACTTAGGTAAGCCTGTGCTGACTGCCTGCAACATTCAGCTTCAAGCAAGGCACAACAAGCCGAGAAATTAATTTCCTTCCACCTTGCATTCACACCTGCTCAGGATTTAATACCAGTTGTTTATTGACAGTCATAATTTGTCTCATTCTCATATTAAGTAAAGCTGTCTTAATTGTGAATATTTCACTCCCACCATTTCAAAATGTTACATAGTGCACAATATATACTTTGAATATTTAGGTCTTCACTGAGACTTTATAGAGACTTTGCAATTTCTCAGATAGAAATGAGTACAGCTGTTCACAATTTGAGAGTGCATCTTTAGAGAATGATCACATTTTCAGTTGCTCATCTGCAAACTATTTTTACAGCTCATGGCTGTAAATCTAACCTATGACCCCTTTCAGACTCTATAAACCCTAAAGTTATCACAAACATGAGTCCCGATATTTTCAAGAATTTTAATTATTCACAGTCCAAATAAATATAGGCACTGTCCTGCCTTGAAATCTCCAGGAACATCCACTGTCTACAATCTTTGAGTCAGATTCACTCTATTTCAATCACACCAGTTAAATGGTCTCTGGGTGGGTGTGAGGTCACGTTAGCCTCAATGACAGAGAAGCTCCTCCAAATGCTGAGTTAGACAATTTTTTTTTTTCTCCTCAGTAATTCCAAAGGGAGCCTGGCATGATTAGTCTTCCATTCCAGGTATCTCATCATGCTGGGCCTGATGCCATGATGAGTTTTGGCTTTTCTTTTATACCCCTGTTATACCTTTTTACATTTTCTGTATTCTTGGTGCTTTTTGCCTCCATTCTTGGACTTGTTTGTCAAGCTGGGAGACTGAACATTTCAGAAGCTTTGCAGTGAGGGATCAGTGTGCCCAGAGCCCAAGGGCCTCTCCAGGACACATTTTGTAACCTGAGACAGAACCATCCAGGGGAAGGTTCCTTGGGGAGGGGGGCTCACTCAAGCCTCTCACTGGGGAATCTTTGATAGATGTGCTGATTAGTAACATCTAGAATATAAAACCAGATCTTGAGGAGGGGGATTGCAGTGGCCATTGTTGTGTGCATGGAGGTGCATTCGACCTGGACGTGGTGCACCTGAGGATGCTTAAAATAAATACCAAGGTAAAACCCCTTTTCCCCCTTCTAACCATGTTTGCCTCTTGATTTTAAGACCAGGAAAAGGCATCAGGCCAATCTTGTTGTACTTGTCTGTTTGGCAATGAGGAAACAAGGAATAATATCCTCTCTATTCATCCCTTAGCAGAATGCTGATGTAATTTCAAAAGGATCAGTATTTTGTCTTAACTTGTGCTTTGAAATGACATTGTTCTTTTTGCTGTGCTGTTTTTTTTATTGGAAGGATAAATTATTTGCTGGTTCTTCATTGCAGTCTCAAAAGGTATAGAATTCCTTGTCTTCATTCCTGTAAGACAGTAATTCATGAAGCACTTTTCTTGGTTTAAAGGCAAATTAAAAATAAAGAAAAAAACCCTTCTTTTCCTCTGAATTCTGCTCCAGCTGTTCCACCAGGGCTTCAAGGATATTACTTCCCCCCCACTTCCCTCCAGGAAAATCTAAGAGTCTTTTAAAAACAAAATACAATTCCAGAATCTGCAAAGAAAAAAAACCAAGAATACCATCTAACATTCCTCTTGATTCAGAGTTTCATCACCTGATTTATATTAGCTCTGCACCTGCACTGAAAGGATCTGGAATAATTCAAAGCATACTGCTGAAGCATAGTAACTAAGGTATGACAAAAAAGCACCTTGAAGGTCCCTGCAAAAGCCAAGAAGGATTAAATAGACATATTGAAATAAATAGGGATGTATAAGAAGTTAAAATCCATAGGAAGTAAAGAATGTGGTTATTTTGGTGTTTGATTTATATTTCAGTTAAGTTCATCAAAAGGAGTGCCTGAAGACTTATTCTCTTGAGGAAAAGAGAAACATTCCAAGTTTGTTTCTGTCCTCAGTAAATAGTCTTTTAAGTTTTCTGTGGATATTCTTCCTCTCCAGGAATTTGAAGAAATGACATCATCCCCAGTTGCTTTGCTAGCAGGATGAAGAATAGGCAGAGGGTTCATTGGGCTCTTTCCCTGCTGCAGACAGACTCTCATCCCATGTCTCAACGCTCCCCTGCAGCTCTTCCCCTTCTCTTAAGGAGCTATTTATACACTGTAGGCTATTTATGGCTAAACTCATCATTGAGCAAAAGCAATGGGATTTTTCCCATTTATTCAAAGGATGCCTAAAGGTTTAATTTGGATGGGAAACTGGTTCCTTCAGCTGTGACAATCAGGTTTGAGCACCCAGTAAATGGGCTGTTCTTTGTACTAAACTAATGCTGTTTCCCAACTAGTTTCATGCAGGTCAATTTTTCTTTACATGACACTTGCACTGATGCCATGATGATTTTTGGCTTTTCTTTTATACCCCTGTTATACCTTTTTACAATTTCTGTATTCTTGGTGCTTTTTGCCTCCATTCTTGGACTTGTTTGTCAAGCTGGGAGACTGAACATTTCAGAAGCTTCGCAGTGAGGGATCAGTGTGCCCAGAGCCCAAGGGCCTCTCCAGGACACATTTTGTAACCTGAGACAGAACCATCCAGGGGAAGGTTCCTTGGGGAGGGGGGCTCACTCGAGCCTCTCACTGGGGAATCTTTGATAGATGTGCTGATTAGTAACACCTCTAATGTGATCCCAGATCTTTGGTGGGTGTGCACTGCGGGATGCATGGAAGTGCATTCGACCTGGACGTGGTGCACCTGAGGATCCTTAAAATAAATATCAAGGGAAAATCCCTTTTCCCCTTCTAACTGTGTTTGACTCTTGATTTAAAGATCAGGAAAAGGCATCAGCACCTAAGAGGTTCTTATGGAGACGCCTGTTTTTTGACACAATCACAACATAAAGATTTTTAAAAATGGTACTCAAATATTGTCCAGAATGCAGGGATGCACTGGGAAGAGCAAAACAACCTTGGCTTCAGGGCCTTCTGACATCAAGAGTTCCCATCTTACTGCACTGATTTTTAGAATTCCCACAACCCTGTTTTTAACCACAGCAAGCAGTTGCTGAAGCCTTAATGAACCATATGTTCAGGATGGCAAATGCTCCACTCTAAGAACAGCCATAAATTCATTTGCATTTTTCAAAACTCCACAATCAGTTCATTCTTCACTATAAATTGTCAAATGTAAATGTCTCTTTCCAAGAATACAAATGGAATTTGTGTTTAACTGTACATTTCATGCTGATTCACAGCCTTGCATCACTTAAAGCACTGGGGTTATGAGCACCTCAAGGTTTACTCTGGGCTGGAATCATGAATGGTGGCTTAAGGCAATCCCAGATCAATGAATATATAGTTCTTTTTACTTCCACTAAAGCCTCCCTCTATCATACACGTGAATGTAGTATTTTTTCCAGCAGAAACTCGATACTGAATTTCTTCCTAAACAAAAATTTACCTGTTTCACAATTGTATTTAGAAATAATGATAAGGAATATTGTTTCAGTCTAAGAATTTGGAGTATTTGGCTTATCAGGATACATATAACCGTGTCCATAAGCATGGTGAATATTCATCAACATCTTATACTATTTCAAAGGTAGCGTGTGCAGTTTAAGAACCACTACCACTGATGACCTCTTTGGTTTCATTTATGTTTTCTATTTATGTTGTATGTTCCTTTTCTATTTATCCTGTAAACTCCTCAGAGCAGGTACAATCTCTTAATCCATCAGTATAGTGCCCAGCACGCTGCAGATTAGTGCCCACAGTAACAATAATGATGGTTTCCAGTAGTTGCTATCTATCATAAGCCATTTTAAGGCTTCCAGCAGAGGTCACAATTGCTCAGCATTTCCCAGGAATGCTTTTCTGTACAGAAAACTAATTTCTGAAATCAAAGCTAGATGATTTTACTGCATAACTGAGACTTTGCTGCAACCAAACATGCATTAGATTATTTATTGGTAAGGAAAAAAGATGTATCTAAGTAATAATTGCCTCGTATTTTGGGAAGCTAATGAAGTAGCTTTGGTCTCTTAGAAAAATAATTTGCCATAAAAGATGAAGTCTCTGAACTAAAGCAAACCATTTAATAGATTAACTGCATATCAGTAGTAATTTGCTTATGAAAAGGATACTTTTATTAGAGAGGATGGCTTTCATTTATGAAAAGTTAATAGTTTTACTACTGACAATAAAAAACTAGTCATTGTTTAAACTCTGGATTTTCATATTTGCTAACAGCATTTCTGGATTCCTCTGTTGTATCATAGGCCTGCTTTGATATATATGAAGCCAAGTTATTCTCACTATTACTGGCAGAAAACAGTAATTATTTCTGCAGGAGAAAGAAAAAAAGAAAGAAAGAAAGAAAGAAAGAAAGAAAGAAAGAAAGAAAGAAAGAAAGAAAGAAAGAAAGAAAGAAAGAAAGAAAGAAAGAACCCCCAACATTATAAAGTGAAATCATGAAGAAAATGGCACCAGGCATTTTTTAGACTTAAAAAACCAAACCAAAACAGTACAGACAAGGGAATTCTAGCTGAGTCAGTGAACGTATTGGGATAAAGGAAGATGAGAAAGAAAAGCATCTGGTTGAAGAGCAACAGGGAGTGAAATGGGGAATTAAAATGAAGGACAAAGAAAAGTGAAGTAACCTGAATGGAACTAACAGTGCAGTAAGTCATATAGATCACAGAATATTTTCCTGCTAATTTACATCTGATTCTTAACCCTGGCCAAGGCAGTTGCTCACTAAAGATTTACCCATTCATGCAGCTGTTGTGTCACTAGAGGCTTTGTGATTTTCCCCTCTGTTGTCTGAGCACCCTCCTGACCATCATTTCCCCTTTCTGTCCTCCAGCCTTTCTCTTCTGGATAACTTCCTCACACAATAGTTCCCACTCCAATTTACCTAGTGGCTTTGCAATTCCCATCTCACCCTCTCCTGTTTTTAACAATCTGTTCAGTCCTTGAAATACATTTTAAAATTTTAGTTATGCACAATTCTGAAGAAAGCAGCAATGTGGATATTTGTGTGTGTGTGACAGTCCCCATTACAGAAGCAGAAGAAAGAGAGTGGGATACAGTTCTTGAGTGAAAGGTCACTAGAAAGTAATGAGAGCTATGGAAGCTTCAAAAAAATCCTGCCTCCCTGCATTTTATTTTCAAAACAAAGAAAAAATCTGAGTGAATGAAATGTGTAGAACAGCTAGGCAATGAAATTCATATCACCAAAGTTAATTCCTTTCTTCATGTCACCACCAAAAGGCAGGCTTCAATTTTAATCCTGGCCAGCAACAAAGTGGTTTTGGTTTTGGTTTTATTTTTGCTTTTCTCTTTTACATTTACAAGGATGAGGAATAATAATGTGCATACCTGCCACAGCAAAGGTAAAGTATCTGCCAAGCTCTTTTTGATATTACAATACATTGGGGAAAAATAAAGTCTAGCCACATTTCATTATGCATTTATTTATCAAGAATCTGTCATGCACACCTACCCTACCAGATTGCAGACTTGAAAGGTAAGAACAAAGCCTGTTTGTTTTGGGTAAAGTAATCTGCAGAATAACTCTATTGCTGTACTTAGCAAATGACTTGCATCCTCTGCAAGGGCAAGAAGGAAAAACAAACCATCAGCTCTGAGAGAAAGAGATTTATTTCATCATTTTAAAGTTTCTTGAATGAAGTTTACAAAGTGATTCAGTCTACTATTATTTATTCAGTCCTCTCCCAAGGACTATCAGTTATAATAAGCTGCATAAAACTGTTTGAATTTTCCTTCCATTTCCTTTATGAGTTGCTCTTTGAAGTGTGTACAGAAACTTCACTATTTTTAGGTATTAATTCAATGAAAACAGAGGCAAGCCCAAATCAAACTAACTACTACCAGGTTCCTGAGTCTATAAAATACTATTAAAAAGTTTGAGGGAAAATGCTGAAAAACACCCTGGGATTAGCAGCTCAGGGACCAGTGTCTAATTGCAATTCTCAGGACAGTTCTTACGGAGCTGGATACTGAATGTAAAGAACAGGTAAAATTCATCAAGTTTTGAACACCTCTATTCATTTGTGCTTACATTTTTATTTTAGAGAAAGCCTTATATCCATCTTGGAAAACTTCTAATATATTAATCCCCCTACACTGATTACCCTAATCTTTTCTTGATAGACAAACCAGAAAATCAGCCCAAACTTATTTGGAACTGATGATAAAAGTAAATGTGCAAATCACAAATGGCAGTTTTCATAACAGTCCTTAAAGCAACACAGGACTTGGAAGAAAACATTTCAACCACAAAATCTTTTCAGCTACTTCAAGGGCAACAGCATATACAACAAAATTCACATTATTACTTGCTAGAGTTATTTTACATACTAACTGAAAAATACTGTTTTTCTTTGAAAACTATCCTAATGCTAACTTCAAATGTTAATGTCTCAGTGTGTTCATACCTACCAGAGGAGTGAAGACAAAGGAGTCTTCACTGGAACACAAAGGTGTGCTCTGATGGTGCAACAATGTTTTGACCACAAAATTATATGTAAAAATAGAATTATGACAAGATCTCACATCTCCCTTGAGATCTCCCTCTCCTTGTTGCTTCCCCCAGAAGTGCAGCTCAACAACTCTTCAGGCACTTATTTAGAAGCACATAGTAGCCTCAGGCATGAAATGCCTCAGAAGGAAGTTCTTAGCCTTCAGTACAGAGCTCGTTGTTTGAGGTGTGGGCCTGTACATCAGTTACCTAGAAAAAGATAAATTCTGCTTTTTCTGCAAGTGCAAGGTTCTATCTGTGATGCAAGACCCAGGGAGATAAGTAATAATAACAAAACCAAACAGGGCAATGAGATTCCTCATGCACTCCCCACTGACAGAATACTCCCACACTGGGTGAATTGGATGAGTGATTCCAGCCCAGTCTATGTCTCTGTGAAGCTGCATCTGAGGGAATCCAATTCTGCTCATGTTGAAAAGGCCTTCAAAAGTAACGTGGATTCTCAAATTCAAGCAAGCTAAGAGTTCTCTGTTTAGTAAGAACAGCAGCAGAGTGAGAGGAAACAACTGCACATTCATACATCAAGTAATTCAGTGACCTTTAGATGAACAGATTTTGATCTAGAAAACAGTGTAAGAAAGTGAATGGATAGAACATGGGTGCTGCTTATTTCTAAAGCTTACACGGAGAAATCTTGCTCTCAGGTGACTCCAGGCATTGCTGGCCCTGCTATTTTGAGCTGCTAAACAAAACCCAGCTGAGAGAATATGAGATCTCAGTAGATGCAAACTCTAAACCAAAAATCAGATGGAGAAGAAAGAATAAACAAGTGCCTGCAGCAGTCTGGGCACAGACTAAAGAAAGTGTTACTAACATGATAGATCATTCTGCAGTGAATGTTCTTAGCAGCACATACCCCACAGAGTATGCTCATTCCTCATTGCTGCCTAGTGCATGGTCCTGTAGGATGCAAGACTGCAGGAAGACTCCTAAACCTCACAGTGCACTTTGCAGCAAAGCATGCAAATTCTTGGCACATTTTCTCCAGAGCATGGCAGTATCATAAGATGGGATTAATCATTGAGCTTATAACAGCCTGAGTCCAATCAGAAGCACTGAGATGCTGACCTTGGACAGAGCTTACCCTTCAAAGCAGAGGATCTGATGGAGGTGAGGAGCAGATTGTGCTCCTGCCCAGGGGAGGGTAACACTGCCCAGAGCCAGCTGTGTAGGAGCACCACCAGTGGGGTTTTCCCTGGAGCAGCGGGGCTGTGAAGGGAAAGTTTCCCTGGGGAGTGAGGCAGCACCCACAGGGACTGCCTGGGAGAGAGGTCCCTCAGCCCCCTCTCTGCCTCTGGTGAGTGGTTGTTTTTCTGCTGGATACCCCTGAGGGATTGTCCGACCCTTTGGCTGGAACAGCCCAATCTGCCGGCTGCCCTTGAGCAAGAGGTGGCCGTGGGTGTGTGAGAGCAGCTTTGGGCCGTGTTCCTGTCCTTGCAGTAACTGTGTCCTGGGCACAGCCAACCAGGAACCTGGGAGCATGTTGGAGCATCGTCATGGATACACCTTGCTTGTGAGTCTTGGCCATGGAATTTGGTTGTGAATTAAAGTTTGTCCAAGTTTGTTATTTGTGTGAAGCTGCTTTTCTGTACCTCCATGACATCAATACATAGTTCATGTGGAGGATGACAAAACCCCGTGGTTTTTTATGTGTTTTGGCCTGAGAAACAATTCTGACCACGTGGCATTCAGGTGTAGCAAGAATTACTGATTAATCTCTCTGGTAGACAGACTAGATAGCCATGATTAGCCAATCTGACTACCCAAGCCTGCTGTCTGAAAACATCTATTATTGGAACTTAGATGGAACTGAAGAGCTTACTTCTCATAAGGGATCTGCAAGTGTATCTGCAAGTGAGACAGGCTAAAAAAAGGCTTGTTACTCATTGCAAACAGAGGAATACAGCTGAGTGGAGGAAAAGGATCATTTCATCCCAGTACTAAAACCCACATTCCTCTTGACTTTTTCAAGTGGTGGCACCTAATTTGATTTTTTAATTAAAAAAGGGAAAAGTCCATTTAAAATAGAAGATAAGTCACAGTAATTCAAGACCAAAGGTTGAACATCAGCTTCTAATTTTCACCTTTGGTTTAACATTCATTGTCAGTTATGGTGAATATGATTGAGTGATTATACTTTGAAGCCAAACTGCCAAATTCTACCCATTTCATATGGTCAGGACTGGAGGCATGATGAGGAGCTGAAACACAAATGTTTACTATGTTTAAATACTCTTGCACAGTGATGCCAATACACATAAAATTTAATAAATTTTGGGAAAAAAGAGAAAAATTTGTGAATGTGTATGTATATTTGCAGATGTCTCTCTCTCTCTCTATATATATACATAGGTATACAGACACATGAAGTCACTTACAGATGTTGTATGAAATACCAAAGCTCTGTGCTCAGTTGTCAGCCCAACCCCATCATTCCAAGCTGATTGCTGCAGCCCTGGGTTGTGAACATCAACTGACCTAAGCTGAACATCAGTGTGCTTACATGAGGAGTGGAAGAGATGAGGGCAATTATTTCTCTGTATGCATGTTCAGTTATCTGTCTGCCAAGGCTGTTTTTTGGGCTTCATTTCTTCTATTTAATCTTCCCTATTAAAGTTCATAACCGAGATCACCATCCAGATCAAGACAGGTAACTATAAATGGAAGCTGTAAGCACTGCATGTAAAACTACTTTTTCAGATACATGGACAAGGGAGAAAACTAAAATCATTGCTTGTCTAGGTAATGGATGCTGATTTTAAGTTCATAGGAGGATTCTGAAACAGCATTTGTTTTAGAGGTGCCAAAACTATGGGTAAGCAAATTCTGAAACAAGTACATTCTTAGTAACAAGTCTGCAATTAAGAGATACCTCAGTTCTGCAGAATCCAGTAAAGAGTGGAATGACCTGCTCATAAAATCCCTTTTAAAAGCTGACTCTAGAGCAAAAATATTATTTCAGTTTAAATTAAAAAAAAAAAAAAAAGAAGAAGAGATAAGATTGACGTAAATGGACAGTTACATATTATTTCCAGATCCAATATCATGCTACAATTCTCTGTTGGAGAAAATATCTCCCTATCTCAGGCTACTTATCCATCAGGCTGGAATAACCCTGATAATCTCTTTATGAGGAAAGCTAAAGGCTGTATATGTAGCAAGGCTTAAAAAGGCCATGGGTATACAGCAGTGTATAAATGTAGACTGGTCTAGCTGGAGGAAGACATAGAACTGATGGGAATATTGCTGTGCAAAAAATTATCTTTATTGGACTGAAATTTTAAGATTACGTAAGCAATAAAAGGATTTGATTTGTTCTTTTAAGTGTTCTCTTTTTACTGTGGCTAAACAAAAGAAAGCTTTCCATTTCAGAAACAGCTTTAAAAATTCATATTTTCAACTGCATCAAAAGATAAAAATACAAGGAAAGAAAAACATTATATAAACAAACATTGCAAAACATGACGTCACGTAATGGAAGACCTTTTATTAATTTGAAGGCTATAAACTTAAAAGCCAGAGGAAGATTTTGAAAGCTTCATTTAAAATACATATTTGGAATATATTGGTTCCACCTGAATGCTAATACAAGGTGAGGGCTAAAAGCTTGTACAAAAAGGTATGTTTACTAAATGGATACATTGATCACTGAACTTTACACAGCATTAAATTTTAACGACCTTCAGTGATTTGAGAAGCCTTAGTTGTTTATGTAAGAACTGTAAAAAAACCCCTGGATTTACATTTACAGACTGCTTATCTCTTCGTAAATGACAACATTTTCAAAAGAAATCGAACAAAACCAGAAAGAAGCACCTCTGATGAACACTAATGGCCATCTTGTGTAAGCTGGTAAGCGCATCAAAACCCGAGTGGTAAACTTTTCTGTCCTGCTCAGCTGAGAGGGAAGGAAGCAAAACATACTTCTAAAGGTGTCTGTTGTTTTTACTCTTCATTTACAGCATGGCTTGAAGGGCCTCATTAAGCCTCACTGTCTCAGCACTGTGAGCACTGAGCAAACCAAGAGCACTAAAATGTTCAAAGCCTCTGACTAGGACTGAGCAATCACAGACAGAGCACGTGGACAGAAGAGGATGTAGAGGGCCAGAACAGTCACAATTATTCCAGTTACCAACTCAAGGTTTGCTGTGGAGAAATGTGGGTTCTTGATTTTCAGGGTGAATATTCCAAGACTTTACTAATTCAAAAGGTGGAATTCTTTTTCCAGCATGGTTGGATACGGCCACATTCCTAATTTCCCCAAACAGCTCCCACAAGCAGTTCACCTACCATGGGAAGAAGAAAACTAACTTTTAGTCTGACTAATACATTGAAAAAAAAAATCTTACATTGAATATTTGCATCATTGCAGAATACTTGTGTCATTCTGCTCCCCAGCTAATTTTGTTGCCTGCACTGTTTCTGTACATCACTTATCCAGGTAATGTACACATGTATATCCATTTAATGTGCTGGATCTCTCAGTTAATTATTTGAGAAAGCCAGTTCATGAAAAAAGTTGAATAACAAAGAAAAGGCAAGAAATTATGTAGTTTTTGGCTTTTGTTGATTTTTTGTTTGGTTGGTTTTTTTTATTGTTGTTTTTTTTTTAAAAATATTTTTTTAACTTAGGAGCAGTGGACAGAATAGAGACCAAAATTATTACAATGCTGGTTTTTGTTTCAGACAGTCCATACCTGGAGAGATTTTAGTTCTGCCCTCTCCTACCAACATCACGCTTCAGGCCTCAGCTGGGCCTTCTTGCTGTTTTTTGGGTGCTCTGTGCAGACTGACACCAAACAGAGACAGCCACTCATAACTGTCACTATTTGGTCCAGAATTATGGGATGCTCCTTGGCCCTGGGCTGCAAATGGAAACAATCTGCTGTGTCCCAAATTATTTTTGCAACAATATTGTGGCAGTTGAACTGCTGTCTTTGTCTTGAAGTCCCTTAGACTTTGAAAAAGTAAGACCTTGTTTTACCTCAAAGACATTCTGCAAATTACAATTAAAATTACAGATTCCAACTGCACGGGTTTTTAAAATTACACTTCAGCAGGCTGCATTTATAAGGAAACAAGTTTTTTCAAAAATGTAGATTTTTTAAAAAATGTGCTACAATGTAATTTCTCCTTTTCAAAAGGTAAACCCAATATAACTTTGAAAAAATCCAGGCATATAAATGCTTTTAGACTGCATATACAGAGGCAAAGAATGAACAGATAAATAAACAAGTAGCATTGTACCCAAGTTGTCTGATGCAGAAATACTTACTCAAATAAGCAATTCACTGAATTCAATGAGGCTTTTTGGGAAAAGTAGTACTTTTTATAACAAGGGTACAGAGATTCCTACAGCTGATATATGCCATTTTGTAAACATTAGCATGCCACTATCACAGACTTTAATGAGGTCCACCCACAGCAAAGCTGAATTAATGCTTTATGAAAGTGCTGTATACCCATATTTCTCTTTAATGTTCCACTTTATAATTCTGGAGTGTTATCTATATTGCTACTATAGGTAATATTATGCAAATGAATATAAAAACTCAATGTGAACATGAACAAGTTGTATTAGATTTTTTTTAAAAAAATAAATGTATCAGTAAAATGAACTAGGTTTTTAATAAAAATAACAAAATAAAATGCTGATGTTTGGATTAGGTTTATAATTGGACTTTAAGGCAAATATTGCAATTATTGTTCCAACCACATGCTGTGTTTTCTGGTGAAAACCTTCCCATCTTTAATATCCTTATTTAAAATCAGTTCTTCTCATAGCCTCAAACAGAAGAGGAAATTGATCTATTTTAAAATCTATGCTCAGAAGGCCTTCTTGCTAATATTTCTTCTTCTCTACTGGAAATATTAACTTTCTAATTTACCAGTAATGAAAGTTTAGATTTTACTAATAAAACCCCAAACTGTCAACTAAAATTCTTCTTCTCAACTGACCTTTCCCCAGAAGACACAATTGGAATGTGAAAGGTTGGCTTTCAAAACCTCCAAATGGACATTTTCAAAATTTTTTGAAAGCCTTGATTTGCAGAAGTGGGAATGATGATTGCTATCATAGTAGAGTGAGTAAACAAAAAAACAATGAATTATTTGCAATTAAATAATTGGAAATAATCTACAATATTGCTCTTGCCATGAAACATTATTCCTGAGTAACTTTTTCGTAACAGAATCAGGGAAGTTTGTACAAAGGCTGCGTAGGAAATGTGGCTCTAGGGTACAATCTGAGCTCTCAAGTGTAGGCAAATCTTTTAAACACAGGTTCAAAGATTTACTGTTTAATGTCAATATACTTCTGAATATTTCTTCTATTGCATGAAATGGTAGGGTAACAGAGCTGAAAATTTCATAATGCAAAGCTGCATATTTCTGGAATTATATTGCTTTTTCCACCACTGCACAAACGCGTCTTTTAATAAAACAAGGATTTTAGCTAAAAGTTCAGCCTGTGACGTGAACTTCCTCAAACTTCCGAGCTGTTCAAATCTAAATTTAGCTATTCTATTTTCAAAAACGATGAGAAAAATAATAAATCTATGAAGTCTATGAAAGCATAATGCAGCACTCCTGTCTATCTTTGCAAGATTCCAATGGGATCTAGAGGTTGAACAAAAAAAAAAAAAATCACAAATTAAATGTTTATTGTAGTGGATCATAAATTAGAATAATTTCCATGGCAACTCCTTTAGTCTTCTTTCAGGAAAAATTGCCAGCACGTTTTGTTTGCTCCTTATTTAAAATGTAATCTGTTACATGTATTTCTTCCATATATTATGCAAAAAAAACCAACCCAAAATCCAAAACAAACCAGCGTCTTCAGTAAGTCATGTCAAAGGTATTTAAAAAGTCCAAGAATTACAAAAACTCGTCATATGTCATAACTAACTGCAGCTAACGTGTTTACATAATTAGTGCGCATAGAATATGCTCAGCTTTTTATTTGGAATTGTTTGGGGGAGTTGGCTCATGTGTAAAAAGAGAGTAACATAAGTTCCGGTGGAGCAGCTTTGGGAACTGTTCTTCATTGCAACAATTTAGAACAAAGCAAAGCAAAGCAAAGCTTGCTCCACCTCCTACATAGAACAGACTTTGTCACTCGGAGCGTCCTTCCTTCACATCTCGCTCGCTGCTGAAGGGCTCGGCCCGGCCCCCTCAGCGCCTCAGGCCTCAAGCCACGCCCACCCCGAGGCCCCGCCAATCCCGGCCCGTCTTTCTCCACTCCGTCCAATCACAGCCGCCTTTTCAACAGGGCCGCGGGCCCGCCAAGCGCTGCCCGCACAGCCGCAGCCCCGCCCCTTACCCGGCCCTTCAGCCTGGCTTTCCTCAGGCGCCCTTCCCGCTCCCACCGCCGCCGCCGCTTCTGGAGCAGGCACGGCCGCGCTGTCGCAGCCCCGGCGGGTGCTGTTGGGGCCTGGGAAGGGCCGGCGGGGACTCCCGTTCACTCCCCGGCCGAGAGCTCTCGGGGGAAGGAATGGACGGCGGGGAGCGGGCGGAGTCGTCCCACCCGGATCGGGGCGGGGGGAACGGGGCCTGCGGGGACAGCGGGGCTCGGGGAGACGAACGGGGCGGGAGCGGGCGGGCCGCGATTGGCGGGGCCGGGCTCTGCCTCGGGCTGGGATTGGCTGGGTCGGCGGCGCGGGGCGGGGCTGGCCGTGCCGTGTGGTATAAATAGCGTGCGCGGGTGATTCCCTACTGTGCATGCGGGCGGGGTTGTGGGTGTTGACAGTGCTCTTGTTCTGGTGTCCGGGATCGCCAGGAAGCCAGGACCGCGGCCTCGGGCGGGCGCTGTCTCGGGGCGGTGATGCCGGGAGCTCCGGGGAGCCAGGACAGGGGCCTCTAGGCTGTCCCGGGGCGGTGGTGTCGGGAGTGCTGGGGAGCCATAATCGGGGCCTCGGGCGGGCGCTATCCCGGGGCGGTGATGCCGGCCCAGCACCCGGAGTGCCCCGGGGGCAGCAGCCCTGACCCGCCTGCTCCGCCTTGCAAGGGAGTAGAGCAGTGGCGGTGCCGGAGACCTGGTGCGGGAACCGGCTGTTGCCCTGGGGTACTGAGTGAGGGGGCCGGAATGTGGCCCTTAAAGTAATATCAAAAATAAGGGCAATAAAGCCGCTTCACTTTATTATTACTTTGTTCTACTTTCTACTACTATTACCACCTAATTATTACACTACCTTAGTGTTCTAGTTATTTTCTATTAACATAGTATACGATGGCATTACTGCATTTTTATTATTTTTTACTCTGTTACTTAATACATAGTGCCTATTAAATAAAGGTTGCAAGGCTGAAACACCAACTGTGTTCGCCAACATACAGCCCCGGGGGCTGGAGCCAGTGATGTGGAGCTGAAATAAATCCCGTGGGAAGGGGGCTGGAGGAGATGCTCTGGGGCCTCCAGCCCCTGTAGTGGTACCAGACACAAGCCAGGAGTGCAGATCTCAGGGCTGATCAGAACCAGTCCCAGGGGGGCCAGAGGTTGTCTGGCTGCTCCCACCAAAGCGGGGGCCCCCCTTGGGCATGGATGTAACAGCTTGTAGAGATATGTTTAAGTGATGGCAGTGACTGATTTATGGCCTTGTCAACGGCCCAGAGGTGCAGTGAGAAACAAGGGCATCTTTTAGCTGGAGGCACTGGAAAGCTGAGGGGCTGGAGCTCAGGTAGCAGAGCTGGCAGAGACACAAAGACAGTAGGGCGTGGATAGGGAGTGTTGGGCTGGGATGAAGGTGGTGGAGTAGAAGCTGAAACCTTGCAGAGCTGGAGCCATAAAGATCCTTCACTGACAGCCAGGCATCTTTTCATGTGGTGGTGCTGGGAAGATATGGAGCTGAAGCTGAAACATCAGAGCTAGCAGTGAAATAAAGCTTGTGGGACTGAAGCTGAAATTGCTGTAGGGCTGGGATAAAGGCTGGTGCTGGATGTGGAATTGCTGAAGGGCTGGGATAAGGCCTGTGGGGCTGGACCTGAAATTTCTGTAGAGTTGGGAGAGCAGCTGTGGCGCTGGAGCCATAATTAAGATCCTGCCCTGAGAACCAGGCACAGCTTTGCCTGGCAGTGGTGGGAAGATGCAGAGTTGGAGCTGAAATAGCTAAACTGGCAGTGAAATAAAGCTTGTGAGGCTGGAGCTGAAACCACTGTGGAACTTGGATAGTGACTGTGAGGCAGGAATGTAGACAGAAGGGCTGGAGCTGAAATCATGATAGGACTGGGATAGTGACTGGGTCTGGGATGGCTGCTGTAGGGATGGAGCTGAAACATCCCAGGGCTGCTGGAGCCAAAATGAAGATCCTGCCCTGAGAACCTGGAGCAGCTTGGACTGGCAGAGCTGGAGTGGAACAGGCAGAGTTGGCAGTGAAATAAAGCTTGTGGGACTGGAGCTGAAATCACTGTGGGACTTGGGTTCTGAATGTGGGGCAGAAATATGGACGGAAGGGCTGGAGCTGGAATCCCTGGTGCTTGGATAGACTGTGGAGCTGGGATAGGAGTGCAGGTGTGGAACTGAAGTCACTCTGTGGCTGGGATAGTGACTGTGGTGTTGGGGCACTCTTGGGACTGTGGGGAATGTTAGGGCTGTTGGGATGGAGCTGAAATGTTGCAGAGCTGGAGCCAAAGCAAAGAGGTTCTCCTGCTGTGAGAACCTGCTGAAGCTTCAGCCTGTGACAGTGGGAAGATGCAAAGGTGGAGCTGCAAGAGCCAAAGTGGTGAAATAAAGCTTGTGGGGCTGGAGCTGGGATCACTGTAGGACCTCAACAGGGACGGTGAGGCTGGAGCTAAAATTATTGTAGGGCTGGGATTGCAACTGGAACTGAAATGTTGCAGAGCGGGAGCTGTGAGGAGGATTCTGCTATCACAGCCAGAAGCGGCTTTACCTGACAGCGTTGGAAAATGCAGAGCTGGAGCAGAAACAGCAGAGTCTGCAGTGAAATAAATAAAGCTTGTGGGGCTGGAGCTGGGATCACTGTAGGGCTGGGATAGGTTATGTGAGGGAAGGGGAAACAAGGCAAGGGAGGTGTTGCCGAGGCAGGGCATGGGAAGGTGAGGCGAGGCAAGCAGGGGTGGGAAAGGAAAGAGAGGCGGGGACAGGGAAGGCAAGGAAACCCAGGGAAGGGTTGGGCAAGGCAGGCAGTTCAAGGGAATGTTAGGAAGGGCAAAGGATTGCCAAGAAAGGCAAGGCCTACATTTATTGAATGCTGAGGGTGGTGTAGTGACAGGGGATGAGGAACAAAATTCAGAGGTACTTAATGTGTTCCTTGCCTCAGTCTTTAAAGTCAGGGCCAGTTGTCCTAAGGATACCCAGCCCCTAGAGCTGGAACTTGGGGATGGGGAGTTGAGTGAACCCCTGTAATCCCCAGGGTGGTTATTGATGTACTCTGCCAGTTGGACACTCACAGGTCTGTGGGCCCTAATGGGAGGCACCCTAGAGTAATGAGGCAACTGGTGAGAGAACTTGCCAAGCCACAGGTGTAAGATATATTAAGGAATATATAAATGCATTATATTTAGTTTACATGTAAAGAAAATCCAAGCTACCCTTGTTACCTGCTGTCTACAGGGTACTGAAAAACATGAGGACATATGGAAATTTAGTTATTAACGAAACTTTAATCTTACAGCCTACCTTTTAATCATACATTTATTACAAATTTAAGGAATTCACTACAATGGCAACTGAAATACTGTGTTCATAGTGATCAGAGGTCTAAGGTGCAGTTTTTGGAGTATAATGCAATTGCCTGTTACACCAGCATAATAAAAGGATGTGAACAGTTCCGATTTCAGCATCCATGCATACTGCTTGAAGTAAAAGCTGTACTAACTGATGGAGACATTGTCCTATTAGAAGGAGACATGAGAAACTTCGCTGGTATCTTAAGTTGTAGAATCTCTACCAGAACACCCAAAGGCAAGGCATACACTGCTTTAAAACTACTAGTGACACAAAATCATGTTTCTGCTTAATGAAGAAAATAATATATGACTCATCCAGAATAATGGGAATATATTACAAATTCCAAAGCAAGACTTAATGCATCTCTGATCGCCAGATAATTATTTTTAATTAAAGAAAGTAAAGTGAGAGCAAATAGAGCTATAAGGGATAATTATTGAGTGAGAAATATGCCAGTCAGATATCTCTGAGCACAATTATATGGGAATAAATTTGCCACGTTATGTTGCCTTTTATAAGATGTTAAGATCCTTACCAGCACACATACAGACTCTAAAAAAGGCCTTGAGAACTTCAAGTTCTTCCCAAATTGCATTAATAAGAGGAGTTTCTCAAATATACTGAACAGCAAATAGAACTATTAATCTCAGGAGCTGACAGCATATATTTCACCCAAGATCTAACAGCGAGAGAGAAAGGGCCACTTGGACTCGTTGTTCTGAGTGACCTTGCTGCTGTTCTGCACTTGGCTGTGGGGAAAGGGATTTCCCTTGAAATGCAGGGCTTTTTAGAAAAAAGTGCCTCCAGCTTTTTTTAATGAGCAACCTCGTAGTAACCAATTAGATAAAGCAGTGCAGCTTTAGGCCCATCACTGCTCTTCTCAGAGCAGCACAAAGCTCATCATAAGGTGGCTGAATTAGAAGTGTGGGCAACTCGGGGCCCTCAGAGTCGATGGGGAGCTGCCAGGTTCCATGAAGGGGCAGTGCTGGGGATGCAGCCGAGTTAAATTAATGATGGAACCCTGAGCCATTGTCGTTCCATTCCTCCCAGGCACGCTGCCCTTCTTCCCAGAGAGGAAAAACACCATTTCTGCTGCAGTTACTGTCAGCTCTGAGCAACCTATGACATTAAGGTCCATGAAAAGGACAGACTTCAGCTCATCTGCTGTTACTTTTAATTAGTTTATTGTACCAGTTTCAGCTTTTTGAATGTTTTCCTCTGCTTTAAGTACAAGCAGTATATTAACAGGGGTACAAGAGGGTTAAGTAGTGTTAAGCTCTACAAAATGAAACTGCAGTTCATTCACAGTAGCCAGAACTTGCCTTGGTCTGCTTCAAATACTCTGCTCATAAATATTGTGTTAACACTCACTACAAAGCACTGCTAGGATTTTCAGTGTGATTCTGTATTACAGTTAAAAAATATTTTGCTGTGTCATAGCCAGTCACAGGCAACAACACTTTCAGCAAGCCTTCTCTTTAGAACAGGTAGTTTGTTCCTCCCAAACCCCCTTCCCTGCAGTGAATCTCACAGTTCTGATGTGCAGACTTCTAATTTCTAACCAGTTAACACTTGTCAAATTTTGAGCCAGCATTTTTCTCTAAATTCTCTTACTAAATTCCCCTCTACCCTTAAAGAACGATTATGTCTTTTGCCAAAACAAACCAACTTCTTTTGATTTCCTTTTCAAAGCAGGACAGTTTTCTTACTCCTGAAAAATCTCATGAACTCCGTTTCATCCTTTATTCATCATTACTCAGCATGATTGGAGCTCACAGAGTATCTCAGATTAGATCAGTAATTTTCTAGTAATGTTCAGCTGTAACTCACCTGCTGCTTAAACAGTAGCAATAAATTAATACAAGATATTTCACAGAGTTCATTCCAGCTATAGGCTGGCTAGGAATAAATTAAGACCCACAACTCACATTCTGTATTGTAACTTTTTGAATGTTAATTACTAATATTGTAATAGCAGAACACTACACTGTGTTTCTGTTTGATGTAAAGAAAACACAGTTCAGAATTATATCTATGCATCAATGACAGTGCTGTTATGAGAATTCCAGCTGATGGGGACATTTTGTTCTCAGTAACAGCTGTGGGAATTACTGAAGAAGACAAGAGCAGAATTTGTCCAGATAAACCTGTCTTGTGTTTTTGCTGCATGGTCCTGGAAAGATGTTTTTACCAAACAAATTTAAAGCAATCCATTAAATTAATTGCACCATGAAAGAAACCAATTATTCCAGAAACACTTAGGACTAGATGCCAAATTATTTCAGAGGTGGTATCTGATCCGTTACTGGAAACATTTTTTGACCAAAAAAAAAAAAAAAAAAAATTGCAGTGCATGTGCCAGCATCCTGCCAAACTCAGATTCCCACTCGTTCATGGAGTGACTGCAATGGAACTAAACAAGGGGATCTAGTCCATATAACAGGATGCTGCCCCTTAACTAAAGCTGATATTAACTGACTAGGAATAACATTTTCCTGCATATTTGCTCTGGTTTGTAAAGTAAAAGCAACGTCTGCATGAGGCTGTTTAAGATGGAAGGGCTCTTGCCTATGTGATGTATTATGCAATGCATACAGGGCTTGTCTCAGAATTAAAATTTGGGTGGGCAGTCAAAGTGAATAGAAAATAAAATAGAGACACTTTAATGAATCAGTATAAAAATACAGTTTAACTTTATTCAAGGCACAGTGCATGAGTCTGCTTCCTATATTTCAATTTTTACTGGCTTCAAAAAGAGAAAATCACAGCAAGTGCAAAGGTGGTTCTCCTATGTTGCGACCGAGGGGAGCGA